>CM059563.1:68493065-69039130 GCA_030386875.1 Morinoia aosen
CAAGTTCACAACAGGCAAATACAATAAATCTAAAATTTGAATTGTACAAAAAATGAGTTTTATTGTAGTTCTTGTACCGATAGATCTCAATTTTAATAAATGGCATACACCCGCATGTTTTAGCTCAAATTTGTCTCTCTAAAGCTGCTTGCAGTGTCTGTGTTTTGAATGTTTTCATTCTTCTCGCTTTTGCCAAATTCTATTTTTTATCTAGAAAACGCTGCCAAAGAATTTGTAAGAACTTTCAGAATACAATGACTATAGGATGTAACTAATGCATTTTCTAAAAGAAAAATTGTATTTGAGTGTGGTATATCTATTATCATGTATTTTATTTTATGTGCTAAGTAATTTACATACATAGGTGTTGCAAAAACACTGCTGAATTTACTTCATGCATGCCTGAAACTCATTGTTTATGATGAAATACATCTTCAGCCTATAGCAGTTTATGAAATATATATATATATATACATACATATATGTCTATGTATTATATAAAGTGTATTTTTTTGTTGTCTCGGACTATTTTCACTTTTTTTGGAGTCTGAATTTCAGTATATTTTATGATGCCTCCCTCGGTTTCCAAATATTTCCTTTGTCATCTGAATAAGCTAATTGCAAAATGTTGATTTTTAAAATTATCAGTAAAAATTAAAATTATTTACAGGGTGACGGCATAACTTTTATTTTCATTTCCAAAACGGCATAACCTTCAATACATAATCAGCTTTGAATTGGTATGAAATATATTTGTCCTTTTTTTTCCAGAGATGTTAACTGAGTTGTTTTATGGTTGGAGAAATTCAAGGTTGAGGGCTACAGGACAAGCAGCAGCCTTGCCTGTGGACACGTTGGATAGTAATGACGAAACGGAAATATCTGATCTTTCTGATGATGACTCTGTACAAGAACCAGACTTTCGCTCAACAAGTCCAGGTGGTAAGAATGCACATTTCAGGGTCTGCTTTAGTATGAAGTGAAACACAATTCGAGGTTCATGTTTTTCATTGAAATAAGCATGTTTGAGTTCCAGTTCAGCTTAATATTTTTATTAGATGTTTGCTCCCCAGGATTTTGTCACTGAAAATCAGGTTATTATTTTGACTGATAGTATTCTGTTTTGCAGACATGCCCATTGACAGAGTCGATGCTGAAAATCTGGAAGATGCATCCATGGATGGAACTGAATGTGTTCTAGAAATTGATGCACCAGTTGAAGAAATTGAGTCTACTTCTACGAGCAGAAGATGGAGAGCTACCACAAGAAACTTCTTTCAACAGCAATGGGTGAAAAGTAGCGGGTTAGATGGGAAAAAGTTTCCTATTTTTGAACAGAGTTATGAATTAGATAGGACTTTGAAAGAACCAATTGAATACTTCAATTTTTTTTACTGAAGAAATATTTCAACTATTTGTTGACCAGAGCAACTTGTATTCAACGCAAAAGAACGTCAATAAGCCACTAATTGTAACTGTTCACGACTTTGAACGAAGGCTTGCCCTAACCATTCACTTTAATGTATCTCTGCTTAAATTCGAAAGTAAACTGCTTTACAAAGTTTCATGGAGAATAGGTTGTGTTATAAGTAGTAAAATGAAGAAAGGAATTTAGTTTATTTGATTGCTGAAGGGTCTTTACTTTTTTATTGTACTCAGAGTCCTATCACAAAGTGACATTATTACCAACAGGGCTTTTTGATAGTTAGGGAGATATTCACTGGATATGTTGTGCTACTATACTCATGACTAAAAATAGTTTAAAATGTATGAAAACTTCAATATTTTTTCCTTTTGATGACGTTTTTCTTTATGCCGCATATATTGATATATATCGCAAATACCTATTATTTTAAATGGAAAGCGCCTATTTTACTACTGTAAAACATTCTACATTCTTCTTTCTCCTTATAGGGCTAATAAATGGGGGAAAAAAGAGTTTTTTTATATATATTAATTCATGTGAGGATATGGACGAATTCGTCCGATCTTAATTTCATATGCTGCAAGCCTGTAAGGACGAATTAGTCCACCATTGGTAAAATTTACAATAAACATTTTTTTCAGAAATCTTTCGTAGTTACTATCCCTCTGATGCAACTATAACTCAAAAATGAACTTCAAAATTTTAAAAACCTTCTGCATCTATATTCCGGTCATGTAGGGTTAATTAGAAATACAAATCTTGTAATTTTTGTGGTCCCCATGCTTATATATATGTTTATTTATCTTTTTCGTGCTTTCTTAAAATGACATTTTTGAACATCTTCCGAAACAAACAATTCTAATACTATTTCTTGGCGTCAAGAATTGCGAAGTTTCAAATCATGAATGCGTAAATAGTCAAAGGTGTTCTAAACCCACCATGAAAATGCACCGTCCATGAAATTGTGCTGTGTCTTATAATTATCATTATGTGCATCGTCAAATGTAGATTAAGCAAGATTAGAAGTACATATAGCCCTCAATCAATTCTTTTCGACAAGTGACATGAGTATTATATATTTGCCGCCATAGCCATGTGCTAGAGGGTTCTGCCGCCGTTCGGGAGACCCGGGATCGAATCTCGGCGCTGGCAGTGGCGATTTTCTCTGTTGGGTATAGGAGAAAAATTCCAAGCACAATACCCCACTCTACCCAGGTGTCTGAAATGGGTACCGGTCTCGACCGGGGGAAAGCGTCATGGCGTCCTGGCGTTAGTTATAAGGCATTTGAAAATCCAATGTACAAGGTGATATGTATCAGGCTTGATTGGAAATAAAGCATCCGTAGATGCCTTCATTATTATTATTATTATTATTATTATTATTATTGCAATATTCATGTGTGTGTATCACCTAAGTGTATTAACTTTAACATATTTTAAAAACCAATGATGGTACTTTTGTGCCCTCTCTATTGGAAATAAAAAATTTTTCTTTTCTTTCTTTTTTTGTACTTTGCGAGCCTTACAACCCGTTTTACTTTGACGCCTTTAACTGTACTTTGCGAGCCTTACAGTCCATTTTACTTTTATGCCTCTAACTGTACTTTGCGAGCCTTAAAGCCCGTTTTACTTTGATGCCTTTAACTTTTCTTTGCGAGCCTTACAACCCGATTTACTTTGAAGTCTTTAGTTGTACTTCACACGTCTAGGTATGAAAAAGATGATTCACAAACTTAACAACCAAATATTAGATTCGGACGCTAAAAAAAACACATATTATTTTGTGCAAAATATGTCAGTAGCTAATGCGGGGTTATGACAGAAATTCAAGAATCTCTGCTGTATGTATATTCAAAAATATAAGGAAATAACCAAAGAATATTGATAGCGCATCAAAAATGCGCAATCACGCAAGACTTAGTGGTAGAGGGTATAAGCCTATGCGTCTCGTACAATTTTATGTTTGTGATGTCAAGTTGATACTGAACTGCACTAACCACGCGACTGCAAGGAAGGGATTTTCTCTTTTCCCGAAAAGAAAACAGTTTATTTCAAATCAAGATGATACAAAAAAAAATAATTGCTTTTAAAATATTCAAGAACTAAGATGATTGCTTCCATAAATATTCTCAGCCACAAATATTTAAATGATATGTACATATGCAATTTATTCAGAATATTTTCAGAAATCGAAGGGCACAACAGAATAGCAAAATTCATCTTAAGAAAGTTATGGATAAAAAGCGTGACAGTCAACTTGGTTGGATTTTAGCCCTCTAACTACTCAGAGTTGTTTACTAATGCGTTTCAGTATTTTTAAAATACTTCAACCTCACGCCACAATCTTTATGAACTGCGTTCTACAAAAAAAAAAACGAAAAGTAATATAAAGAATGAATGATCTATTATTAGGAAAAATCGGTATACTAGGAAAGCTTGGACAGCCGTCTTTGTTCGTATGTTTGCTTAGTTGTTTATTTGATTGTCGCCGTCTACACTGCATCCAGTAACAACATAAGACGAAATTATGCTAAAGGCTATCTTGCCCAATAATACCTATGATGTGTATTTATTTATATATTTGTTTGGTGTCCGCTTGTCCGGGCTCTCTTTTGCGCTCATAATTATGCTTAATCTGTGATGCGAGTTTTAACACTGCACAAGTACCAGAATATTTTAATCGGGAGTGCAATTAGGATGGAAATATTTGATCATTGTACACATCTGGAGAATTTATTCGAGGAAAATAATCCAAATATTGAACCCCGTAATTTTTGACGGGCAGTGTACATTAGTCAGTAAGGAGAAGGGACAAATCAACTTCGTATTCATACGGCATCAAATTCAACTTTTTTACTACAACAATGGAAAAAAATTAGTCTTTATGAAGTCTTTTTAGAAGTCTCAATTGCTCAGTCTTTAATACAGTATATCCTATTTCTAAATATTTTTTGCATATTTTAATTTCCTAATTTAATTTAATGCTAATTATTTCTTGCATATTTTAGAAGCAATTCTTTTTTTTGTATCATCTTTATTTTTAATGAACAGTTTTCTTTTCGGGAAAAAAGAACATCCCTTCATTGCAGTCGCACGGTTAGTGCAGTTCAGTATCAACTTGATATCACAAACACAAAATTGTACGAGACGCATAGGCTTATACCCTCTACCACTAAGTCGTGCGTGATTGCGCATTTTTGATACGCTATCAATATTCTTTGGTTATTTCCTTATGTTTTTGACTGAGAAGTCAAAGTCAATCAGAAGTCTCAATATGGCGACTTGTGATAAGCATTTAAGTAATTTAGCGGATAGGATCTGATACAAACTTATGAACTTCTCCCAAGTGGCGAAGTTGTTTAAAGGATTTGCCTTGGAAGCTTTAAGATAAGCTGTTAGGATGGTTTGATTCAAGATTGATTAATGGACAAGTTGGAGTTCTTTGAATAAGGGCCACCAGTCGCCATCGCACGGCAACACTTACTAAACTAATGACTTCATCTGACTCCCTCAGAAGGAGGTGTGTGACGGTATTCGGGTTGCTCTACTGGCACCTAATTTTCACTTGCACGATTCACCTCTGCAGGACAATGAAAGGACTTTTAATCTCTCGCCTGATATTAGTTTATTTGAGTCGTCTCTGAGAGTCGTGCTGCGGCCGCTGGGAGGTAGATTCGCTTCTTTTGGAATAATATCCGGGTCCCGTCGGAAGACGTACTCCAGCAGGTGCCGTGGCACGAGGGAATCCGGGGTGGATCCCGGCGAGAGTGGATTTGTTAGTGTAATATTCCGCAGGTGCGGTAACAGTTGGTATTATGAGGGTATCTCGAAGGAGGCAGTAATTTCTGCCAGTGCCTTGTGGCTTACTTGGTTGATTGATAGCCGTTTAGGCTGAATAAACTTTACGAACGTCTCAAGTGGTTCTGAGAACGTTCCGAATGAACCTACTAGTACGTTTTCAAGTGGTTCTGAGAAACGTTACTATAGGGTTTTGTGGTGATGTTTGTGTTTCGGCTTCGCAGGTTCTTCTGTACGGGAAGATGGCTTGGGTTACTTGTTCAAACGTGATAACACAAAGAGAGACAGTCGCTACGCAAGCCAGGCTGCGAGCTTTACTGCTGAATTTACAGGATTGCCTCGATTAGAGGATTATATGCGGGTGCATCGGCCCAATTCTGGCGCCTGAACAGGGGCGAGGCAGTCGCAACAATAAGTACTCGTATGGACAATCATGAATCTCCCTACATGCCATTTCTCCAACAAACGAGTATTCTCCGGGTACTACTAGCCGTGACGCGTCTTGTCCTAAATCGTCTCCGAAATGGAGTGCAACATTAGTTCACAAGATCAAGAGTATTATAAATCAAGGCTGTGGTCGCCGATTAATCTAGGGTGTAGTGCCTATTTACAATGAGTACCTTAAGATCGGTATTGGACAAGTAAAACGGTTCACACTAAGCAACAACCAAGGGCTCGCTGTACTGATCATACTTAAGGCTAAAAATTGTCAAAAGATCCATTAACTTAAGCTAGGAATCGTGCCAGGAAGGCATGTGCAGCCTAATTATTATTATTATCTATTATTAAATGCGGAATCCCTAGTCTACCTGGCTTGAACGTTAAGGATGTCCTACGAGAGGAGAGAGGAAGGTACCATTTAGAAAAGAGTAGAGGGAACGCGGAATCTATGCACAAAGAGCACAGAATCGGTAGTTAAGAAGGAAGTTCAGAGCACAAGAAGGATTTAGAAAACATTGATCATGAGGATGCATATCAGAATAGTATTAGGGCATCCTATGAGTTATAATGAACAACAACCACTGGAGGTAGCCGACATTGACATGAGGTAAAAAGGAACAGGTAGCTACAATTGAAAGCAAACAATTACCGGTTAAACTAAATTTAACCCCAAATCAGATAATTGGATGATTTCTGGATTAAAAATTCCCAGGAGTTGGGAATTTAGAATATTCCGAGACTTCCCAGGGGTAAGCACAATCACCCTAATTTAGCTGAGTCAGGTAACGACTAATTATTAACATTATTATACACAAATTGACCTAACCAAAAATCAATAGTAAGAGTTGTCACTAAAGTGATTATGATGGGTATTCTTGTTTCCGTTCCTACCCATTGTTACACGCAATCAGAAAGTGGGATAGTTCTGATTACGAAAGAATGATTATTTATGTGACTTTACTTGAAGTGAGTAACTACCGAAGATACAATCTCTATTGGTGTAAATAACCTATCATAGCTTCATTTCTCAAGATATGAATTTAACATTGACTAAAAATTGCAAAGGAATTCCAAAATTATTTAAATCTGACTTAATTAAAATAGAACAATTGAGAACAAAATTAATTAAAAACTGGAACACACAAAAGCTGAGCAAACCACTAATGACACAATGGCAACAAATAGATTATTCATATTCAATTGATTAGAGGCTTGAACACACAAATAATTGAGCACTCAAAATTGACACAATGGCAACATAATAGATTATTAATATTCAATTTATTAGAGGCTTGAACACACAAATAATTGAGCACTCAAAATTGACACAATGGCAACATAATAAATTATTAATATTCAATTGATTAGAATTGCTTCTTGGAAAAACTATGTTGCCCTCAAAAATAAGGTATGCAGCAATAGCCGGCACAGGGGAGGTGTGAGAGATCACACTTCTTGGCGAGAGCCCTACAACACATGTGACACGATTAGTCATTTGAGAAAACCTACTTAATAATACACACAACATAATATTTACATAATACATAAATTAAATAGTTACCCGTAGAACAGCACAAGCACAATCACTAATTTAAGTTTCACCGGTCGAGCACCGAGGTGTGCGTCGTTTGAATGATTTGACAGAAGTGACGCTTGTCTGGTGAAATGTTGCTCAAGCGGCGACATGGAAGGTTTCGTTACAATTCAAAAGTGATTTCTTAGAGGCTGAATTTTTCGATACACATTTTTACAAAAATGAGGATAGAAATTAGTGAATTTCGTAATGTGTTTTTATGCTAATGGTTGAATTTATTTTACTGAATTTTTAGATGATCATTCTGAGAATTTCCGAAATTTTGACTGAGTTGCGGGATAAGGGTTCACTACAAACTATCTCGCACCCTGGGTAGGCGGCACATACATATATAGCACCCTGGGTAGGCTGCACGGAGTTGGAAAGTTTTTACTGTAATCTATTGCTCGTTCTTTGCTTCCTGTGAACAAGAGCATGTGACATGTAAAAAAGAAGTTAACCTTGCCAACAAGCAATTTGCATGAGGAAAAAATAGAACTCTCTGTAGCTTACCTTCTTTTGTCAGGTAAATTTAGGTCCCCATACTGTAGCTGTAAATTAAGCAGAACTGAGCAGAATTGTAATAATTAATAATTGTTATTAGGCAGAATTGAGAGTTTTTGTCTAAGGACAACGTATTCATTACTGTATATGAAATTACTCATTTTTTACTGTCATAAGTATTCCGTCTTCATAAATACGAGAAGCTTGCTGCAACGACATCTATATTTTCTATTGATGTACAAGCTCAGAACTTTAAAGGTTACATGGTGCGCTCTTATTATTGAGCTGATAAATGAAATGGTGCATCTCCGTGTTCATACATGCGCTATATCCAACAATAAGGAAAGAAAAAAGATAAACAGTTTATTTCCAATAATGTTCAAACATGAAATGTTGAAACATTATCTTTTAAAGTACCTCAACATTAACATCCTTAATGAAAACAACACATTGGTGTCGTAATACCCACGTAAAATGTTGAAATAAAAAATGATTGACAGAAAAGCACAACAAAAATAAGTTCCCTTAGTTGCGTAATCTGATTTTTACAGTGCATTTGTAGTGAACCCTTATCCCGCAACTCAGTCGAAATTTCGAAATTCTCAGAATGATCATCTAAAAATTCAGTAAAATAAATTCAACCATTAGCATAAAATCACATTACGAAATTCACTAATCTCTATCCTCAATTTTATTAAAATTGTGTAACGAAAAATTCAATCTCTAAGAATTCACTTTTGCGTCTTAACGGAACTTCCCATGGACGCGCGACAGCAACATCGTATTGGAACTAGCGCCCATTTTGTCATATCATTCAGAGCGTGCATATCTCGGTGTTTCTGGCTGGTGAGATTAAAATTCAGGTTTTTGTGTGTGATAATCTACGGGAAGCTACGAGACACTTTACATTCCACTGCCACGTCACCTACCTTGCCCGATCATATCAAAAGGGTAAAATAACCCGGTAGCCAGACTTGGCAAAAGAACTGCCTCCTTCCTTGGTTTATTTTTTTACTTTGTACTAAACACTCAATTACTGGACGGCAAGCGCAAGTACCGCATTCCTCATCCACCTCACTCCGAATTGAGACACTTTTGGTTACAGCTAACCCAACTGCTGCTTAACCTACAAGTCTATATTCAATCAAAACTGGAGGAATAGCACCTTACCGTCCTCACTTATCAGTGACGCTATTTGCCGTCTCTAACCATTGGGTACCATTGCACACGACCCTCTCCACAATTACACTCCCCACATACCGACGCAGCTGTGAGCCTGTTGCAGTTCCTACTCAAGATCGGACCTCAACATTGTCGGGTTTTGATCTTACGCCGTTGGGTGGTTGAATGTAAATATTAATTTTGAACGGCAAGAACAAACTCGATCATTTCTCGAAGCGTAAGGGAAAATTATGAGAAGGAAAATGAAAACGTTTTTGGAACTCAGCTCGAATTCAGGCGGAATTTATTTGCAGAGGAAACCAGGAAAACTGGCTTGGGGTCTTGATCTCGGAGAGCTTGTCTAGGTGGGCAATCCTTGCCGGAGGACCAGGCTGGCATTGACGAAAGCCGGCACGCGATGGAGTAAGCAGGGTGAGTGAGTTGTATTTGGGAATTTGAGTTTGGCAATTAGAGATGATTGAGCGCAGGTCAGTAATTTAGTTCAGGTAGAACTAATGACTCCAAAATAAGGTGGTGTGTGAGTGAGCAGTTAAATCAGGCTCAGGTGAGCAGAATCAAGTCGGCACATTAGCAGGAGCAAGTTGAATTACTTGCTCAGATTAGTAGTAACAAGTTTAGTCACTGCTTATGTGCGAATAGCAATTAACATGGCACTCAAGGTAAACCCAGGGAGATTTAATTTTGGTGAGTGTTGCGTGTATGGCGATGCTGTAGAGGTCCTGCACAGGGGTCCAAGATGCTGGGTAAATCATTCCAGGAGAGACATCAAGACACTCCAACACTGACAATCCCAATTATAATGACAACCTTTCCCACACGGAGAAATCCGAAAAACTCCTACAGGTCTGACACCAGCTAATTAGGATGCTCACTTTGGCAACTCAAAAGAGATAGGACAGACTTTAGGTTGACAGACTTTTAATCAAGAAATAAATTGTTTAATCACTAATGCCTCTGGCTTTAAATTCTGAGTATTAGGTTTAAGAATTTCAAAGAATCAAGATCGTGATTCCTTACAGAGACTACGGGCAAGTAAACACGAGATCTACGGAATATGGTGAAAATATCAGTGACTGCACTTTTGAAAGCAGTAAGAAAAAAGACATTAAAATCCTGAAGTTTATGGAAATAAATCCTACTGAAAAATCTTAGTAGATATCATATGCAATAAAAAGGAATTAAATAATAATATGTATCCCCAATGATGAAAGGAAGGGGGAAACCTAAACGTTGATTTCACAGGCGGAAAATACACGAGGAAAGAAAACACGAAAGCATGAGTTACGTGTGGCGATTTAGCCGGCGCCTATACGCGTCGGCCTCAGCCAGAGAGAGACGCCAGCAATTTGCACACACTTAAGATAGGCAGATGGTAGTGGGTGTTTTGTCACAAGAATGCGATGAGTTAAATTAAATTTTATTGAAATGTTTTTATATTGAAATGAGTGCGATTAGATAAAGGTCTCACAGAGTATGGAATTAAGAAATGAAATTCCAAAATTTTATCTAGCATAGGCATGAATCCTTTTCGTAATTTAGACTACTGCAAGGCGTTTTTAAAAAAAAGAATAAATTTTACTATAACATATGCCTATAGTATTTATAATCACAGAGTAGTGAGAAGAGACGGCGATGCGAGGTTCCGCCATCACACAAAGACGCTATCGAACGAACGCCGGCAATTTTCGCCGCGTTCATTTAAGCAGATATTATCGTAGATTAGTAGGTTCTCGAAAGGAAAAAAAAGGAACGAAAATGATTATGCTTAGATAATGAAATCATGACACGGAAATGAAATGCACATCGAACATGATTATGCTTTGATAATAATATCATGACACGGAAATGCAATATCTTTACGCTAAGTCACGCTGAGAAAAAAGACGAACAAAAGACACGTGCTACATCAATATTCCCTCTCACAACTACGTAACTTAATAACACTGCACTGTCACTTATTAATACTCACTGACACGACGCAAAGGAACACGATAATTTTCTAACACATTTAAAAACTTACGAGAAATTTGCTTGTAACACTGCCAAAGAAGAACGCCAAGTAAGAGTGGCTGTTTGAATCAAAAGACGCGCAACTGCGCAGTGTTGCCACCAGAGGGCTTCTCTCTCGAAAAATGTCAAGTGTTATTTTTATTATTTCGTGCATTTACACAAAACTTCAATGATAAAGGATTAGAAGTAGAAAATAATTAATAATAAATTATAGTAATATTTTTAATGCTAATGATTAATTTATTTCAGTATGAATAGCAAATTTATAATTTTTACGCTTATGTAGCGGTATGCTACAACATCAGCTCACCCTGAAGAGACCAATCTGCCAGCCACCCAAATAAAAGGCCAGAAATAAATAACCATATCTACTTTCTTGTCCTTCTGATGGTCTAGTCCGAGGTAAAAATTATAGTGTTTTGATTTTGATTAAAGACGCCCGAAATATTGCGTCCGAACCCCCATACTTAACTCCTTCTGAGTCTTGCAAACCCAAAAATCAATGCGCACTCCCAGTGCGCTGGTGACCCGCCTTAGCATAGAATTCAAACCTGTCTAAAGTAAAACTTGAGTTAAGCCACCAAACTTAAAGTTTACACATTTAAATATAAGTCACTACGAGAACACAATCCTCGCAACGCTTAGTCGAAAAATGCATTCGTTTGTGCGCACTTATATTGAAATCAAAGCAAAAATTGAGTTCAAATACCTTAACTTAGAGATCCTTAGTTACTTTTCATACATGGTACTTTTCCTTCATGGAATACCCATGTTAATCGTCGAAACATGATTCGGAGAAAGCACAAAAAATGCGTTCCCTTCGTTGTGGTAGTCGGATTTTGGTAATGCATTTAAATACAAGTGACTAAGAAAATATAATCCATGTGACGCATTGCTGAAAACCCTTTCATTAGTACGTACTTATATTGAAATATGAGCAAATGAACATAGGAACTAGTGATACGAGCATGAGGGATTGATGTTAGAAGTTAAATGTGCAGATTTGATTTATTTTGCGTCTAGAACTATGAGGTCGACAGTCAGGATTTGGGACAATTTTCACACTAACGCATCAACTAGTGTACCGAATGATGAGCTCGGAAAGAATATAATATTTACTAACATGCAATATAAAAAATGTATTTCCTACTTACGCTAATAGTATTGACACAAAATAATTCACCGGAGTGAAAGACATGAAAAAAATTGTTGTACAATGCTAGCCATAACATTTTCAACATAGCTGGAACTGCACAAAAAGATAACTTCCTAAAATAGAGTTGTCATAATGTACTCACGAGCATAAGAAATTAAAAGCTGCCACACATAAATAACAAGAACAATTCAAGACTAGAAGAAGAAAATGAAACAATGATGTTCTATAAAGTTGTGAAATTCGTCGAAATCGTGCCCTTTTTAAATATTTTAATAAGAACGAAAAAAGAAAAAGAGATGCTAAAATATTTTCACATTAACATCCTTTCTTTCTTTGCGGTAATTAATTTGGTGTTGAAAATGCAAATATATATAAGTAACTAAATAAACTCCATATTGAAAGATTACAGGCTTGTGTGCAACAGGATGAACTGAAAAACATCCAATTGTATTAATTCTTCGTGTACAAGAGATAGAATGGTTAAATGGATAAATATTACATACTGCGCGAATCTTTATTCTCAGCTGTGGTGATTACACTAACCTAAGTTATCTGACAACGTTTCTTGGTTTCGTACGTCAGACAGCCACAAAAATTTCCAGAGCTTATAATTTAGCGTTCAGAACATATCGTAACCACAGCACACACAGGGAGTTCCGTCGGTCGCTTTGTGGTGAAAAGACGTGTGTGCCAGTGCTGCGTAGAAAGTGAACCAAATTTTTGAATTTCCTCTATATTCTGTTCTACCAAACTCTTGGAAAACTTCCAATAATCAGTTAGGTGGAATGGGCAAAGATTCCACCAAGCCGGGCGGCTACGTGGCCTCCCGGCAAAAAGAAGCAACTTCTCGAGCAGCCAGCCAACCTGGAAACGGGAAAGCAAGAGGGAAAAATCTGCGCAACCCCCTCCCAGCTTCAGCTCCAGGAGACATCATTCCAAAGCGCAAAAGAATTCCCTCTCCCACCTCTCAGCTAGCAATCAAGAAGCACGCCATTGCAACTGAAGCCCAATCTATGGGGGAAAATAGCAACCGTGGAAGCAGGGCAAGCCTCATATCAATAAGCTCTATCCTCTCAGGCATTATCAGTACACGGGGCTCGGACCAAGATACCTCTTGTGACATTGCCACTGAGAGTGACCTCACCCAAAATTGCAATGCCCAGGTTCCAACTTCAAAGCTTGCTCAAGCTGAAAATGTAATCCCCAGCCCTCCCCTACAGCCAAAATCTGCACAGGCTAATCTGGCAGATCCAGCTCTTCTCAAAGACTTGCCAAACACCAGAATGGTGTATATACGTTGCCTAGAAGTAACCAAAACCTTTGCCCGGATCAACCCACTCAAATTAGCCAAATGCATAGACAATCTCTGTGGGAAAATAGAAAGCATTCAACATATCAAATCTGGCGGCCTATATATCAAATGCAACACAATAGAACAAGTTCAAACCCTCATTGCTACCAACTCCTTTCAACTGGACTCAATAAACACCATACCAGTTCAAGTGTCAATTGCATTAAATTCGCAATCCACACAGGGCAAAATTTATGCCCCGGAACTAGAAAATGATTCTCTCTCCGAAATACTGGAAATGCTGAGACCAAACGGTGTAGTAGCAGTCCGTAAACTGTTTCAAGACCCCTCGCGTTCTCACGTCCCACTTTATGTCCTGACCTTCTTCAGTGCTACCCGACCCAGCCATGTCAAAATAGGATACAGTAAGTATCGCATTGATGATTTTGTACCCAGCCCTGTGCGCTGCTACCAGTGCTGCAGATGGGGCCACAGCTCCTCTTCGTGCCACAGCGCACAATACTGCAGCCGATGCGGCAAAAAAGGCCACAGTGGTCGCACCTGTACCGAGGCAGTATTTTGTATCAACTGCAAAGGCAACCATGATGCGCTGTCCAAAGACTGCCCCAGCTACCTGCAAGAAAAGGAGATCTGCCAGTACTCAGCAAAGAACAATGTATCATTCCATACAGCCAGACAACATCTGAAAGCCAAACCTGCTGATCCTCAAGATGCCTATCCTAAACATCCCTTGCCTCCAATCCATTGTACTGATAACTTCCCCCCATTACCAACACCTGCTCACCAAGCTCAGGAAAAAAATGCAGAAGGAGTAAAGTATATCAGAAATAAGCAGACTGGCCCTACTAATCAGTCACCCTCAACTGCTCATAATAGTATTGACCTTTCTCAATGGATCACGCAAGGTCAAAAAACTCCGAGTAACTCTGTAAGATCCTCAAGGCAAGTCGACTCAAGGATCACCTCTGTGAATAGAATATTGGAGCCCTCTCTGCCCACATTGCCAAGTCTTAGCCCATGCCCTACACCAACCTCACCCTTCCGTGGAAATGATGAACAATCATGCCCAACAACCACTCAGCAGCCAGAAAATACTTCAACTGCAGCTAACAGTACACTTGTAGATGTCCCCCACTGGGTGTTAACTATATTGCCAGCCATACTCAAACTTCTCTTAACTCCTTCCCTGTCCACAAAAATAGAAAGCCTTATAGAAATAGCCACATGCCTCAACATTGAATCAGCTCTCTCTACCTTACTCTCTGAACTGGGCTACACCTCTCTTTCACAATGAACTACAAGGTACTTCAATGGAATATCCGCAGTTTTCAACCTAACATTGAATCGTTACAATTGGCAATAGATGAGATTTCCCCTGACATTATGTGTGCACAAGAAACGAACGTCCCAAATACCAATGCTTTGGCTCTCAGCCGAACCACCCCTGTCAGCCGATCCGATCGCCCTACAGCTGGAGGAGGCACAGCCATACATTCCTTTTGTAGAGTACCTTGCTCTCCAGTAAACATTCAGACACCTTTAGAGGTCAGTGTGGCACAATTCCATTTTCACTCCTCCACCATAACAATGTGCTCGCTGTATATCCCTCCCAACATGGAAAATAAAATGCTTTGCAACAGACTGGATAATATTCTGACCACAATAGCCTCTCCATTTATCATATGTGCAGATGCTAATGCACATCATCAATCCTGGGGTTCATGCTTTTCAGATCAGAGAGGTAACATAATAGCAAAATGGTTAGATGACAACAACCTTACAGTACTCAACACTGGCTCTCCAACATATCAAAACTGCAGAGGAGGATACTCAAATATAGACCTAACAATCACTTCTTGTCAACTAGCCCCTGCCCTCTCATGGGATGTGTTCCCAGACCACTACCACAGTGATCACTTCCCAATCTTAATAGGGCTAGGGATGCCAAAAATAACTCCCAATACTCCTCATCTCAGGTGGATTCTAAGCAGAGCTAACTGGGAAGAATTCAGCACAAATGTGAATCTCCCATCACATTTTTTGTCACCTACAGAAGCTTGTGGGTTAGTAGAATCCAGAATATTATCTGCAGCCTCACTGTCTATTCCACAAACAAATGCTGAAAACAGAAAGCGCCTTACCCAATGTTGGTGGACTCCACAGTGCACTGTAGCACTGAAATCAAAACGGAGAGCCTATTCAAAATACAAGCGTCAGCAAGGCAACCTAACTTTGTGGATAGGATATAAAAAAGCCCAAGCAATCTTTCGTAATACTATCAAGGCAGCTAGGAAACAAAGCTGGCAAAATTTCATTTCCTCTCTAAGCTCAACTACAGATTCCCACACAATCTGGAAAACAGTCAGAAGACTCAGAACTCCATATGCACCACACGCTATTGGCCTTCTTATCAATGGTGAGGTTGTGTCAGATGAGAAGAGAGTTGCAGATGCCCTGGCAAGAAGTTTTACTAGTAGAGGATCACAGCCAAACACGTCGCAAAAATCATATGGAGAAATGGAAAGATGCTCTGAACCATGGTATAACCAAGACATTACCACTCAAGAATTGAACATAGCCCTCAAAAATATCAGCTCCAACACCCCAGGACCAGATAAAATACCAATAACATTCATAACTCATCTACCTAATCCTCAAAAGGAGAATCTAACAACCTTCTACAACTACATATGGCACACTGGTTTCCCCCACCAATGGAAATATTCACATATCATTCCTATTCCTAAGCCAAATAAACCATCCAACAGAGAAGATTCCTACCGGCCAATTGCTCTAACTAATGTACTATGTAAAGTTATGGAACGTATTATTACAAAAAGACTCCACAAGTATCTTGAAATCACCCAAAAATTGAGTCCACACCTAAGCGGCTTTAGAACCGGGCACTCCACTCTTGACGCGCTTTTCCACCTAGAAACCAGCATCCGCAGTGCTCTCATCCAAAATGACAGTGTAATTGCCCTCTTTATTGATATAACACAGGCTTTTGATTCTGTCAATCACTCTCTGCTCTTGCAAAAGCTCCTGAACATAGGAATAAGTGGCAACATGTTCTGTTTTATTAGAGACTTTCTTTCAAACAGGAAAATCCAATCAAAGGTGGGGAACACACTCTCACACCCCTTTCCAGCCCTACAGGGTGTCCCACAAGGGTCTGTTCTGAGTCCAATCCTTTTTAATATCTTCATAAATGATATCTCTGAAGCTTTCCCACCCAACATAGAATACTCACTCTATGCTGACGACTGTGCACTGTGGTTAACTTCCTCTGACATCCCTGCTGCCCTCAATTCTCTGCAACTCGCCCTAGATAACGTCTTAAAATGGGCTCACAAGTGGAGTCTCTCTCTGGCTCCAAACAAATCAAAAGCAATGATTTTTACTCACCGGAGGTTATCACAGCCCCCACCACTTACAATGCAAGGAATCCCCCTGGAATTCGTTCCCAACTACAAGTTTTTAGGCATCACCTTTGACTGTAGGCTCACATACTGCAAGCACATAAAGTCTCTAAGAGACAAATCCATGAAAGACATGAGACTTCTAAGAATAGTTTCAGCCCAAAAATGGGGAGCAGATTATGACACGCTCAAAACCCTGTACAAATCGCTAATCCGCAGCAAGCTAGACTATGGCGCTTTCCTTTTCCATGCCGCAGCACCATCAACACTAATAATCCTGGATCGAATACAATACGCCGCGGCTAGGCTTCTACTGGGTGCGTTAAAATGTACCCCAGTAACATCTCTGGAACCAGAAACTGACTTAATGCCCCTTTCCGTCCGGCGTAAAATGCTACTATCCCAATATGTGACCAGAATTCTTACAATAAAAGACCACCCAGTATACAAACTCCTAACTACCTTCTACCCCTTCAACTTTTACAATATCCAACCCAGACCTCTACCACTAACTGCAATAGCGCACAACGAGCTTCAAAATGCCGGCATCAAACAGGCAAGTATCCCGGCCCTCGAAAAACACGTCTTCCACTGCATCTCCCCTCCCCACGTCAAGCACACTCTGCATCAGTTCACGAAGGCCTCTTTGCCAAATTCAGCGTGGCAACAGATTTTTGTTGAACTTCTGTCACAATACCCAGCCTGCACTCCCATATTCTGTGATGGCTCTCGAGGCGCTGGCGGTTGCGGGGCGGCAGCGTGGGCAGGTGGAACCTCGCTTCTTGCTCACCTACCGGACTACTCCTCAGTACTAACTACAGAACTCTATGCTATCCTCATTGCAATATCCTTCTTCTCAAGGCAACCTGGACCATTTCTCATATTAACAGACTCTCTCAGCTCAATTAGAGCAATTCAAAACCTGCACCCAAAGTCACACTTCCTAACTTTCAGTATTACTACCCTACTTTACAAATTCCCAAACAAATTCACGCTAGAATGGGTTCCCTCTCATGTTGGAATTCCTGGCAATGAAAGAGTTGACCAACTGGCCCGGAAAGCACTAAGCCAACCTACTGCATTGGTATGCTGCTCTTCAAAGGAAATAAAGCAACTCATCCAGCACACACACGCGCCCTCCGACTCCCCCCCACAACACAACACACACCCACACACACACACCCAAACACACACCGCCAAACCCCCAAACAACAAAAAACACCCACAACAACACATCATCAACAACACCAACAACAAACCACCCATACCACTCACACTCCTCACACTTATAAAACCATCAACAAATGACCCACAACAACATAGCACACGCGCACAACAAATTTAGTACAGCCCGTACCTTACTTGTAACCAAACTTTATGTTTTACTTTTAAACACCACAGCCACTACTTAATTTACCAACAAACAACTCACACCTAACCATCAACCACCACTCAACCGGTAAAAAATTATTATTTCACCCTCTTCTTAAATGACACTCACACCAAACCTTTCTGATGGGAACCTCATTAATACTATCATAATCCAAAACATACCAATTATTATTAAACTCTCCTGAAATCATAACCTATCCTAATTTATCATGACCTCACATTCAAACCCAATCTATCAAATATTTCTGTCGAATTTTCAACACTCCCATCTTCCATCCCATATATCTTAGCATACATCATCATATTCTTACTGAATCACTCCACCAAACTTACACTACCCTACTCAATTCTTCATATTTTAAAACTCGACAGAATGTTGCAGAACTATTTCCTTAACGGAGACGAAATGATGATTAAATGCCTCTATCACACCTCTAATTCCCTATACAATCAATACTTGTTCATCTAAATGTTCAATATCAGTTTTCCCATACACGCCCCTCAAATAGTAAAAAGCATTTTCCAAAAACCCGTTCAATATCACTTAAGGGACAGACGTACGAAAATAGCACTACAATAGCACACGTAATAACCAAGTTTAATATGCTTCCAAGTTTATATCCACTTCCAAAAACCACACTAGCGTTTCACACTGAATTTCCGCATGAAAACTTCACTATAGAGCCCCAAATATTCACCAACTTAATGATATTTCAAATTACCATGAACAAACTTGTTCAAATCAACCAGAAAAACTCAATTTAAATTCATTTTCGTGAATAAATTGAATGAATGAGGGGTAAATGATAGAGTATTAAATTATCCATCTCCCATTACTCAAGAGATCCCATACAACCCGACTCTCCCCTATCCAAACCGATACGGAAACCCACAACACTAGAATAAAATTACCACGAAACAAATTTGCAAACAAAAGACGACATCCCACCGAAAATTAGGCCGCTTTTAATAGAGAAACATCGCTATTATACGCCTCATTTCGGACAATGATTGAGCAACACACGCGCAGTCGCGCGTTCAACTTTGAGACTAGAGTATTTTGGTGGTGACTTATGGGCCGCTCTGCGGGGCGATGCCCTACGCAGAGCGGCACAGCTATGGTCTTGATGCATATCAAAACCGAGGAGTCCTTTACTTACTCCGGATCACTCAAAAACTCTACAAAATGCCCATTAATGTGCAATTTCTGCCATTTTGGGCGGATTTATCCCGTAGACTTTTTCCATAAACTTAAACTTCTCCTTCTGCATGAAACTGAAAGACATTTGTGCATGAATTCCCACATTTTTGTGATTTTTCATCGAAAATAACATTTTACCATCCGTAGACTTTTGGCGAATGTTTCCTAAAATTTATGAAATGCGAACGTTTCCCACCTTGCAACCCTTCCATACTGTCCAAAAAAATTGTTCAAAACACTCTTCCCTGACGAGAAAAAAGCCAAAATATTTGCAAAATATCATTTCCAAATATATTAAAAAATATTCATTAACAAATTTTTCATCGACATAATTCATAAGACGCTCTCGATTCCGCTTCTTTTGAGCCTAAAATCGTCTCTCTGGCTTGTTTCTAAGTGCCATTTTTTTATCAATTTAATTAGGTATGGAATTTTCGAAAGTTTCTTCTTTTCCCCCAAATATCGATTGGACCATTTTCAAATTTCAACCATACAAACTTCTCATTGATAACTAGATTGTATCAAAATTTCAGACTTCTTACTTGAATGCCAACGAAAATATGGCTCATTGAAATTTCACTCCTCTCGCGACCGAGAGTTTATACATCAATTATCAATGAAAATTTGAAAATCATAATTTATGTCTAAGCCCTCTCATTCTCTTTGAATGAAATACCAAATAACGCCCACCAAAACCTCCAGAAACCATTTTCAAGGACAATTGAAATAACGCAGAAAACGTTTACATGAAGAATTCCCAGAAAAACAACTGCCAGTCGAATTTTACCCCAAACAGGGAATTTTTTACCTGGAAAACGCTGGATGTTCGAACCTCTCCTCGGGCACTGAAACATGAATAATTTAGAACGCCCACCAAAATCAGCACAAAAATTTATGTTGGAATGAGTGATATCTCCATTTGAGCAGTAAATTTCTTCAAAGTAGAACATTTCACGAGCGCAAACCATTTGCAGAATTTCCATAAGTATACTTCAATCATTCACCATAATAGAACCCTCGACCAAGTCTGAGAGAGAATTTACAAATTTTCCAAATTATTATGAGTGATGACATTTTACTTTTCGTAAATAACACATATGAGACCTGCGAACCATATCTCTCGAAAATTCCAGACATCTCGGGGACACACATACGCACGCGCATTCACCATACAACGCCGATCCCTTAACCACTCTGCCACGGCGAGCAACAATCTTCTTACATTCCCATTCACAATAAAAATTGACCTCTGAAAAATACTGGGAGAAAATTTTCAATTCAAACGAACCTCGAATTTCATTTCTCAATCGCCAAAATTGATAAGAGAAAAATTCACTCATTGTACGCTCGTTAGTAATCGACAAATCCACCACGATGCACTTTTTCTTCAATGAGAATATAGGCATGATCACTAAACACTCCTTTTCCAAGGAGCACATTCCATATCGAAATCGAATGTTTATTTTCTTCAACATGCATACAGTACGAATTACCGATTCCCAACGTAAAAATACGCTGATAAACTCACAACACTCATTTTGCCTAAATATCGAGTGATTCTGGAGCCTCATTTACCTCATTTATTGAGTATTAAACGTTTTGTATCGCCATTGTGAACATTCCGACTAATATCATTAGCTGGCAACTGCAAACATTCTTATTCTTCATGAACGACCGACGCGACTTTGTTCATTTCGAAAACAGCGAGGAAATGCGAGCGATTTTCAATGTCACTCACTCGTAATGAGTGACAGTCTCTTTAAATTCATGAATTTCGACTGCGTGCTGACACTTTAATTGCGAACAAGAGAAATTCTCACACCCAAAGATGGAAGCAAATGGCATCTATTCATCGCCCGAACGTCGACAAAATTCACAACTGGTAGTCAAATTACGTAAAAATGAGTTAAATTTACGTTATATATATATATATAAATGACTCCCTGATGTTCTTACTCGTTAACACTGTGCTAAGAACGTGAGAAATTTCTTCGGAGAGATAGCCATTCAAAATTTTCGGTTTCAAAGTAACAACACTCTGACGTGACCGCCGCCAGCTCACACACTTTGCATCAGAACGGGCAGAAGCTGGACTTATAAAATTTCGACACAAAATTCAAATTCGGGTTTCCATCGTTGATGGAGGTAAAAAACACTGTGTATAGGTAAATCGTCAATTTCCAACACATTTCATCTCTATAAAATTTCTTGTGGAACGCCTCTAAAGTCCTCAAATAATTAAAAATTACCGCATCATCATATGAGTGAAATATGAGCGACTAAAATTGAGCCTTTTTCGCTTGGCTCTCGAAACAAGAAATATTTCTAGCATTGCTAAAGACACTACCTTGCCCTCAAAAAATAGCTGCGTGCCCTCGAATGAGTGTAAAGTGAACAAAACTCAAATCACTCATACTTCATCAATAAACTCCCAGATCGAAATTGCTTAGAAAAAATTTCCATTGGTTTGCTCTTTCATACTAGTGCGAGTGGAAAAAAGGCAGAAAAAAGGATTTTTATGCCCTAAAATGGAGATCGCGACGACTCCGGGAAACATAAATCGAGCGATTCGGGCGAAATCGCCAAAAACGGCTATTTCGTAAACTACCGGGAATTTCGCTCTGAAATTTTCACTGAACACGTAAAATGATGCGACAAGCAAAACATGCTAAATGACTTTTTCTGTGCGGGCAATAGAATTTTTTTGAGAAGCGAAAAATCGAAAATCACTCATTTTTTGATGAGCTGCTGTGGCCAAACGGTGGCGTTTTGAGCGCTGCCAGTCCTGTGAGTCGTAGGTATTTTCGATGCCAACCTCTCATGAAATTTTGAGACGTTCAAGTGCGATGGATACGCCATGGAGAGCAGTCAAAAAATTCGACAGAAAAAACGCCTTTTTTTTAGGCATACTTTAAAGTCGAATAAAATAGAATCTATTCGACGAATTCTTTCGAGCCAAACTTTTTGAATGTACCAACATGTTTTCTGTGATGTATGGAAAAACCAGACCTCTTACTGTGAAACAGGAAAACTGAGACTGTTTGGCGCAGATGCCATTTTTTTCGAGGTCTTTTTTGAGAGGCATTTTCTCAAAAAATTGAGAACCCAGATTTTTTGTGATTTTTTTCTCGACAGATATTTGCAAACTATACATGATATCAAATTTCGAAAGCTTTTCCGCCGCTGGCCTGGCCAGAAAAAAATCGCAAAAATCGACACTTTTTTAGCATGCTTTTTTTGAGAGGCTCTAGCAAAAAATTTTTCTCTATACGAAAACACTCAAGTTTTCGGCTGAGGTGTACCGCTACTTTGACTACCAGAATATGAATTCCCAGACCTCTGGCTATCATGACAAACATTACATAAATATTAGAAAATGACAAAAAAAAATCAGCTTTTTTCCATTTAAAGCATTTTTATGGGCCCGATCGATCCGAGAGGCGAAACTTAAGGTTTTTTAGCGAGCCTCCATCCGGCCTCCCAATTTGAGCTCGCTGCGACCACGCGTTCTGGTACTTTACTCTTGTCAGGTACCAAATTTTTCCCCGTTGTTTCCGAGCACTAAACACAAGCACCCTCCCTTATAGTACTAGTTCTAGCATCTCTTCGAAATGCGTATTTTAGTTTTAGTGCTTTTTTCAAATCCGGAGGGCGCCGCGAGTAACCAGCACACCAGCGCCCTCCTCCTCCCACAACACAACACACACCCACACACACACCCAAACACACACCGCCAAACCCCCAAACAACAAAAAACACCCACAACAACACATCACCAACACCACCAACAACAAATCACACATTCCACCCAATCGCCACACTTTTAAAACCATCAACAAATAGCCCACAACGACATACCACACGCGCACAACAAATTTAGTACAGCCCGCACCTTACTTGTAACCAAACTTTTATGTTTTACTTTTAAACACAACAGCCACTACTTAATTTACCAACAAACAACTCACACCTAACCATCAACCATCACTCAACAGGTCAAAAATAATTTTACAACTTCTATCTCGTTTGGCAATAATCCCTAAACCTATCGATTACAATTAAACACACACAAAACGAGTAGTCATAACCCATATGATCCTTATTTATCATGACTTTACCTTCAAACCCAATCTATCGTATATTACCATTGAATTTGTAGCCCCCTCATACTTCATCCCATCTATCTTAACATACATCCCCTTATTCTTACTAAATCACTTCACCAAACCTATACACTACCCGACTCAATTCCTTATATTTCAGAGCTCGACAGAATGTGCAATAACAATTTCCTTAACGGAGACGTAAATATGAAAAAATTCCGCTATCACACCTCCAATTACCCTCAGGTTAAACAGGGGAAAAATTACACCCAATACAAACAATACTCGTTTATTTAAATGTTAAACACAATTTTGTTCGATATAAGTTTTCCCATACACGCCCCTCAAACAATAAAAAGCATTTACCAAAAAACATTCAATATCACTTTAGCGCCAGACGTACGAAAATAGCACTCCAATAGCACACGAGAATTACAGAGTTTCATATGCCTACAAGTTTAAACCCACTTTCACAAACCACACTAGCGTTTCATACTGAATATCCGCATGAAAACATTACTATAGAGCCCCAAATATTCACCAACTTAATGATAGCTAAAATTACCATGAACACACTCTTTCAAATCAACCCGAAACACTCAATTCAAACTCATTTTCGTGAAGAAATTGAATGAATGAAAGGTAAATAACGAATATTAGATTACCCATCTTTCATTTCTCCGAAGATCCCATACAATCTGATCCTTCTTACATCTAAACCACTATAGAAACCCACAACATTTGACTAAAATAATCCCAAAATGAGTTTGCAAACAAAAGACTACATCCAACTGAAATTAGCCCGCTTTTAATAGAGAAACATCGCTATTATACGCCTCAATTGGAAAATGATTATGCAACACACGCGCCGTCGCGCGTTCGCGTTTAATACTAGAATATTTTGGTCGTGATTTAGGGGCCGCTCTGCGAGGGCGATGCCCTACGCAGAGCGGCACAGCCATGGTCTAGATGCCTATCAAAACCGAGGGGCCCTTTACTTACTCCGGATCACTCAAAAACTCTACAAAATGCCCATAAATGTGCAATTTCTGCCATTTTGGGTGGATTTACCACGTAGACTTTTATTATAACCTTCAACATCTCCCTCTGTATGAAGCTGAAATACATTTGTGCATGAATTCCCACTTATTTGCGATTTTTCATCGAGAATAACATTTTACCATCCGTAGACTTTTGGCGAATGTTTCCTAAAATTTATGAAATGCGTAGGGTTCTCACCTTGCAGCCCTTCCATACTGTCCAAAAAAATTGTTCAAAACACTCTTCCCTGACGAGAAAACAGCCAAAATATTTGCAAAATATCATTTCCAAATATATTAAAAAATATTCATTATAAAATTTTTTATCGACATAATTCATAAGACGCTCTGGATTCCGCTTCTTTTGAGCCTAAAATCGTCTCTCTGGCTTGTTTCTAAGTGCCATTTTTTTATCAATTTAATTAGGTATGGAATTTTCGAAGGTTTCTTCTTTTTCCCCAAATATCGATTGGACCATTTTCAAATTTCAACCATACAAACTTCTCATTGATATCTAGATTGTATCAAAATTTCAGACTTCTTACTTGAATGCCAACGAAAATATGGCTCATTGAAATTTCACTCCTCTCGCGACCGAGAGTTTATACATCAATTATCAATGAAAATTTGAAAATCATAATTTATGTCTAAGCCCTCTCATTCTCTTTGAATGAAATACCATATAACGCCCACAAACACCTCCAAAACCATTTTCGTGGGCAATTGAAATACCGCAGTAAGCGTTTCCTGTGTGTGAATTCCCAGAAAAACAACTGCCAGTCAAATTTTACCCTAAGCAGTGAACTTTCTACCTGGAAATTGCTGAAAGTTCGACCCTCTCCTCAGTCACTGAACCATGAATGATTTAGAACGCCCCCCCGAAAGCAGCACAAATATTTACGTTGGAATGGGTGAAAAATCTCCATTTAAGCCTAAATTCATTCAAAATAGAACATTCCACCAGCGCGCAAACCATTCCGCAGAACTTCCATAAGTATACTTCAAAATCATTCACCAAAATGGAACTCTCGACCACGTCTGAGAAAAAAATTTACATATTATTCCATATTATCAGGAGTGATGACATTTTACATTTCGTAAATAACAAATATGAGACCTGCAAATCATCTCATGAAAACTCCATACACCTCGGGTACACAAACGCACGTGTATTGACCATTTATGAAACACATACGAGCCATAAATTAAAGTCCACTCACTCATATTGAGCATTTAAATTCCGCAACCAATTAATGAGACTTTGTGTACATCCAATCAATATTCCTATATTCCCGTTCACAATAAAAATTGACCGCTGCAGAATACAGCGAGAAAATTTCCTTTTACGAACGATCCTCGAATTTCACTTTTCAATCGTCAAAATTGATGAGAGAAAAATTGCCTCATGATACGCACTTTAGTAATCGACAAATCCACCATGACGCACTCTTTTTTCAATGAAAATATAGGCATGATCACTGAATACTCCTTTTCCAAGGAGCTCATTCCATTACGAAAACGAATATACATTTTCTGCAATAGGCATACAGTACGAATTTCCGATTTTCAACGTAAAGATACGCTGGTAAACTCAAAACACTAATTTTGCCTAAATATCGAGTGATCCTGGAGCCTCATTCATCTCATTTATTGAGTATTGTACGACTTTTATACTCATTGTGAGCATTCTAGCAAAATCGGTAGCTGGCAACTGAAGGCCCTCCTAAACGTCATCGACCGACGCGACTCTGTTCTTTTCTAAAACAGTGAGGAAATACGGGCGATTTTCAACGTCACTCATTCGTCTAAGTGAGAGCCTCATTCAATCAATGAATTTCGATTGCGTGCTGATAGCCCAATTGCGCACAGTGGAACTCTCACACCCATAGATTGAAGCAAATGGCATCTATTTATCGCCCGAACGTCAACAAAATTCACTACTGAGAGCCAAATTACGGAAAAATGAGTTAATTTTACGTTTTATATATATCTATATATGACTCCCTGATGTTCTTACTCGTTAACACTGTGCTAAGAACGTGAGAAATTTCCTCGGAAAGATAGCCATTCGAAAATTTCGGTTTCAAAGTAACAACACTCTGACGTGACCGCACTCAGCTCGCACACTTAGCCTCTGTACAGGCCGACTGTGGACTTTGAAAATTTCGACATCAAAATTCAAATTCGGGTTTCCATCGTTGATGGAGGTGAAAAACACTTTGTATAGGTAAATCGTCAATTTCCAACACATTTCATCTCTATAAAATTTCTTGTGACTCGCCTCTAAAGTCCTCAAATAATCAAAAATTACCGCATCATCAAATGAGTGAAATATGAGCGACTAAAATTGAGCCTTTTTCGCTTGGCTCTCGAAACAAGAAATATTTCTAGCATTGCTAAAGACACTACCTTGCCCTCAAAAAATAGCTGCGTGCCCTCGAATGAGTGTAAAGTGAACAAAACTCAAATCACTCATACTTCATCAATTAACTCCCAGATCGAAATTGCTTAGAAAAAATTTACATTGGTTTGCTCTTTCAAACTAGGTCGAGTGGAAAATATGTAAAAAAAATGATTTTTATGCCCTATAATGGAAATCACGATGACTCGGGGAAACATAAATCGCGCGAAATGGGCAAAACGGCGAAAAACGCGTTTTTCGTGAAATACCGCGAATTTCGTTCTGAAAATTTCACTGAATACGTAAAAAAATGCGACTAGCAAAACATGTTAAATGACTTTTTCTGTACGGGCGACAGAACATTTTTAGGAAGCGAAAAATCGAAAATCACTCATATTTTGATGAGCTGCTGTGGCCAAACGGTGGGGTTTTGAGCGTTGCCGATCCCGTGGATCGTAGGTACTGTTGACGTGAACCTCTCATGAAATTTTGAGACTTTCACGTGCGATGTATACGCGATAAGAAGCAGTCAAAAAATTCGACCGTAAAAACGTCATTTTTTAGTCCCAACTTCAAAGACTCACAGAAAAAATTCTACTCGGAGAAACCTTCTCAAAAAGTATTTTTGAATGAACCAACATGTTTTCTGTAATGTGTAGAAAAACCAGACCTCCTACTTTCACCCAGAAAACTTAAACATGTTTGGCGCAGATGCCTTTTTTTCCGAGGTCTTTTTTGAGAGGCATTTTCTCGCAAAATTAAGCACCCAGATTTTTTGTGATTTTTTTGGTGAAAGACCTTCCCAATGTCTACAAGATATCAAAGTTTGGACGCTTTTAAGCGGCGGGCCTCGCCGGAAAAAAATGCCAAAAATCGACAACTTTTTTGCATGCTTTTTTTAGGAGGCTCTAGCAAAAAATTTTTCTCTATGCCAAACATTCCAAGTTTTTGGCTGAGGTGTACCGCTACTCTGACTACAAGAACATGTAATCGGCATGGCTGTAGAGGCGCCCCAAAATTATTGATAAATAGAAAACAAAACGCTTTTTCAAACGGTTTTTTCTCATTTAAAGCATTTTTATGGGCCCGATCGAGCCGAGAGGCGAAACTTAAGGTTTTTTAGCGAGCCTCCATCCGGCCTCTGAATTTGAGCTCGCTGCGACCCCGCCTTCTGGTACTTGTCTCTTGTGAGGTACCAAATTTTTCCCCGTTGTTTCCGAGCACAAAACACAAGCACCCTCCCTTATAGTACTAGTTCTAGCATCTCTTCGAAATGCGTATTTTAGTTTTAGTGCTTTTTTCAAATCCGGAGGGCGCCGCGAGTAACCAGAACACCAACGCGCCCTCCTCCTCCCCCCCACAACACAACACACACCCACACACACACACCCAAACACACCCCCCGAAACCCCCAAACAACAAAAAACACCCACAACAACACATCATCAACACCACCAACAACAAACCACCCATACCACTCACACTCCTCACACTTATAAAACCATCAACAAATAGCCCACAACGACATACCACACGCGCACAACAAATTTAGTACAGCCCGTACCTTACTTGTAATCAAACTTTTATGTTTTACTTTTAAACACCACAGCCACTACTTAATTTACCAACAAACAACTCACACCTAACCATCACTCAACAGGTGTAAAATAATTAAACTAACTCTTTTAGTATGACAATAATCCCTAAACCTAGCGATTACCATTAAACACACACAAAACAAGTTGTCATAACCTATATGATCCTTATTTATCATGACTTTAACTTCAAACCCAATCTGTCGTATTTTACTGTTGAATTTTCAGCCCCCTCATACTTCATCCCATCTATCTGAACATACATCCTCTTATCCTTACTAAATCACTCCACCAAACCTACACTACCCGACACAATTCCTTATATTTTAAAGTTCGACAGAAAGTTGCACAACAATTTCCTTAACGGAGACGTAAAAATGAAAGAATTCCTCCATCACACCTCCAATTATCTTCAGGTGAAACAGGGTAAAAAACATACCCAATACAATCAACACTTGTTTATTTAAATGTTCAACACAATTATGTTCCACATAAGTTTTCCCATATACGCCCCTCAAACAATAAAAAGCATTTACCAAAAAACGTTCTATATCACTTTAGCGCCAGACGTACGAAAATACCACTCCAATAGCACACGAGAATTACAGAGTTTCATATGCCTACAAGTTTAAACCCACTTTCACAAACCACACTAGCGTTTCATACTGAATATCCGCATGAAAACATTACTATAGAGCCCCAAATATTCACCAACTTAGTGATAGCTAAAATTACCATGAACACACTCTTTCAAATCAACCCGAAACACTCAATTCAAACTCATTTTCGTGAAGAAATTGAATGAATGAGCGGTAAATAACAGAGTATTAGATTACCCATCTTTCATTTCTCCGAAGATCCCATACAATCTGATCCTTCTTACATCTAAACCACTATAGAAACCCACAACATTTGACTAAAATAATCCCAAAATGAGTTTGCAAACAAAAGACTACATCCAACTGAAATTAGCCCGCTTTTAATAGAGAAACATCGCTATTATACGACTCAATTGGAAAATGATTATGCAACACACGCGCCGTCGCGCGTTCGCGTTTAATACTAGAATATTTTGGTCGTGATTTAGGGGCCGCTCTGCGAGGGCGATGCCCTACGCAGAGCGGCACAGCCATGGTCTTGATGCCTATCAAAACCGAGGGGCCCTTTACTTACTCCGGATCACTCAAAAACTCTACAAAATGCCCATAAATGTGCAATTTCTGCCATTTAGGGTGGATTTACCCCGTAGACTTTTATTATAACCTTCAACATCTCCCTCTGTATGAAGCTGAAATACATTTGTGCATGAATTCCCACTTTTTTGTGGTTTTTCATCGAAAATAACATTTTTCCATCCGTAGACTTTTGGCAAATGTTTCCTAAAATTTCTGGAATGCGTACGTTTCCAACCTTGCAACCCTTCCATACTGTCCAAAAAAATTGTTCAAAACACACTTCCCTGACGAGAAAACAGCCAAAATATTTGCAAAATATCATTTCCGAATATATTAAAAAATATTCATTAAAAAATTTTTCATCGACATAATTCATAAGACGCTCTGGATTCCGCTTCTTTTGAGCCTAAAATCGTCTCTCTGGCTTGTTTCTAAGTGCCATTTTTTTATCAATTTAATTAGGTATGGAATTTTCGAAGGTTTCTTCTTTTTCCCCAAATATCGATTGGACCATTTTCAAATTTTAACCATACAAACTTCTTATTGATATCTAGATTGTATCAAAATTTCAGACGTCTTACTTCAATGCCAACGAAAATATGGCTCATTGAAATTTCACACCTCTCGCGACCGAGTATTTATAGATCAATCATCAATGAAAATTCAAAAATCATAATTTATGTCATGAAACCCCCTCATTCTCTTCGAATGAAATACCAAATAACGCCCACCAAAACCTCCAGAAACCATTTTCAAGGACAATTGAAATATCGCAGCAAACGCTTACATGAAGAATTTCCAGAAAAACAACTGCCAGTCAAATTTTACCCCAAACAGGGAATTTTTTACCTGGAAAATGCTAAATGTTCGAACCTCTCCTCGGGCACTGAAACATGAATAATTTAGAACGCCCACCAAAATCAGCACAAAAATTTATGTTGGAATGAGTGATATCTCCATTTGAGCAGTAAATTTCTTCAAAGTAGAACATTTCACGAGCGCAAACCATTTGCAGAATTTCTATAAGTATACTTATATCATTCACCAAAATATAACCCTGCACCAAGTCTGAGAGAGAATTTCCAAATTTTCCAAATTATTATGAGTGATGACATTTTACTTCTCGTAAATAACACATATGAGGCCTGCGAACCATATCTCTCGAAAATTCCAGACATCTCGGGGACACACATACGCACGCGCATTCACCATACAACGCCGATCCCTTAACCACTGTGCCATGGCGAGCAACAACCTTCTTACATTCCCATTCACAATAACAATTGACCTCTGAAAAATACTGAGAGAAAATTTCCATTTCAAACGAACCTCGAATTTCATTTTTCAATCGCCAAAATTGATGAGAGAAAAATTCACTCATCGTACGCTCTTTAGTAATCGACAAATCCACCATGTACACTCTTTTTTTCAATGAAAATACAGGCATGATCACTGAATACTCCTTTTCCAAGGAGCACATTCCATACCGAAATCGAATGTTTATTTTCTTCAACATGCATACAGTACGAATTTCCAATTTCCAACGTAAAAATACGCTGGTAAACTCACAACACTAATTTTGCCTAAATATCGAGTGATTCTGGAGCCTCATTTACCTCATTTATTGAGTATTAAACGTTTTGTATCGCCATTGTGAACATTCCGACTAATATCATTAGCTGGCAACTGCAAACATTCTTATTCTTCATGAACGACCGACGCGACTCTGTTCATTTCGAAAACAGCGAGAATGCGAGCGATTTTCAATGTTACTCACTCGTATAAGTGAGAGCCTCTTTAAATTCATGAATTTCGACTGCGTGCTGACACTTTAATTGCGAACAAGAGAAATTCTCACACCCAAAGATAAAAGCAAATGGCATCTATTCATCGCCCGAACGTCGACAAAACTCACAACTGATAGTCAAATTACGTAAAAATGAGTTAAATTTACGTTATATACATATATATGTATGACTCCCTGATGTTCTTACTCGTTAACACTGTGCTAAGAACGTGAAAAATTTCCTCGGAAAGATAGCCATTCGAAAATTTCGGTTTCAAAGTAACAACACTCTGACGTGACCGCACTCAGCTCGCACACTTAGCATCAGAACGGGCAGAAGCTGGACTTGTAAAATTTCGACACAAAATTCAAATTCGAGTTTCCATCGTTGATGGAGGTGAAAAACACTTTGTATAGGTAAATCGTCAATTTCCAACACATTTCATCTCCATAAAATTTCTTGTGGAACGCCTCTAAAGTCCTCAAATAATTAAAAATTACCGCATCATCAAATGAGTGAAATATGAGCGACTAAAATTGAAGCTTTTTCGCTTGACTCTCGAAACAAGAAATATTTCTAGCGACTCTAAAGACACTACCTTGCCCTCAAAAAATAGCCGCGGGCCCTCGAATGAGTGTAAAGTGAACAAAACTCAAATCACTCATACTCCATCAATAAGCTCTCAAATTGAAATTGCTTAGAAAAAATTTCCAATGGTTTGCGCTTTCACACTAGTTTGAGTTGAAAAAAGCCCAAAAAAAGTTTTTTAAGCCCTATAATGGAAATCGCAATGACGCGAGGAAACATAAATCGAGCGATATGAGCAAAATCGCCAAAAACTGCTATTTCGTGAACTACAGCGAATTTCGCTCTGAAAATTTCACCGAACACGTAAAATGATGCGCCTAGCAAAACATGTTAAATGACTTTTTCTGTACGGGCGACAGAACATTTTTGGAGAGCGAAAAATCGAAAATCACGCATTTTTTGATGAGCTGCTGTGGCCAAACGATGGGGTTTTGAGCGTTGCCGATCCCGTGGATCGTAGGTACTGTTGACGTGAACCTCTCATGAAATTTCGGCATTATCACGTGCGATGTATACGCGATAAGAAACAGTCAAAAAATTCGACCGTAAAAACGTCATTTTTTAGTCCCAACTTCAAAGACTCACAGAAAAAATTCTACTCATAGAAACCTTCTCAAAAAGTATTTTTGAATGTACCAACATGTTTTCTGTGATGTGTAGAAAAACCAAACCTCCTACTTCCACCCAGAAAACCTAAACATGTTTGGCGCAGATGCCTTTTTTTCCGAGGTCTTTTTTGAGAGGCATTTTCTCGCAAAATTGAGCACCCAGATTTTTTGTGATTTTTTTGATGAAAGACCTTCCCAATGTCTACAAGATATCAAAGTTTGAACGCTTTTGAGCGGCGGGCCTCGCCGGAAAAAAATGCCAAAAATCGACATCTTTTTTGCATGCTTTTTTTAGAGGGCTCTAGCAAAAAATTTTTCTCTATGCCAAACATCTCAAGTTTTTGGCTGAGGTGTACCGCTGCTTGGACTACCCAAAAATGAAATCCGCAGACCTCTAGGACCCGTAGTTGAAAACTTTTAAATGTTTGAAAATGACGAAAAAAAAAACGTTTTTTTTCATTTAAAGCATTTTTATGGGCCCGATCGAGCCGAGAGGCGAAACTTAAGGTTTTTTAGCGAGTGTCCACCTGGCCTCCAAATTTGAGCTCGCTGCGACCACGCGTTCTGGTACTTTACTCCTGTGTGAATCGGGATTCCGCCCATTGTTTCCGAGCACAAAACACAAGCACCCTCCCTTATAGTACTAGTTCTAGCATCTCTTCGAAATGCGTATTTTAGTTTTAGTGCTTTTTTCAAATCCGGAGGGCGCCGCAAGTAACCAGCACACACACGCGCCCTCCGACTCCCCCCCACAACACAACACACCCCAACACACACACACACCCAAACACACCCCCCGAAACCCCCAAACAACAAAAAACACCCACAACAACACATCATCAACAACACCAACAACAAATCACACATTCCATCCAATCGCCACACTTTTAAAACCATCAACAAATAGCCCACAACGACATAGCACACGCGCACAACAAATTTAGTACAGCCCATGCGTTACTTGTCTCCAAACTTGTATGTTTTACTTTTAAACACCACAGCCACTACTTAATTTACCAACAAACAACTCACACCTAACCATCAACCATCACTCAACAGGTCAAAAATAATTTTACAACCTCCATCTTGTTTGGCAATAATCCCTAAACCTAACGATTACCATTAAACACACACAAAACGAGTTGTCATAACCTATATGATCCTTATTTATCATGACTTTACCTTCAAACCTATCATATATTACTGCACAATTTTCAACCGCTCATATTTCATCCCATCCATCTTAACATACATCCCCTTATTCTTACTAAATCACTCCACCAAACCTACACTACCCGACACAATTCCTTATATTTTAAAGTTCGACAGAAAGTTGCACAACAATTTCCTTAACGGAGACGTAAAAATGAAAGAATTCCTCCATCACACCTCCAATTATCTTCAGGTGAAACAGGGTAAAAAACATACCCAATACAATCAACACTTGTTTATTTAAATGTTCAACACAATTATGTTCCACATAAGTTTTCCCATATACGCCCCTCAAACAATAAAAAGCATTTACCAAAAAACGTTCTATATCACTTTAGCGCCAGACGTACGAAAATACCACTCCAATAGCACACGAGAATTACAGAGTTTCATATGCCTACAAGTTTAAACCCACTTTCACAAACCACACTAGCGTTTCATACTGAATATCCGCATGAAAACATTACTATAGAGCCCCAAATATTCACCAACTTAGTGATAGCTAAAATTACCATGAACACACTCTTTCAAATCAACCCGAAACACTCAATTCAAACTCATTTTCGTGAAGAAATTGAATGAATGAGCGGTAAATAACAGAGTATTAGATTACCCATCTTTCATTTCTCCGAAGATCCCATACAATCTGATCCTTCTTACATCTAAACCACTATAGAAACCCACAACATTTGACTAAAATAATCCCAAAATGAGTTTGCAAACAAAAGACTACATCCAACTGAAATTAGCCCGCTTTTAATAGAGAAACATCGCTATTATACGACTCAATTGGAAAATGATTATGCAACACACGCGCCGTCGCGCGTTCGCGTTTAATACTAGAATATTTTGGTCGTGATTTAGGGGCCGCTCTGCGAGGGCGATGCCCTACGCAGAGCGGCACAGCCATGGTCTTGATGCCTATCAAAACCGAGGGGCCCTTTACTTACTCCGGATCACTCAAAAACTCTACAAAATGCCCATAAATGTGCAATTTCTGCCATTTAGGGTGGATTTACCCCGTAGACTTTTATTATAACCTTCAACATCTCCCTCTGTATGAAGCTGAAATACATTTGTGCATGAATTCCCACTTTTTTGTGGTTTTTCATCGAAAATAACATTTTTCCATCCGTAGACTTTTGGCAAATGTTTCCTAAAATTTCTGGAATGCGTACGTTTCCAACCTTGCAACCCTTCCATACTGTCCAAAAAAATTGTTCAAAACACACTTCCCTGACGAGAAAACAGCCAAAATATTTGCAAAATATCATTTCCGAATATATTAAAAAATATTCATTAAAAAATTTTTCATCGACATAATTCATAAGACGCTCTGGATTCCGCTTCTTTTGAGCCTAAAATCGTCTCTCTGGCTTGTTTCTAAGTGCCATTTTTTTATCAATTTAATTAGGTATGGAATTTTCGAAGGTTTCTTCTTTTTCCCCAAATATCGATTGGACCATTTTCAAATTTTAACCATACAAACTTCTTATTGATATCTAGATTGTATCAAAATTTCAGACGTCTTACTTCAATGCCAACGAAAATATGGCTCATTGAAATTTCACACCTCTCGCGACCGAGTATTTATAGATCAATCATCAATGAAAATTCAAAAATCATAATTTATGTCATGAAACCCCCTCATTCTCTTCGAATGAAATACCAAATAACGCCCACCAAAACCTCCAGAAACCATTTTCAAGGACAATTGAAATATCGCAGCAAACGCTTACATGAAGAATTTCCAGAAAAACAACTGCCAGTCAAATTTTACCCCAAACAGGGAATTTTTTACCTGGAAAATGCTAAATGTTCGAACCTCTCCTCGGGCACTGAAACATGAATAATTTAGAACGCCCACCAAAATCAGCACAAAAATTTATGTTGGAATGAGTGATATCTCCATTTGAGCAGTAAATTTCTTCAAAGTAGAACATTTCACGAGCGCAAACCATTTGCAGAATTTCTATAAGTATACTTATATCATTCACCAAAATATAACCCTGCACCAAGTCTGAGAGAGAATTTCCAAATTTTCCAAATTATTATGAGTGATGACATTTTACTTCTCGTAAATAACACATATGAGGCCTGCGAACCATATCTCTCGAAAATTCCAGACATCTCGGGGACACACATACGCACGCGCATTCACCATACAACGCCGATCCCTTAACCACTGTGCCATGGCGAGCAACAACCTTCTTACATTCCCATTCACAATAACAATTGACCTCTGAAAAATACTGAGAGAAAATTTCCATTTCAAACGAACCTCGAATTTCATTTTTCAATCGCCAAAATTGATGAGAGAAAAATTCACTCATCGTACGCTCTTTAGTAATCGACAAATCCACCATGTACACTCTTTTTTTCAATGAAAATACAGGCATGATCACTGAATACTCCTTTTCCAAGGAGCACATTCCATACCGAAATCGAATGTTTATTTTCTTCAACATGCATACAGTACGAATTTCCAATTTCCAACGTAAAAATACGCTGGTAAACTCACAACACTAATTTTGCCTAAATATCGAGTGATTCTGGAGCCTCATTTACCTCATTTATTGAGTATTAAACGTTTTGTATCGCCATTGTGAACATTCCGACTAATATCATTAGCTGGCAACTGCAAACATTCTTATTCTTCATGAACGACCGACGCGACTCTGTTCATTTCGAAAACAGCGAGAATGCGAGCGATTTTCAATGTTACTCACTCGTATAAGTGAGAGCCTCTTTAAATTCATGAATTTCGACTGCGTGCTGACACTTTAATTGCGAACAAGAGAAATTCTCACACCCAAAGATAAAAGCAAATGGCATCTATTCATCGCCCGAACGTCGACAAAACTCACAACTGATAGTCAAATTACGTAAAAATGAGTTAAATTTACGTTATATACATATATATGTATGACTCCCTGATGTTCTTACTCGTTAACACTGTGCTAAGAACGTGAAAAATTTCCTCGGAAAGATAGCCATTCGAAAATTTCGGTTTCAAAGTAACAACACTCTGACGTGACCGCACTCAGCTCGCACACTTAGCATCAGAACGGGCAGAAGCTGGACTTGTAAAATTTCGACACAAAATTCAAATTCGAGTTTCCATCGTTGATGGAGGTGAAAAACACTTTGTATAGGTAAATCGTCAATTTCCAACACATTTCATCTCCATAAAATTTCTTGTGGAACGCCTCTAAAGTCCTCAAATAATTAAAAATTACCGCATCATCAAATGAGTGAAATATGAGCGACTAAAATTGAAGCTTTTTCGCTTGACTCTCGAAACAAGAAATATTTCTAGCGACTCTAAAGACACTACCTTGCCCTCAAAAAATAGCCGCGGGCCCTCGAATGAGTGTAAAGTGAACAAAACTCAAATCACTCATACTCCATCAATAAGCTCTCAAATTGAAATTGCTTAGAAAAAATTTCCAATGGTTTGCGCTTTCACACTAGTTTGAGTTGAAAAAAGCCCAAAAAAAGTTTTTTAAGCCCTATAATGGAAATCGCAATGACGCGAGGAAACATAAATCGAGCGATATGAGCAAAATCGCCAAAAACTGCTATTTCGTGAACTACAGCGAATTTCGCTCTGAAAATTTCACCGAACACGTAAAATGATGCGCCTAGCAAAACATGTTAAATGACTTTTTCTGTACGGGCGACAGAACATTTTTGGAGAGCGAAAAATCGAAAATCACGCATTTTTTGATGAGCTGCTGTGGCCAAACGATGGGGTTTTGAGCGTTGCCGATCCCGTGGATCGTAGGTACTGTTGACGTGAACCTCTCATGAAATTTTGGCATTATCACGTGCGATGTATACGCGATAAGAAGCAGTCAAAAAATTCGACCGTAAAAACGTCATTTTTTAGTCCCAACTTCAAAGACTCACAGAAAAAATTCTACTCGTAGAAACCTTCTCAAAAAGTATTTTTGAATGTACCAACATGTTTTCTGTGATGTGTAGAAAAACCAAACCTCCTACTTCCACCCAGAAAACCTAAACATGTTTGGCGCAGATGCCTTTTTTTCCGAGGTCTTTTTTGAGAGGCATTTTCTCGCAAAATTGAGCACCCAGATTTTTTGTGATTTTTTTGATGAAAGACCTTCCCAATGTCTACAAGATATCAAAGTTTGAACGCTTTTGAGCGGCGGGCCTCGCCGGAAAAAAATGCCAAAAATCGACATCTTTTTTGCATGCTTTTTTTAGAGGGCTCTAGCAAAAAATTTTTCTCTATGCCAAACATCTCAAGTTTTTGGCTGAGGTGTACCGCTGCTTGGACTACCCAAAAATGAAATCCGCAGACCTCTAGGACCCGTAGTTGAAAACTTTTAAATGTTTGAAAATGACGAAAAAAAAAAACGTTTTTTTTCATTTAAAGCATTTTTATGGGCCCGATCGAGCCGAGAGGCGAAACTTAAGGTTTTTTAGCGAGTGTCCACCTGGCCTCCAAATTTGAGCTCGCTGCGACCACGCGTTCTGGTACTTTACTCCTGTGTGAATCGGGATTCCGCCCATTGTTTCCGAGCACAAAACACAAGCACCCTCCCTTATAGTACTAGTTCTAGCATCTCTTCGAAATGCGTATTTTAGTTTTAGTGCTTTTTTCAAATCCGGAGGGCGCCGCAAGTAACCAGCACACCAGCGCCCTCCTCCTCCCACACACAAACAACACACCCCAACACACACACCAAAATACACACCGACAAACCCCCAAACCCCAACAACAAAACACCCACAACAACACATCATCAACACCACCAACAACAAATCACACATTCCATTCAATCGCCACACTTTTAAAACCATCAACAAACCCCCACAACAACATAGCACACGCGCACAACAAATTTAGTACAGCCCATGCGTTACTTGTCTCCAAACTTATATGTTTTACTATTAAACACCCCGGCACTACTTAATTTACCAACAAACAACACCCTAACCATCAACCATCACTCAACAGGTCAAAAATAATTTTACAACCTCCATCTTGTTTGGCAATAATCCCTAAACCTATCGATTACCATTAAACACACACAAAACGATTTGTCATAACCTATTTGATCCTTATTTATCATGACTTTACCTTCAAACCCAATCTGTCGTATTTTACTGTTGAATTTTCAGCCCCCTCACACTTCATCCCATCTATTTTAACATACATCCCCTTATTCTTACTTAATCACTTCACCAAACCTTTACACTACCCTACTCAATTCCTCATATTATAAAGCTCGATTGAAAGTTGCATAACAATTTCCTTAACGGAGACGTACAGATGATAAATAATTATATAATCTATCACACCTCCAATTACACTCAGGTCAAACAGGTTAAAAAAACACCCAATACAATCAACACTTGTTTATTTAAATGTTCAATACAATTATGTTCGATAGTTTTCCCATAAACGCCCCTCAAACAATAAAAAACATTTACCAAAAAACATTCAATATCACTTTAGCGCCAGACGTACGAAAATAGCACTCCAATAGCACACGAGAATTACAAAGTTTCATATGCTTGCAAGTTTATACCCACCTTCAGAAATCACACAAGCGTTTCACACTGAATATCTGCATGAAAACTTTACAATACAGCCCCAAATATTCACCAACATTATGATAGTTCAAATTACCACGAGCAAACTCGTTCAAATAAACCAGAAAAACTCAATTCAAATTCTTTTTTGTGAATAAAAGGATTGAATGATGAGAAAATGATAGAGTCTTAGATTATCCATATTCCATTACTCAAAAGATCCCAAACAATCCGATCCTCCTTCAATCTCAACGACTACAGAGACCCACAACATTTCCATAAAATTATTACAAAATAAATTTGCAAACAAAAGACCACATCCAACTGAAAATTAGCCCGCTTTTAATAGAAAAACATCGATTTTCTACGCCTCAATTGGAAATATGATTATGCAACACACGCGCAGTTGCGCGTGTGTTGCATAATCATATTTCCAGGTTGAGGCTAGTAGTTGTAGTTGTAATTTTTGGGCCGCTCTGGCGGGCCATGGCCCGCGGCAGAGCGGCACAGTCCTGGTCTTGATACCTATCATAACCTAGAAACTCTTCATTTACAGAAGTTCACTCATAACCTTCAAAAAATCCCAAAAATATGGAATTTCTTCCCATTTTCGGTGTGTTTACCCCGTAGACTTTTATCATAACCTTCAACATCTCCCTCTGTATGAAACTGAAATACATTTGCGCATGAATTCCTACTTTTTTGTGATTTTTCATCGAAAATAACATTTTACCATCCGTAGACTTTTGGCGAATGTTTCCTAAAAAACATGAAATGCGTTCGTTTCCCACCTTGAAACCCTACCATACTGTTCAAAAAAATGGTTCAAAACACGCTTCCCTGACGAGAAAACAGCCAAAATATTTGCAAAAACTCATTTCCGAATATATTAAAAAATATTCATTAACCAATTTTTCATCGACATAATTCATAAAACGCTTTCGATTCCGCTTCTTTTGAGCCTAAAATCGTCTCTCTGGCTTGTTTCTAAGTGCCATTTTTTAATCAATTTAATTAGGTATGGAATTTTCGAAGGTTTCTTCTTTTTCCCCAAATATGGATTGGACCATTCTCAAATTGTAACCATACAAACTTCTTATTGATTTCTAGATTGTATCAAAATTTCAGACTTCTACCTTCAATGCCAACAAAAATATGCCTCATTGAAATTTCACTCAATTTGAGACCGAGTTCATCCACGGATTATTATTGAAAATTAAAAATACTCAAAACATATCGTCACTTTCAGTTTCTCGAGATGAAAAAAACGCTATCTCTTACGTACATCATGAAGCAATTTTCCTGCATATTTCAGCATCGAACTAACCGAAATGAGCGCTTAATCGAATTTCGAAATAGATTCATGTTTTGTAATTTGAAGCTTCAAGTGGCCAATTTTCATCCAGAAAAACAGAATGAAATTGATCCTCTCATCGAACCCTATAGCCTGACTGAATTGGAACGCATTCAAAACACAACTTCATCATCCACGCTAGAATGAGTACTTATTCACGTTGAGGATCATATTTCCTCAGAATGAAACAATTTGTGAGCGGAAACAATTTTCCCGTGTAACCCGACCTATTTCTCAATTACTGACCGACATGGAAGCCTGAACAAAGTCTGGGTGAGTATTTATCAATTTTTGAAAATATTCCAGTAATAATATTTTACTTTCCGTAAATAATGTTTTTACGACCCGCAAACACTCTCAAAAATTAAGTACATATCGGAGACACATCCTCATCAAATATGAACCCTGAGTGAGCCTCTAAACGATGTCCACTCAATGACAATGAGTGGCTCAGAGAATCTGCGGATGCGATTGAGAGGATTTTGGTGCAGTCAAACGATGAGTTATAATATCTATTTCTAAACGAAAATTCAGTGCACTGTTGAAAAGTTCCTGGTCTGAAAAATTTGAAACTTGCAATGTTGTAACATTAAAACTAATGCGAGAAATAATAACTCAAAGTACCGTGTTTCGCAATCGAATCGGTCCCAGCCAGATGCGCCAATTTTCTGCTGTAATTAAGCCATGATCACAAAGACCCAAATTTTCAATGAGCTTTTTTTACTCACGGAGTAAAAAGTACAGTTCCTGACCTATGAGCAGACACAATTCCAGATTTCTAGCATCAAAAACTGCTGGTGGGCACACAACACAAATTTGCAAAAAGAGGCCTTAAAACGAGGTATCGCAGTGCTCATAAAATCTACCAACAATGCGTTTTCAAAGTCTCACAACTGTATATTTATTCAAATTTTTACATGTTTTTTCAGTTTTTATGTATAACTGTCCTATCAAAAATCTCCAGAGAGAAAATGAAAACCCCAATCACTCGATATATGCAAGAAAACTCGAGTCAAAAACGCACTTCCAGCAGATTCGCGACTTCGAACGTCAAATTTCACTGAGAAGGCATGTTTAAGAGTCCATTACGACGTATTCTCGACAACGGTGGTTATGTGAAATAAATGAGTAGTCTCACCTAGTCATTGTTAAAATGCGGAAATTATAATCTACTCTTCATATGTGATAGAAAAAAAATCACGTCGATTCAAAAACGCAGAGTTGAGCAAATGGACCGTTCTCTGTTCGGCGTCGTAAAAACCCGACGATGAGGCAACTTTGAGTACCCAAAACACCTACTTCTCACTGTTTTCTTGATGACTTTTCTCTTTAGTGTTCATGACAAGCACACATTCTAACAGTGTTCAAAAATTGAAGTACATAACACCAAAACAGCCTGAGAAAATCGAATTTGAAAACGCAAGATTGATGAAATTTTACGACGATTCGCAGAACACGCGCGGGGCAACGAGAATATATACGATGATTTGGACTTTGAAAATTTGGATATGAAATCATTTATGGCTATTATTGACCGAAAAACGTTTGTTGAACAAAATAAACACTACCCTTGGGTAAATCGTGTATTTCCAACACATTTCATCTCTATGAAATTTTTTGTGGGACCACTCCAAAAGCCTTAAATAAATGCATCACTCAATATGAGTGATTTTGAGAGGTATAAATGTCATATTTTCGACTCGACCCTCGACGCAATAAATATTTCTAGCAACTCTAAAGACACTACCTTGCCCTCAAAAAATAGCTGCGTGTCCTAAAATATGTATAAAATCGAAAAAACTTTAAACACTCATCACTCATTATTAAGCTTTCGGATCGAAATTGCTTAGAAAAAATTTTAAATAGTTTGCGCTTTCACACTATTTCGAGTTGAAAAAAAGCCCAAAAATAATTTTTTACGCCCTATATTGGAAATCGCGGTTACTCAGGGAAACATAAATCGAGCGAAATGAGGAAAAATCACCAAAAACAAGTATTTCGTAAACTACTGGGAATTTTGTTCTGAAAATTTCACTGAATGCGTAAAATGATGCGACAAGCAAAACATGTTAAATGACTTTTTCTGTGCGGGCAATAGAATTTTTTTGAGAAGCGAAAAATCGATAATCACTCATTTCTTTGATGAGCTGCTGTGGCCAAACGGTGCCGTTTTGAGCGCTGCCGATCCTGTGAGTCAAAGGTACTAATTATGTCGACCTCTCATGAAAATTTGAGCTTTCCACGTGCGATGGATACGCCATGAGAAGCTGTCGAAAAATCCGACTGGAAAAACGCCTTTTTTTACACCCAAATTCAAAGACGCATAGAAAAATTTCTACTCAAAGAAACCTTCTCAAAAAGTATTTTTGAATGAACCGACATGTTTTCTGTGAGCTGTCGAAAAATCAGACCTCTCACTCTGAAACAGAGAACTCAAAAGTGTTTGGCGCAGATGCCATTTTTTTCGAGGTGTTTTTCGTGAGGCATTTTCTCGTAAAATTGAGCACCCAGATTTTTTGTGATTTTTTTCACGAGAGATATTTGCAAACTATACATGATATCAAATTTCGAAAGCTTTTCCGCCGCTGGCCTGGCCAGAAAAAAATCGCAAAAATCGACACTTTTTTGGCATGCTTTTTTTGAGAGGCTCTAGCAAAAAATTTTTCTCTATTCGAAACATGTCAAGTTTTTGGCTGAGGTGTAGCGCTACTTGGACTACCCGGAAATGAAATCGGCAGACCTCTAGGACCTGTATTTGAAACCTTTTAAATGTTTGAAAATGACAAAAAAAAAACAGTTTTTTTTCATTTAAAGCATTTATATGGGCCCGATCAAAACGAACAGCGGTACGGGGGGGTTTCCCCCTATGCCCCACCTGGTCCCAAAATTTGAGCCCGCTGCGACCACGCGTTCTGGTACTTTTCTCCTGTATCCCCTCGGGATCGCACTAGACCTTTCGCCAATAACCCTCTAGCCCTCTGATTAAGATTTTTCTTCTGACTTGATTTTCCTGCGGATTCCGATTTTAGTATTTTTTTCACTCTCCGAGGGCGCCGCAAGTAACCAGCACACCATAGCGCCCTCCTCCTCCCACACACAACACAACACACACCCACACACACACCAAAACACACACCGCCAAACCCCCAAACAACAAAAAACACCCACAACAACACATCATCAACAACACCAACAACAAACCACACATTCCATCCAATCGCCACACTTTTAAAACCATCAACAAATAGCCCACAACGACATACCACACGCGCACAACAAATTTACTACAGCACATGCATTACTTGTCTCCAAACTTGTATGTTTTACTTTTAAACACCACAGCCACTACTTAATTTACCAACAAACAACTCACACCTAACCATCGACCATCACTCAACAGGTCAAAAATTATTATATCAACCCCTATGACACACCAAAACTTTCTGATAGGAACCTCTTGTATACTATCGTAATCCAAAAACCTACCGATTATCATTAAATTCTCCTAAAATCACAACCTATCCATTCCTAATTTATCAAAACCTCACATTCAAACACAATCTATCATATATTATTATTGAATTTCAAACCCCTCATTATCTATCCCATCTATCTAAGCACACATCCTCTTATTCTTACTAAATCACTTCAACAAACCTATACACTACCCGACTCAATTCCTTATATTTCAGAGCTCGACAGAATGTGCAATAACAATTTCCTTAACAGAGACGTAAATATGATAAAATTCCGCTATCACACCTCCAATTACCCTCAGGTTAAACAGGGGAAAAATTACACCCAATACAAACAATACTTGTTTATTTAAATGATAAACACAATTATGTTCGGTATAAGTTTTCCCATATACGCCCCTCAAACAATAAAAAGCATTTACCATAAAACGTTCAATATCACTTTAGGGCCAGACGTACGAAAATAGCACTCCAGTAGCACACGAGAATAACAAACTTTCATATGCTTACAAGTTTATACGCACTTTCAAAAACCACACTAGCGTTTCATTCTGAATATCCGCATGAAAACATTACTATAGAGCCCCAAATATTCACCAACATTATGATACTTCAAATTACCACGAGCAAACTCGTTGAAATCAACCAGAAAAACTCAATTCAAATTCATTTTCGTGAATAAAGGGATTGAATGAGGAGAAAATGATAGAGTATTAGATTATCCATATTCCATTACTCAAGAGATCCCATACAATCCGATCCTCCTTCAATCTCAACCACTACAGAGACCCACAACATTTCCATAAAATTATTACAAAATAAATTTGCAAACAAAAGACCACATCCAACTGAAAATTAGCCCGCTTTCAATAGAGAAACATCGCTTTTCTACGCCTCAATTGGAAATATGATTATGCAACACACGCGCAGTTGCTCGTGTGTTGCATAATCATATTTCCAGGTTAAGGCTAGTAGTTTTAGTTGTAATTTTTGGGCCGCTCTGGCGGTCCATGGCCCGCGGCAGAGCGGCACAGTCCTGGTCTTGATACCTATCGAAACCTAGAACTCTTCATTTACAGAAGTTCACTCATAACCTTCATAAAATCCCCAAAATATGGAATTTCTTCCCATTTTCGGTGTGTTTACCACGTAGACTTTTATCATAACCTTCAACATCTCCCTCTGTATGAAACTGAAATACATTTGCGCATGAATTCCCACTTTTTTGTGATTTTTCATCGAAAATAACATTTTACCATCCGTAGACTTTTGGCGAATGTTTCCTAAAAAACATGAAATGCGTTCGTTTCCCACCTTGAAACCCTACCATACTGTTCAAAGAAATGGTTCAAAACACGCTTCCCTGACGAGAAAACAGCCAAAATATTTGCAAAAACTCATTTCCAAATATATTAAAAAATATTCATTAACAAATTTTTCATCGACATAATTTATAGGACGCTTTCGATTCCGCTTCTTTTGAGCCTAAAATCGTCTCTCTGGCTTCTTTCTAAGTGCCATTTTTTAATCAATTTAATTAGGTATGGAATTCTCTAAGGTTTCTTCTTTTTCCCCAAATATCGATTACACCATTTTCAAATTTTAACCATACAAACTTCTTATTGATTTCTAGATTGTATCAAAATTTCAGACTTCTACCTTCAATGCCAACAAAAATATGCCTCATTGAAATTTCACTCAATTTGAGACCGAGTTCATCCACGAATTATTATTGAAAATTAAAAATACTCAAAACGTATCGTCATATTCAGTTTCTCGAGATGAAAAAAACGCTATCTCTTACGTACATCATGAAGCAATTTTCCTGCATATTTCAGCATCGAACTAACCGAAATGAGCGTTTAATCGAATTTCGAAATAAATTCATGTTTTGTAATTTGAAGCTTCAAGTGGCCAATTTTCCTCCAGAAAAACAGAATGAAATTGATCCTCTCATCGAACCCTACAGCCTGACTGAATTGGAACGCATTCAAAACACAACTTCATCATCCACGCTAGAATGAGTACCTATTCACGTTGAGGATCATATTTCCTCAGAATGAAACAATTTGTGAGCGGAAACAATTTTCCAGTGTAACCCGACCTATTTCTCAGTTACTGACCGACATGGAAGCCTGAACAAAGTCTGAGTGAGTATTTACAAATTTTTGAAAATATTCCAGTCATAATATTTTAGTTTCCGTAAATAATGTTTTTACGACCCGCAAACACTCTCAAAAATTAAGTACATATCGGAGACACATCCTCATCAAATATGAACCCTGAGTGAGCCTCTAAACGATGTCCACTCAATGACAATGAGTGGCTCAGAGAATCTGCGGATGCGATTGAGAGGATTTTGGTGCAGTCAAACGATGAGTTATAATATCTATTTCTAAACGGAAATTCAGTGCACTGTTGAAAAGTTCCTGGTCTGAAAAATCTAAAACTTGCAATGTTGTAACATTAAAACTAATGCGAGAAATAATAACTCAAAGTACCGTGTTTCGCAATCGAATCGGTCCCAGCCAGATGCGACAATTTTCTGCTGTAATTAAGCCATGATCACAAAGACCCAAATTTTCAATGAGCTTTTTTTACTCACGGAGTAAAAGGTACAGTTCCTGACCTATGAGCAGACACAATTCCAGATTTCTAGCATCGAAAACTGCTGGTGGGCACACAACACAAATTTGCAAAAAGAGGCCTTAAAACGAGGTATCGCAGTGCTCATAAAATCTACCAACAAGGCGTTTTCAAAGTCTCACAACTGTAGATTTATTCAAATTTTTACATGTTTTTTCAGTTTTTATGTATAACTGTCGTATCAAAAATCTCCAGAGAGAAAATGAAAACCCCAATCACTCGATATACGCAAGAAAACTCGAGTCAAAAACGCACTTCCAGCAGATTCGCGACTTCGAACGTCAAATTTCACTGAAAAGGCATGTTTGAGAGTCCATTACGACGTATTCTCGACAACGGTGGTTATGTGAAATGAATGAGTAGTCTCACCTAGTCATTGTTAAAATGCAGAAATTATAATCTACTCCTCATATGTTATAGAAAAAAAATCACGTCGATTCAAAAACGCAGAGTTGAGCAAATGGACCATTCTCTGTTCGGCGTCGTAAAAACCCGACGATGAGGCAACTTTGAGTACAAAAAACACCTACTTCTCACTGTTTTCTTGATGATTTTTCACTTTAGTGTTCATGACAAGCACACATTCTAACAGTGTTCAAAAATTGAAGTACATAACACCAAAACAGCCTGAGAAAATCAACTTTGAAAACGCAAGATTGATGAAATTTTACGACGATTCGCAGAACACGCGCGGGGCAACGAGAATATATACGATGATTTGGACTTTGAAAATTTCGATATGAAATCATTTATGGCTATTATTGACCGAAAAACGTTTGTTGAACAAAATAAACACTACTCATGGGTAAATCGTCTATTTCCAACACATTTCATCTCTATGAAATTTTTTGTGGGACCACTCCAAAAGCCTTAAATAAATGCATCACTCAATATGAGTGATTTTGAGAGGTATAAATGTCATATTTTCGACTCAACCCTCGTAGCAATAAATATTTCTAGCAACTCTAAAGACACTACCTTGCCCTCAAAAAATAGCTGCGTGTCCTAAAATATGTATAAAATCGAAAAAACTTTAAACACTCATCACTCATCATTAAGCTTTCGGATCGAAATTGCTTAAAAAAAATTTTCAATAGTTTGCGCTTTCACACTATTTCGAGTTGAAAAAAAACCAAAAAATAGTTTTTTATGCCCTATATTGGAAATCGCGGTTACTCAGGGAAACATAAATCGAGCGAAAAGTGGAAAAATCACCAAAAACAGCTATCTCGTAAACTACTGCGAATTTTGTTCTGAAAATTTCACTGAATGCGTAAAATGATGCGACAAGCAAAACATGTTAAATGACTTTTTCTGTGCGGGCAATAGAATTTTTTTGAGAAGCGAAAAATCGATAATCACTCATTTTTTTTATGAGCTGCTGTGGCCGTACGGTGCCGTTTTGAGCGCTGCCGATCCTGTGAGTCAAAGGTACTAATTATGTCGACCTCTCATGAAAATTTGAGCTTTCCACGTGCGATGGATACGCCATGAGAAGCTGTCGAGAAAATCCGACCGGAAAAACGCCTTTTTTTACACCCAAATTCAAAGACGCATAGAAAAAATTCTACTCGGAGAAACCTTCTCAAAAAGTATTTTTGAATGTACCGACATGTTTTCTGTGAGCTGTCAAAAAACCAGACCTCTTACTCTGAAACAAAAGGCTCAAAAGTGTTTGGCGAAGATGATATTTTTTTTTGGAGAAATTTTGGAACGCATTTTCTCGAAAAATTGAGCACCCAGATTTTTTGTGATTTTTTCCTCGAGAGATATTCGCAACCCCTACAAGGTATCGAATTTTGAAAGCTTTTCAACCGCTGGCCTGGCCAGAAAAAAATCGCAAAAATCTACACTTTTTTTGCATGCTTTTTTTGAGAGGCTCTAGCAAAAAATTTTTCTCTATTCGAAACACGTCAAGTTTTTGGCTGAGGTGTAGCGCTACTTGGACTACCCGGAAATGAAATCGGCAGACCTCTAGGACCCGTAATTGAAACCTTTTAAATGTTTGAAAATGACCAAAAAAAAAAAGATTTTTTTCATTTAAAGCATTTATATGGGCCCGATCGAAACGAACAGCGGTACGGGGGGGTTTCCCCCGATCCCCGACCTGGTCCCAAAATTTGAGCGCGCTGGGACCACGGCTTCTATGGGTTTCACCCGATAGAGCCCTGTGATTTGACTAGACCTTTCGCCAATAACCCTCTAGCCCTCTGATTAAGATTTTTCTTCTGACTTGATTTTCCTGCGGATTCCGATTTTAGTATTTTTTTCACTCTCCGAGGGCGCCGCAAGTAACCAGACAACTCGCCCCTCCTCCCTCCACACAAACACACCCCAACACACACACACCCAAACACACACCGCCAAACCCCCAAACACAAAAAACCCCCACAACAACACATTATCAACACCACCAACAACAAATCACACAAACCATCCACTCGCCACACTTTTAAAACCATCAACAAACCACCCACAACAACATACCACACGCGCACAACAAATTTTGTACAGCCCGTACCTTACTTGTAACCAAACTTTTATGTTTTACTTTTAAACACCCCGGCACTACTTTATTTACCAACAAACAACTCACACCTAACCATCAACCATCACTCAACAGGTCAAAAATAATTATACAACCTCCTCTAGTATGACAACAATCCCTAAACCTATCGACTACCATTAAACACACACAAAACGAGTTGTCATAACCTATATGATCCTTATTTATCATGACTTTACCTTCAAACCTAATCTATCATGTATTACTGCCCAACTTTCAACCGCTCATATTTCATATCATCTATCTTAACATACGTCCCCTTATTTTCACTAAATCACTCCAGCAAACCTACACTACTCGACTCAATTCCTCATATTTTAAAGCTCGACAGAAAGTTGCATAACAATTTCCTTGACGGAGACGTAAAGATGATTAAATTCCTCTATCACAACTCCAATTACCCCCAGGTTAAACAGGTTAAAAAAACACCCAATAAAATCAACACTTGTTTATTTAAATGTTCAATTCAATTATGTTCAATATGAGTTTTCCAATACACGCCCCTCAAACAATAAAAAGCATTTACCATAAAACATTCAATATCACTTCAGGGCCAGACGTACGAAAATAGCACTCCAATAGCACACGAGAATTACAAAGTTTCATATGCTTACAAGTTTATACCCACTTCCAAAAACCACACTAGCGTTTCACACTGAATATCCGAATGAAAACTTTACTATAGAACCCCAAATATTCACCAACTTGATGATAATTCAAATTACCATGAACACACTCTTTCAAATCAACCCGAAAACTCAATTCAAACTCATTTTCGTGAAGAAATGGAATGAATGAAAGGTAAATGATAGAGTATTAGATTATCCATCTTCCATTACTCAAGAGATCCCATACACAAGCCGATCCTCCTTCAACCTAAACCACTACAGAAACCCACAACATTTGAATAAAATAATCACAAGTAAATTTGCAAACAAAAGACCACATCCAACTGAAAATTAGCCCGCTTTTAAAGAAAAACATCGCTATTATACGCCTCAAATGGAAAATGATTATGCAACACACGCGCTGTCGCGCGTTCAAGTTTAATGCCAGAATATTTTGGTGATGACTTAGGGGCCGCTCTGCGGGGCTACGCCCTACGCAGAGCGGCACAGCCATGGTCTTGATGCCTATCAAAACCGAGGGGCCCTTTACTTAATCCGAATCACTCAAAAACTCTACAAAATGCCCATTAATGTGCAATTTATGCCATTTTGGGTGGATTTACCACGTAGACTTTTATCATAACCTTCAACATCTCCCTCTGCATGAAACTGATATACATTTGTGCATGAATTCCCACTTTTTTGTGATTTTTCATCGAAAATAACATTTTACCATCCGTAGACTTTTGGCGAATGTTTCCTGAAATTTATGAAATGCGTTCGTTTTCCACCTTGCAACCCTTCCATACTGTCCAAAAAAATTGTTCAAAGCACGCTTCCCTGACGAGAAAAAAGCCAAAATATTTGCAAAAACTCATTTCCAAATATATTAAAAAATATTCATTAACAAAATTTTCATCGACATAACTCATAAAACGCTTTCGATTCCGCTTCTTTTGAGCCTAAAATCGTCTCTCTGGCTTGTTTCTAAGTGCCATTTTTTAATCAATTTAATTAGGTCTGGAATTTTCAAAGGTTTCTTCTTTTTCCCAAAATATCGATTGGACCATTCTCAAATTGTAACCATACAAACTTCTCATCGATTTCTAGATCGTATCAAAATTTCAGACGTCTAACTTCAATGCCAACGAAAATATGGCTCATTGAAATTTCACTCCTCCCGCGACCGAGAGTTTATAGGTCAATTATCAATGAAAATTTAAAAATCAATTTATGTCATATATCCCCCTCATTCTCTTCGAATGAAATACCAAATAACGCCCACCAAAACCTCCAGAAACCATTTTCAAGGACAATTGAAATATCGCAGAAAACGTTTACATGAAGAATTCCCAGAAAAACAACTGCCAGTCAAATTTTACCCCAAACTGGGAATTTTTTACCTGGAAAACGCTGGATGTCCGAACCTCTCGTCGGGCACTGAAACATGAATAATTTAGAACGCCCACCAAAATCAGCACAAAAATTTTTGTTGGAATGAGTGATATCTCCATTTGAGCAGTAAATTTCTTCAAAGTAGAACATTTCACGAGCGCAAACCATTTGCAGAATTTCCATAAGTATACTTCAATCACTCACCAAAATAGAACCCTCAACCAAGTCTGAGAGAGAATTTACAAATTATTCTAAATAAATATGAGTGATGACATTTTACTTTTCGTAAATAACACATATGAGGCCTGCGAACCATATCTCTCGAAAATTCCAGACATCTCGGGGACACACATACGCACGCGCATTCACCATACAACGCCGATCCCTTAACCACTGTGCCACGACGAGCACATGTATTGAACCATACATGAACCACATATGAGCCATAAATTAGAATATACTCATTCACACATTGAGCGATCAAATTCAGCAAGCAATTAATGAGACTGTGACGCGTCCAAACAATCTTCTTACATTCCCATTCACAATAAAAATTCACCTCTGCAGAATACTGAGAGAAAATTTTTGTTTCCAAACGAACCTCGAATTTCATTTTTCAATCGTCAAAATTGATGAGAGAAAAATTGCCTCAAAGTACGCTCTTTAGTAATCGACAAATCGACACAATGATGCACTCTTTCTTCAATGAGAATATAAGCATGATCACTAAACACTCCTTTTCCAAGGAGCACATTCCATTTCGAAATCGAATGTTTATTTTCTTCAACATGCATACAGTGCGAATTACCGATTTCCAACGTTAAAATACGCTGGTATAACCACAACACTAATTTTGCCTAAATATCGAGTGATTCTGGAGCCTCATTTATCTCATTTATTGCATATTATACGTTTTGTATCGCCATTGTGGACATTCCGACTAATATCATTAGCTGGCAACTGCAAACATTCTTATTCCTCATCAACGAACGACGCGACTCTGTTCTTTTCTAAGACAGTGAGGAAATACGAGCTATTTTCAATGTCACTCACTCGTCATAAGTGAGAGCCTCATTTAATTCATGAATTTCGATTGCGTGCTGACACTGAAATGGCGAGCAAAAGGAACCCTCACACCCAAAGATGGAAACAAATGGCATCTATTTATCGCCCGAACGTCGACAAAATTCACAACTGAGAGTCAAATTACGGAAAAATGAGTTAATTTTACTTTATATATATATGTATATATGACTCTCTGATGTTCTTACTCGTTAACATTGTGCTAAGAACGTGAAAAATTTACTCGGAAAGATGTCCATTCGAAAATTTCGGTTTCAAAGTAGAAGCACTCTGACGTGACCGCGGCCAGGTCACACACAGCCTCTGTACAAGCCGCAAGTGTGGACTTGGAAAATTTCGATATGAAATCATTTATGGCTATTATTGACGAAAATATGTTGATGGAATACAAAAAACACTTACTCTAGGTATATCGTGTATTTCCAACACATTTGGTCTCCATGAAATTTTTTGTGGGACCACTCCAAAAGCCTCAAATAGGTGCATCACTCAATATGAGTGATTTTGAGAGGTATAAATGTCATATTTCCGACTCGACCCTCGATGAAGGAAATATTTCTAACAACTCTAGAGACACTACCTTGCCCTCAAAAAATAGCCGCGGGCCCTCGAATGAGTGTAAAGTGAATAAAACTCAAATCACTCATACTTCATCAATAAGCTCTCGGATCGAAATTGCTTAGAAAAAAATTCCAATAGTTTGCGCTTTCACACTGTTTCGAGTTGAAAAAAACCCAAAAAAATAGTTTTTTATGCCCTATAATGCATATCGCTATCACTCGGGGAAACATAAATCGAGCGATATGAGCAAAATCGCAAAAATTGGCTATTTCGTGAACTACGGCGAATTTCGCTCTAAAAATTTCACTGAACACGTAAAATGATGCGCCTATCAAAACATGTTAAATGACTTTTTCTGTGCGGGCCACAGAAATTTTTTGAGCGGCGAAAAATCGAAAATCACGCATTTTTTGATGAGCTGCTGCGGCCAAACGGTGGGGTTTTGAGCGTTGCCGATCCTGTGAGTCGTAGGTACTTTTGATGCCAACCTCTCATGAAATTTTGAGACTTTCACGAGCGATGGATACGCCATGGGGAGCGGTCGAAAAACCCAACCGAAAAAACGCCTATTTTTACACCCCACTTTGAAGTCGAATAAAAAAAAATCTATCGAACCAATTTTTCTGAGCCAAACTTTTTGAATGTATCAACATGTTTTCTGTGAGGTGTAAAAAAACCAGACCTCTTACTTTGATACAGAAAATTAGCGGATGTTTGGCGCAGAGGCCTTTTTTTTTGAGGTCTTTTTTGTGAGGCATTTTCTCGAAAAATTGAGCTCCTAGATTTTTTGTGATTTTTTTCTAGAGAGATATTTGCAACCTCTACAAGATATTAAATTTCGAAAGCTTTTTCATCGCTGGCCTGGCCAGGAAAAAATCGCAAAAATCGACCCTTTTTTGGCATGCTTTTTTTGAGAGGCTCTAGCAAAAAATTTTTCTCTATACGAAAAACCTCAAGTTTTTGGCTGAGGTGTACCGCTTCTCTGGCTACGAAAATATGAAATCGGCATGGCTGTAGAGCCGCTCGCCAAAAACTATAATTAGAAATACTAAACGCTTTTTTTTACAGTTTTTTTTCGATTAAAGCATTTTTATGGGACCGATCGAGCCAAGAGGCAAACCCTGAGGTTTTTTCACGAGGCCCCGTCTGCCCACGAGATTTCAGCCCGCTACGACCACGCGTTCTGGTACTTTACTCTTGTGCTCCATCGGAATCCGCCTAGTCTTTTTGTCTACCCACACAAGCACCTCCACAAAAGTCCCGATCTAAACCTAAACGCGGATTTCGATTCTAGTTTTTTCTCACATTTTGGAGGTGCGCCGCTAGTAACCAGCACACCAACGCGCCCTCCTCCTCCCACACACAAACACACACACACACACACACCCAAACACACACCGCCAAACCCCCAAACACAAAAAAAAACCACAATAACACATTATCAACACCACCAACAACAAACCACCCACACCATTCAATCTTCACACTTTTAAAACCATCAACAAATAGCCCACAACGACATACCACACGCGCACAACAAATTTAGTACAGCCCGTACCTTACTTGTAACCAAACTTTTATGTTTTACTTTTAAACACCCCGGCACTACTTCATTTACCAACAAACAACTCACACCTAACCATCAACCATCACTCAACAGGTCTAAAATAATTATACTAATTCTTTTAGTATGACAATAATCCCTAAACCTAGCGATTACCATTAAACACACACAAAACGAGTTGTCGTAACCTATATGATCCTTATTTATCATGACTTTACCTTCAAACCCAATCTGTCGTATTTTACTGTCGAATTTTCAGCCCCCTCATACTTCATCCCATCCATCTTAACATACATCCCCTTATTCTTACTAAATCACTTCACCAAACCTATACACTACCCGACTCAATTCCTTACATTTCAGAGCTCGACAGAATGTGCAATAACAATTTCCTTAACGGAGACGTAAATATGAAAAAATTCCGCTATCACACCTCTAATTACCCTCAGGTTAAACAGGTTAAAAAACACACCCAATAAAATCAACACTTGTTAATTTTAATGTTCAATACAATTATGTTCGATATAAGTTTTCCCATATACGCCCCTCAAACAATAAAAAGCATTTACCAAAAAACATTCAATATCACTTTAGCGCCAGACGTACGAAAATACCACTCCAATAGCACACGAGAATTACAGTGTTTCATATGCCTACAAGTTTAAACCCACTTTCACAAACCACACTAGCGTTTCATACTGAATATCCGCATGAAAACATTACTATAGAGCCCCAAATATTCACCAACTTAATGATAGCTAAAATTACCATGAACACACTCTTTCAAATCAACCCGAAACACTCAATTCAAACTCATTTTCGTGAAGCAATTGAATGAATGAGAGGTAAATAACAGAGTATTAGATTACCCATCTTTCATTTCTCCGAAGATCCCATACAATCTGATCCTTCTTACATCGAAACCACTATAGAAACCCACAACATTTGACTAAAATAATCCCAAAATGAGTTTGCAAACAATAGACTACATCCAACTGAAATTAGCCCGCTTTTAATAGAGAAACATCGCTATTATACGCCTCAATTGGAAAATGATTATGCAACACACGCGCTGTCGCGCGTTCAAGTTTAATGCTAAAAAATTTTGGTGGTGATTTAGGGGCCGCTCTGCGAGGGCGATGCCCTACGCAGAGCGGCACAGCCATGGTCTTGATACCTATCAAAACTCAGAAGCCCTTTACTTACTCCGGATCACTCAAAAACTCTACAAAATGACCATTAATGTGCAATTTCTGCCATTTTGGGCGGATTTATACCGTAGACTTTTATCACACCCTTAAACATCTCCCTCTGCATGAAACTGAAACACATTTGTGCATGAATTCCCACATTTTTGTGATTTTTCATCGAAAATAACATTTTACCATCCGTAGACTTTTGGCGAATGTTTCCCAAAATTTATGAAATGCGAACGTTTTCCACCTTGCAGCCCTTCCATACTGTCCAAAAAAATTGTTCAAAACACTCTTCCCTGACGAGAAAACAGCCAAAATATTTGCAAAATATCATTTCGAAATATATTAAAAAATATTCATTAACAAATTTTTCATCGACATAATTCATAAGACGCTCTCGATTCCGCTTCTTTTGAGCCTAAAATCGTCTCTCTGGCTTGTTTCTAAGTGCCATTTTTTTATCAATTTAATCAGGTATGGAATTTTCGAAGGTTTCTTCTTTTTCCCCAAATATCGATTGGACCATTTTCAAATTGTAACCATACAAACTTCTTATTGATATCTAGATTGTATCAAAATTTCAGACTTCTTACTTGAATGCCAACGAAAATATGGCTCATTGAAATTTCACTCCTCTCGCGACCGAGAGTTTATACATCAATTATCAATGAAAATTTGAAAATCATAATTTATGTCTAAACCCCTTCATTCTCTTTGAATGAAATACCAAATAACGCCCACCAAAACCTCCAGAAACCATTTTCAAGGACAATTGAAATAACGCAGAAAACGTTTACATGAAGAATTCCCAGAAAAACAACTGCCAGTCAAATTTTACCCCAAACGGGGAATTTTTTACCTGGAAAATGCTGGAAATGCGAACCTCTCATCGGGCACTGAAACATGAATAATTTAGAACGCCCACCAAAATCAGCGCAAAAATCCATGTTGGAATGAGTGATATCTCCATTTGAGCAGTAAATTTCTTCAAAGTAGAACATTTCACGAGCGCAAACCATTTGCAGAATTTCCATAAGTATACTTCAATCATTCACCAAAATAGAACCCTCGACCAAGTCTGAGAGAGAATTTACAAATTATTCCAAATTATTACGAGTGATGACATTTTACTTCTCGTAAATAAGACATATGAGGCCTGCGAACCATATCTCCCGAAAATTCCAGACATCTCGGGGACACACATACGCACGCGCATTCACCATACAACGCCGATCCCTTAACCACTGTGCCACGGCGAGCAACAATCTTCTTACGTTCCCATTCACAATAAAAATTGACCTCTGAAAAATACTGAGAGAATATTTTCATTTCAAACGAACCTCCAATTTCATTTTTCAGTCGCCAAAATTGATGAGAGAAAAATTCACTCATCGTACGCTCTTTAGTAATCGACAAATACACCATGATGCACTCTTTTTTCAATGAAAATATAGGCATGATCACTGAATACTCCATTTCCAAGGAGCTCATTCCATTTCGCAATCAAATATACATTATCTGCACGCGCATACAGTACGAATTTCCAATTTCCAACGTAAAAATACGCTGGTAAACTCACAACACTAATTTTGCCTAAATATCGAGTGATTCTGGAGCCTCATTTACCTCATTTATTGAGTATTAAACGTTTTGTATCGCCATTGTGAACATTCCGACTAATATCATTAGCTGGCAACTGCAAACATTCTTATTCTTCATGAACGACCGACGCGACTCTGTTCATTTCGAAAACAGCGAGAATGCGAGCGATTTTCAATGTCACTCACTCGTATAAGTGAGAGCCTCTTTAAATTCATGAATTTCGACTGCGTGCTGACACTTCAATTGTGAACAAGAGAAATTCTCACACCCAAAGATGGAAGCAAATGGCATCTATTCATCGCCCGAACGTCGACAAAACTCACAACTGATAGTCAAATTACGTAAAAATGAGTTAAATTTACGTTATATACATATATATGTATGACTCCCTGATGTTCTTACTCGTTAACACTGTGCTAAGAAGGTGAAAAATTTCCTCGGAAAGATAGCCATTCGAAAATTTCGGTTTCAAAGTAACAACACTCTGACGTGACCGCACTCAGCTCGCACACTTAGCATCAGAACGGGCAGAAGCTGGACTTGTAAAATTTCGACACAAAATTCAAATTCGAGTTTCCATCGTTGATGGAGGTGAAAAACACTACGTATAGGTAAATCGTCAATTTCCAACACATTTCATCTCTATAAAATTTCCTGTGGAACGCCTCTAAAGTCCTCAAATAATTAAAAATTACCGCATCATCAAATGAGTATAATATGAGCGACTAAAATTTTGCTTTTTCCGCTTGACTCTCTAAACAAGAAATATTTCTAGCAACTCTAGAGACACTACCTTGCCCTCAAAAAATAGCTGCGGGCCCTCGAATGAGTGTAAAGTGAACAAAACTCAAATCACTCATACTTCATCAATAAACTCCCAGATCGAAATTGCTTAGAAAAAATTTCCATTGGTTTGCTCTTTCAAACTAGTTCGAGCGGAAAAAAGGCAGAAAAAAGGATTTTTATGCCCTAAAATGGAGATCGCGACGACTCCAGGAAACATAAATCGAGCGATTCGGGCGAAATCGCCAAAAACGGCTATTTCGTAAACTACCGGGAATTTTGCTCTGAAAATTTCACTGAACATGTAAAATGATGCGACAAGCAAAACATGCCAAATGACTTTTTCTGTGCGGCCAATAGAATTTTTTTGAGAAGCGAAAAATCGAAAATCACTCATTTTTTGATGAGCTGCTGTGGCCAAACGGTGGCGTTTTTGAGCGCTGCCAGTCCTCTGAGTCGTAGGTATTTTTGATGCCAACCTCTCATGAAATTTTGAGACGTTCAAGTGCGATGGATACGCCATGGGGAGCAGTCAAAAAATTCGACAAAAAAAACGTCTTTTTTTAAGCATACTTCAAAGTCGATTAAAAAAAAATCTATCCGACGAATTTTTTTGAGCCAAACTTTTTGAATGTACCAACATGTTTTCTGTAATGTGTCGAAAAACCAGACCTCTTACTGTGAAACAGGAAAACTGAGACTGTTTGGCGCAGATGCCTTTTTTTTCGAGGTCATATTTGAGAGGCATTTTCTCAAAAAATTGAGAACCCAGATTTTTTGTGATTTTTTTCACGAGAGATATTCCCAACCTCTACCAGATATCAAATTTTGAAAGCCTTTCCGCCGCTGGCCTGGCCAGAAAAAAATCGCAAAAATCGACAATTTTTTGGCATGCTTTTTTTGAGAGGCTCTAGCAAAAAATTTTTCTCTATACGAAAAACCTCAAGTTTTTGGCTGAGGTGTACCGCTACTCTGGCTACCCAGAAATGAAATCCGCAGACCTCTAGCTATCACAGCGAAAATTAGATAAATATTAGAAAATGACGAAAAAAAAAACGTTTTTTTTCATTTAAAGCATTTTTATGGGCCCGATCGAGCCGAGAGGCGAAACTTAAGGTTTTTTAGCGACTCTCCATCTGCCCTCCAAATTTGAGCCCGCTGCGACCCCGCGTTCTGGTACTTTACTCCTGTGTGAATCGGGATTCCGCCCATTGTTTCCGAGCACTAAACACAAGCACCCTCCCTTATAGTACTAGTTCTAGCATCTCTTCGAAATGCGTATTTTAGTTTTAGTGCTTTTTTCAAATCCGGAGGGCGCCGCAAGTAACCAGCACACACACGCGCCCTCCGACTCCCCCCCACAACACAAACACACACACACACACACACACCCAAACACACACCGCCAAACCCCCAAACAACAAAAAACACCCACAACAACACATCATCAACACCACCAACAACAAATCACACATTCCACCCAATCGCCACACTTTTAAAACCATCAACAGATAGCCCACAACGACATAGCACACGCGCACAACAAATTTAGTAAAGCCCGTACAATTACTTTTCACCAAACTTTTATGTTTTACTTTTAAACACCACAGCCACTACTTAATTTACCAACAAACAACTCACACCAGACCATCAACCATCACTCAACAGGTCAAAAATAATTATAAAACCTCCTCTTGTTAATCCATAAACCTAGCGATTACCATTAAACACACACAAAACGTGTTGTCATAACCTATATGATCCTTATTTATCATGACTTCACCTACAAACCCAATCTATCGTATATTACCGTTGAATTTTCAGCGCCCTCATACTTCATCCCATCTATCTTAACATACATCCCCTTATTCTTACTAAATCACTCCACCAAACCTACACTACCCTCCTCAATTCCTTACACTTTAAAACTCGACAGAAAGTTGCAGAACAATTTCCTTAACGGAGACGAAAAATTGATTAAATGCCTCTATCACACCTCTAATTCCCAATACAATCAATACTTGTTCATCTAAATATTCAATCCAATCATGTTCAATATAAATTTTCCCATACACGCCCTCTCAAACAGTAAAAAGCATTTTCCTAAATAAACGTTCAATATCATTTAATTGCCAGACGTACGAAAATAGCACTCCAATAGCACACGAGAATTACCAACTTTTATATGCTTACATGTTTATACCCACTTCCAAAAACCACACTAGCGTTTCACACTGAATATCCGAATGAAAACTTAACTATAGAGCCCCAAATATTCACCAAATTAATGATAATTCAAATTACCATGAACACACTCCTTCAAATCAATCCGAAAACTCAATTCAAACTCATTTTCGTGAAGAAATGGAATGAATGAAAGGTAAATGATAGAGTATTACATTATCCATCTTCCATTACTCAAGAGATCCCATACACAAGCCGATCCTCCTTCAACCTAAACCACTACAGAAACCCACAATATTTGAATAAAATATTCACAAGTAAATTTGCAAACAAAAGACCACATCCAACTGAAAATTAGCCCGCTTTTAAAGAAAAACATCGCTATTATACGCCTCAAATGGAAAATGATGATGCAACACACGCGCTGTCGCGCGTTCAAGTTTAATGCCAGAATATTTTTGTGATGACTTAGGGGCCGCTCTGCGGGGCTACGCCCTTCGCAGAGCGGCACAGCCATGGTCTTGATGCCTATCAAAACCGAGGGGCCCTTTACTTATCCGAATCACTCAGAAACTCTACAAAATGCCCATTAATGTGCAATTTCTGCCATTTCGGGCGGATTTACCACGTAGACTTTTATCATACCCTTCAACATCTCCCTCTGCATGAAACTGAAATACATTTGTGCATGAATTCCCACTTTTTTGTGATTTTTCGTCGAAAATAACATTTTACCATCCGTAGACTTTTGGCGAATGTTTCCTAAAATTTATGAAATGCGTTCGTTTTCCACCTTGCAACCCTTCCATACTGTCCAAAAAAATTGTTCAAAGCACGCTTCCCTGACGAGAAAAAAGCCAAAATATTTGCAAAAACTCATTTCCAAATATATTAAAAAATATTCATTAACAAAATTTTCATCGACATAGCTCATAAAAAGCTTTCGATTCCGCTTCTTTTGAGCCTAAAATCGTCTCTCTGGCTTGTTTCTAAGTGCCATTTTTTAATCAATTTAATTAGGTCTGGAATTTTCAAAGGTTTCTTCTTTTTCCCAAAATATCGATTGGACCATTCTCAAATTGTAACCATACAAACTTCTCATTGATTTCTAGATCGTATCAAAATTTCAGACGTCTAACTTCAATGCCAACGAAAATATGGCTCATTGAAATTTCACTCCTCTCGCGACCGAGAGTTTATAGGTCAATTATCAATGAAAATTTAAAAATCAATTTATGTCATATATCCCCCTCATTCTTTTCGAATGAAATACCAAATAACGCCCACCAAAACCTCCAGGTACCAGTTTCAAGGACAATTGAAATACCGCGGAAAACGTTTACATGAAGAATTCCCAGAAAAACAACTGCCACTCAAATTTGACCCCAACCTGGAAATTTTTTACCTGGAAAATGCTGGATGTTCGAACCTCTCGTCGGGCACTGAAACATGAATAATTTAGAACGCCCACCAAAATCAACACAAAAATTCATGTTGGAATGAGTGATATCTCCATTTTAGCAGTAAATTACTTTATAATAGAACATTTCACGAGCGCAAACCATTTCACAAAATTTCCATGAGTATACTTATATCATTCACCAAAATAGAACCCTAAACCAAATCTGAGAGAGAATTTACAAATTATTCCAAATGAATATGAGTGATGACATTTTACTTCTCGTAAATAACACATATGAGGCCTGCGAACCATATCTCTCGAAAATTCCAGACATCTCGGGGACACACATACGCACGCGCATTCACCATACAAAGCCGATCCCTTAACCACTGTGCCACGACGAGCACATGTATTGAACCATACATGAACCACATATGAGCCATAAATTAGAATATACTCATTCACACATTGAGCGATCAAATTCAGCAAGCAATTAATGAGACTGTGAAGCGTCCAAACAATCTTCTTACATTCCCATTCACAATAAAAATTCACCTCTGCAGAATACGGAGAGAAAATTTTCATTTCAAAACGAACCTCGGATTTCATTTCTCAATCGTCAAAATTGATGAAAGAAAAATTGCCTCAGAGTACGCTCTTTAGTAATCGACAAATCCACCATGATGCACTCTTTCTTCAATGAGAATATAGGCATGAACACTGAACACTCCTTTTCCAAGAGCACATTCCATATCAAAATCGTTGTTTATTTCCTTCAACATGCATACAGTACAAAATTCCAATTTCCGACGTAAAAATACGCTGATAAACTCACAACACTGATTTTGAATAAATATCAAGTGATTCTGAAGCCTCATTCATCTCATTCATCGAGTATTATACGGTTTGTATCGCCATTGTGACCATTTCAACAGAAATCAGTACCTGGCAACTGCAAACATTCTTATTCCTCATCAACGAACGACGCGACTCTGTTCTTTTCTAAAACAGTGAAGAAATACGAGCTATTTTCAATGTCACTCACTCTTCATGAGTGAGAGCCTCATTTAATTCATGAATTTCGATTGCGTGCTCACACTTTAATTGCGAACAAGAGAGGAATTCTCACACCCAAAGATGGAAGCAAGTGGCATCGATTCATCGCCCGAACGTCGACAAAATTCACAACTGAGAGTCAAATTACGGAAAAATGAGTTAATTTTACTTTATCTATATATGTATATATGACTCTCTGATGTTCTTACTCGTTAACATTGTGCTAAGAACGTGAAAAATTTACTCGGAAAGATAGGCATTCGAAAATTTCGGTTTCAAAGTAGAAGCACTCTGACGTGACCGCGGCCAGGTCACACACAGCCTCTGTACAAGCCGCAAGTGTGGACTTTGAAAATTTCAATATGAAATCATTTATGGCTATTATTGACGAAAAAATGTTGATGGAATACAAAAAACACTTACTCTAGGTATATCGTGTATTTCCAACACATTTGGTCTCTATGAAATTTTTTGTGGGACCACTGCAAAAGCCTCAAATAAATGCATCACTCAATATGAGTGATTTTGAGAGGTATAAATGTCATATTTCCGACTCGACCCTCGATGGAGGAAATATTTCTAACAACTCTAGAGACACTACCTTGCCCTCAAAAAATAGCCGCGGGCCCTCGAATGAGTGTAAAGTGAATAAAACTCAAATCACTCATACTTCATCAATAAGCTCTCGGATCGAAATTGCTTAGAAAAAAATTCCAATAGTTTGCGCTTTCACACTGTTTCGAGTTGAAAAAAACCCAAAAAAATAGTTTTTTATGCCCTATAATGCATATCGCTATCACTCGGGGAAACATAAATCGAGCGATATGAGCAAAATCGCAAAAATTGGCTATTTCGTGAACTACGGCGAATTTCGCTCTAAAAATTTCACTGAACACGTAAAATGATGCGCCTATCAAAACATGTTAAATGACTTTTTCTGTGCGGGCCACAGAAATTTTTTGAGCGGCGAAAAATCGAAAATCACGCATTTTTTGATGAGCTGCTGCGGCCAAACGGTGGGGTTTTGAGCGTTGCCGATCCTGTGAGTCGTAGGTACTTTTGATTTCAACCTCTCATGAAATTTTGAGACTTTCACGAGCGATGGATACGCCATGGGGAGCGGTCGAAAAATCCAACCGAAAATACGCCTATTTTTACACCCCACTTTGAAGTCGAATAAAAAAAAATCTATCCAACCAATTTTTCTGAGCCAAACTTTTTGAATGTATCAACATGTTTTCTGTGAGGTGTAAAAAAACCAGACCTCTTACTTTGATACAGAAAATTAGCGGATGTTTGGCGCAGAGGCCTTTTTTTTTGAGGTCTTTTTTGTGAGGCATTTTCTCGAAAAATTGAGCTCCTAGATTTTTCGTGATTTTTTTCTAGAGAGATATTTGCAACCTCTACAAGATATTAAATTTCGAAAGCTTTTTCATCGCTGGCCTGCCCAGGAAAAAATCGCAAAAATCGACCCTTTTTTGGCATGCTTTTTTTGAGAGGCTCTAGCAAAAAATTTTTCTCTATACGAAAAACCTCAAGTTTTTGGCTGAGGTGTACCGCTTCTCTGGCTACGAAAATATGAAATCGGCATGGCTGTAGAGCCGCTCGCCAAAAACTATAATTAGAAATACTAAACGCTTTTTTTTACGGTTTTTTTTCGATTAAAGCATTTTTATGGGACCGATCGAGCCAAGAGGCAAACCCTGAGGTTTTTTCACGAGGCCCCGTCTGCCCACGAGATTTCAGCCCGCTACGACCACGCGTTCTGGTACTTTACTCTTGTGCTCCATCGGAATCCGCCTAGTCTTTTTGTCTACCCACACAAGCACCTCCACAAAAGTCCCGATCTAAACCTAAACGCGGATTTCGATTCTAGTTTTTTCTCACATTTTGGAGGTGCGCCGCTAGTAACCAGCACACACACGCGCCCTCCGACTCCCCCCCACAACACAACACACCCCAACACACACACACACCCAAACACACACCGCCAAACCCCCAAACAACAAAAAACACCCACAACAACACATCATCAACAACACCAACGACAAACCATACACCCCATACACTCTTCACACTTCTAAAACCATCAACAAATGACCCACAACAACATAGCACACGCGCACAACAAATTTAGTACGGCACATGCGTTACTTGTCTCCAAACTTATATGTTTTACTTTTAAACACCACAGCCACTACTTTATTTACCAACAAAGAACTCACACCTAACCATCAATCATCACTCAACAGGTCAAATATATACTAACTCCTCTTGTATGACAATAATCCCTAAACCTAGCGATTACCATTAAACACACACAAAACGAGTAGTCATAACCTATATGATCCTTATTAATCATGACTTTACCTTCAAACCCAATCTGTCGTAATTTACTGTTGAATTTCCAACCCCTCATATTTCATCCCATCTATCTTAACATACATCCCCTTATTCTTACTAAATCACTTCACCAAACCTATACACTACCCAACACAATTCCTTATATTTTAAAGCTCGACAGAAAGTTGCATAACAATTTCCTTAACAGAGACGTAAAGATGATAAAATTGCTCTATCACACCTCCAATTACTCTCAGGTTAAACAGGTTAAAAAACACACCCAATAAAATCAACACTTGTTTATTTTAATGTTCAATACAATTATGTTCGATATAAGTTTTCCCATATACGCCCCTCAAACAATAAAAAGCATTTACCAAAAAACATTCAATATCACTTTAGCGCCAGACGTACGAAAATACCACTCCAATAGCACACGAGAATTACAGAGTTTCATATGCCTACAAGTTTAAACCCACTTTCACAAACCACACTAGCGTTTCATACTGAATATCCGCATGAAAACATTACTATAGAGCCCCAAATATTCACCAACTTAATGATAGCTAAAATTACCATGAACACACTCTTTCAAATCAACCCGAAACACTCAATTCAAACTCATTTTCGTGAAGAAATTGAATGAATGAGAGGTAAATAACAGAGTATTGGATTACCCATCTTTCATTTCTCCGAAGATCCCATACAATCTGATCCTTCTTACATCTAAACCACTATAGAAACCCACAACATTTGACTAAAATAATCCCAAAATGAGTTTGCAAACAAAAGACTACATCCAACTGAAATTAGCCCGCTTTTAATAGAGAAACATCGCTATTATACGACTCAATTGGAAAATGATTATGCAACACACGCGCCGTCGCGCGTTCGCGTTTAATACTAGAATATTTTGGTGGTGATTTAGGGGCCGCTCTGCGAGGGCGATGCCCTACGCAGAGCGGCACAGCCATGGTCTTGATACCTATCAAAACCGAGAAGCCCTTTACTTACTCCGGATCACTCAAAAACTCTACAAAATGACCATTAATGTGCAATTTCTGCCATTTTGGGCGGATTTATACCGTAGACTTTTATCACACCCGTAAACATCTCCCTCTGCATGAAACTGAAATACATTTGTGCATGAATTCCCACTTTTTTGTGGTTTTTCATCGAAAATAACATTTTACCATCCGTAGACTTTTGGCGAATGTTTCCTAAAATTTTGATATGCGTACGTTTCTCACCTTGCAACCCTTCCATACTGTCCAAAAAAATTGTTCAAAACACTCTTCCCTGACGAGAAAAAAGCCAAAATATTTGCAAAATATCATTTCCAAATATATTAAAAAATATTCATTAACAAATTTTTCATCGACATAATTCATAAGATGCTCTCGATTTCGCTTCTTTTGAGCCTAAAATCGTCTCTCTGGCTTGTTTCTAAGTGCCATTTTTTTATCAATTTAATTAGGTATGGAATTTTCGAAGGTTTCTTCTTTTTCCCCAAATATCGATTGGACCATTTTCAAATTTCAACCATACAAACTTCTCATCGATTTCTAGATCGTATCAAAATTTCAGACGTCTAACTTCAATGCCAACGAAAATATGGCTCATTGAAATTTCACACCTCTCGCGACCGAGAGTTTATAGATCAATTATCAATAAAAATTTAAAAATCATAATTTATGTCATGAAACCCCCTCATTCTCTTCGAATGAAATACCAAATAACGCCCACCAAAACCTCCAGAAACCATTTTCAAGGACAACTGAAATATCGCAGAAAACGTTTACATGAAGAATTCCCAAAAAAACAACTGCCAGTCAAATTTTACCCCAAACGGGGAATTTTTTACCTGGAAAATGCTGGAAATTCGAACCTCTCATCGGGCACTGAAACATGAATAATTTAGAACGCCCACCAAAATCAGCGCAAAAATCCATGTTGGAATGAGTGATAACTCCATTTGAGCAGTAAATTTCTTCAAAGTAGAACATTTCACGAGCGCAAACCATTTGCAGAATTTCCATAAGTATATACTTCAATCATTCACCAAAATAGAACCCTCGACCAAGTCTGAGAGAGAATTTACAAATTATTCCAAATTATTATGAGTGATGACATTTTACTTTTCGTAAATAACACATATGAGGCCTGCGAACCATATCTCTCGAAAATTCCAGACATCTCGGGGACACACATACGCACGCGCATTCACCATACAACGCCGATCCCTTAACCACTGTGCCATGGCGAGCAACAACCTTCTTACATTCCCATTCACAATAACAATTGACCTCTGAAAAATACTGAGAGAAAATTTTCATTTCAAACGAACCTCGAATTTCATTTTTCAATCGCCAAAATTGATGAGAGAAAAATTCACTCATCGTACGCTCTTTAGTAATCGACAAATCCACCATGTACACTCTTTTTTTCAATGAAAATATAGGCATGATCACTAAACACTTCTTTTCCAAGGAGCACATTCCATACCGAAATCGAATGTTTATTTTCTTCAACATGCATACAGTACGAATTTCCAATTTCCAACGTAAAAATACGCTGATAAACTCACAACACTAATTATGCCTAAATATCGAGTGATTCTGGAGCCTCATTTACCTCATTTATTGAGTATTAAACGTTTTGTATCGCCATTGTGAACATTCCGACTAATATCATTAGCTGGCAACTGCAAACATTCTTATTCTTCATGAACGACCGACTCGACTCTGTTCATTTCGAAAACAGCGAGGAAATGCGAGCGATTTTCAATGTCACTCACTCGAAATGAGTGAGAGTCTCTTTCAATTCATGAATTTCGATTGCGTGCTGACACTTTAATAGCGAACAAGATAAATTCTCACACTCAAAGATGGAAGCAAATGGCATCTATTCATCGCCCGAACGTCGACAAAATTCACAACTGATAGTCAAATTACGTAAAAATGAGTTAAATTTACGTTATATATATATATATAAACGACTCCCTGATGTTCTTACTCGTTAATACTGCGCTAAGAACGTGAGAAATTTCCTCGGAAAGATAGCCATTCGAAATTTCGGTTTCAAAGTAACAACACTCTGACGTGACCGCACTCAGCTCACACACTTTGCATCAGAACGGGCAGAAGCTGGACTTGTAAAATTTCGACACAAAATTCAATTTCGAGTTTCCATCGTTGATGGAGGTGAAAAACATTACGTATAGGTAAATCGTCAATTTCCAACACATTTCATCTCTATAAAATTTCTTGTGACTCGCCTCTAAAGTCCTCAAATAATTAAAAATTACCGCATCATCAAATGAGTGAAATATGAGCGACTAAAATTGAGCCTTTTTCGCTTGGCTCTCGAAACAAGAAATATTTCTAGCATTGCTAAAGACACTACCTTGCCCTCAAAAAATAGCTGCGTGCCCTCGAATGAGTGTAAAGTGAACAAAACTCAAATCACTCATACTTCATCAATAAACTCCCAGATCGAAATTGCTTAGAAAAAATTTCCATTGGTTTGCTCTTTCATACTAGTTCGAGTGGAAAAAAGGCAGAAAAAAGGATTTTTATGCCCTAAAATGGAGATCGCGACGACTCCGGGAAACATAAATCGAGCGATTCGGGCGAAATCGCCAAAAACGGCTATTTCGTAAACTACTGGGAATTTCGCTCTGAAAATTTCACTGAACACGTAAAATGATGCGAAAAACAAAACACGCTAACTGATTTTTTCTGTGCGGGCCATAGAATTCTTTTGAGAAGCGAAAAATCGAAAAACACTCATTTTTTGATGAGCTGCTGTGGCCAAACGGTGGCGTTTTGAGCTCTGCCAATCCTGTGAGTCGTAGGTATTTTTGATGCCAACCTCTCATGAAATTTCGAGACTTTCACGTGCGATGGGAACGCCATGAGAAGCAGTCGAAAAATCCGACCGAAAAAACGCCTTTTTTTACACCCCACTTTGAAGTCGAATAAAAAAAAATCCGACCGGTGAAACTTGCTGTACCAAGTTGCTCGTATGTACCAACATGTTTTCTGTAAGGTGTAAAAAAACCAGACCTCTCACTTTGATACAGAAAATTAGCGGATGTTTGGCGCAGATGCCTTTTTTTCCGAGGTCTTTTTTGAGAGGCATTTTCTCGAAAAATTAGGCACCCAGATTTTTTGTGATTTTTTTCACGAGAGATATTTGCAAGCTCTAACAGATATCAAATTTTGAAAGCCTTTCCGCCGCTGGCCTGGCCAGAAAAAAATAGCAAAAATTGACCATTTTTTTGCATGCTTTTTTTAAGAGGCTCTAGCGAAAAATTTTTCTCTATGCCAAACATACCAAGTTTTTGGCTGAGGTGTACCGCTACTCTGACTACCCAAAAATGAAACTCGCAGACCTCTAACTATCACAGCGAAAATTAGATAAATATTAGAAAATGACGAAAAAAAAAACGTTTTTTTTCATTTAAAGCATTTTTATGGGCCCGATCGAGCCGAGAGGCGAAACTTAAGGTTTTTTAGCGACTCTCCATCTGCCCTCCAAATTTGAGCTCGCTGCGACCCCGCGTTCTGGTACTTTACTCCTGGCTGAATCGGATTTCCGCCCATTGTTTCCGAGCACTAAACACAAGCACCCTCCCTTATAGTACTAGTTCTAGCATCTCTTCGAAATGCGTATTTTAGTTTTAGTGCTTTTTTCAAATCCGGAGGGCGCCGCAAGTAACCAGATACACACGCGCCCTCCGACTCCCCCCCACACACAACACACACCCACACACACACCAAAACACACACCGCCAAACCCCCAAACAACAAAAAAAAACCACAAAAACACATTATCAACACCACCAACAACAAACCACCCACGCCATTCAATCTTCACACTTTTAAAACCATCAACAAATAGCCCACAACGACATACCACACGCGCACAACAAATTTAGTACAGCCCATGCGTTACTTGTCTCCAAACTTTTATGTTTTACTTTTAAACACCCCGGCACTACTTCATTTACCAACAAACAACTCACACCTAACCATCAACCATCACTCAACAGGTATAAAATAATTATACTAACTCCTCTTGTATGACAATAATTTTTGAACCTAGCGATTACCATTAAACACACACAAAACGAGTTGTCATAACCTATTCAATCATAATTTATCATATCCTCAATTTCAAAACCAATCTATCATACATTACTGTTGAATTTTCAGCTACCTCATACCTCATCCCATCTATCTTGACATACATCCCCTTATTCTTACTAAATCACTTCACCAAACCTATACACTACCCAACACAATCCCTTATATTTTAAAGCTCGACAGAAAGTTGCATAACAATTTCCTTAACAGAGACGTATAGATGATAAAATTGCTCTATCACACCTCCAATTACTCCCAGGTTAAACAGGTTAAAAAACACACCCAATAAAATCAACACTTGTTTATTTTAATGTTCAATCAATTATGTTCGATATAAGTTTTCCCATATACGCCCCTCAAACAATAAAAAGCATTTACCAAAAAACATTCAATATCACTTTAGCGCCAGACGTACGAAAATAGCACTCCAATAGCACACGAGAATTACAGAGTTTCATATGCCTACAAGTTTAAACCCACTTTCACAAACCACACTAGCGTTTCATACTGAATATCCGCATGAAAACATTACTATAGAGCCCCAAATATTCACCAACTTAATGATAGCTAAAATTACCATGAACACACTCTTTCAAATCAACCCGAAACACTCAATTCAAACTCATTTTCGTGAAGAAATTGAATGAATGAGAGGTAAATAACAGAGTATTAGATTACCCATCTTTCATTTCTCCGAAGATCCCATACAATCTGATCCTTCTTACATCTAAACCACTATAGAAACCCACAACATTTGACTAAAATAATCCCAAAATGAGTTTGCAAACAAAAGACTACATCCAACTGAAATTAGCCCGCTTTTAATAGAGAAACATCGCTATTATACGCCTCAATTGGAAAATGATAATGCAACACACGCGCCGTCGCGCGTTCGCGTTTAATACTAGAATATTTTGGTCGTGATTTAGGGGCCGCTCTGCGAGGGCGATGCCCTACGCAGAGCGGCACAGCCATGGTCTAGATGCCTATCAAAACCGAGGGGCCCTTTACTTACTCCGGATCACTCAAAAACTCTACAAAATGCCCATAAATGTGCAATTTCTGCCATTTTGGGTGGATTTACCCCGTAGACTTTTATTATAACCTTCAACATCTCCCTCTGTATGAAGCTGAAATACATTTGTGCATGAATTCCCACTTATTTGCGATTTTTCATCGAAAATAACATTTTACCATCCGTAGACTTTTGGCGAATGTTTCCTAAAATTTATGAAATGCGTAGGGTTCTCACCTTGCAACCCTTCCATACTGTCCAAAAAAAATGTTCAAAACACACTTCCCTGACGAGAAAACAGCCAAAATATTTGCAAAATATCATTTCCAAATACATTAAAAAATATTCATTAAAAATTTTTTCATCGACATAATTCATAAGACGCTCTGGATTCCGCTTCTTTTGAGCCTAAAATCGTCTCTCTGGCTTGTTTCTAAGTGCCATTTTTTTATCAATTTAATTAGGTATGGAATTTTCGAAGGTTTCTTCTTTTTCCCCAAATATCGATTGGACCATTTTCAAATTTTACCCATACAAACTTCTCATCGATTTCTAGATCGCATCAAAATTTCAGACGTCTAACTTCAATGCCAACGAAAATATGGCTCATTGAAATTTCACACCTCTCGCGACCGAGTATTTATAGATCAATCATCAATGAAAATTTCAAAATCATAATTTATGTCATGAAACCCCCTCATTCTCTTCGAATGAAATACCAAATAACGGCCACCAAAACCTCCAGAAGCCATTTTCAAGGACAATTGAAATACCACAGAAAACGTTTACATGAAGAATTACCAGAAAAACAACTGCCAGTCAAATTTTACCCCAAACAGTGAATTTTCTACCTGGAAAATGCTCGAAGTTCGAACCTCTCGTCGGGCACTGAAACATGAATAATTTAGAACGCCCACCAAAATCAGGACAAACATTTACGTTCGGATGAGTGATTTCTCCATTTGAGCGATACATTTCTTCAAAGTAGAACATTTCACGACCGCAAACCATTTCACACGATTTCCATGAGTATACTTCAATCATTCACCAAAAAAGAACCCTCGACCAAGTCTGAGAGAGAATTTGCAAATTATTCCAAATTATTACGAGTGATGACATTTTACTTCTCGTAAATAACACATATGAGGCCTGCGAACCACATCTCTCGAAAATTCCAGACATCTCGGGGACACACATACGCACGCGCATTCACCATACAACGCCGATCCCTTAACCACTGTGCCATGGCGAGCAACAACCTTCTTACATTCCCATTCACAATAACAATTGACCTCTGAAAAATACTGAGAGAAAATTTCCATTTCAAACGAACCTCGAATTTCATTTTTCAATCGCCAAAATTGATGAGAGAAAAATTCACTCATCGTACGCTCTTTAGTAATCGACAAATCCACCATGTACACTCTTTTTTTCAATGAAAATACAGGCATGATCACTGAATACTCCTTTTCCAAGGAGCACATTCCATACCGAAATCGAATGTTTATTTTCTTCAACATGCATACAGTACGAATTTCCAATTTCCAACGTAAAAATACGCTGGTAAACTCACAACACTAATTTTGCCTAAATATCGAGTGATTCTGGAGCCTCATTTACCTCATTTATTGAGTATTAAACGTTTTGTATCGCCATTGTGAACATTCCGACTAATATCATTAGCTGGCAACTGCAAACATTCTTATTCTTCATGAACGACCGACGCGACTCTGTTCATTTCGAAAACAGCGAGAATGCGAGCGATTTTCAATGTTACTCACTCGTATAAGTGAGAGCCTCTTTAAATTCATGAATTTCGACTGCGTGCTGACACTTTAATTGCGAACAAGAGAAATTCTCACACCCAAAGATAAAAGCAAATGGCATCTATTCATCGCCCGAACGTCGACAAAACTCACAACTGATAGTCAAATTACGTAAAAATGAGTTAAATTTACGTTATATACATATATATGTATGACTCCCTGATGTTCTTACTCGTTAACACTGTGCTAAGAACGTGAAAAATTTCCTCGGAAAGATAGCCATTCGAAAATTTCGGTTTCAAAGTAACAACACTCTGACGTGACCGCACTCAGCTCGCACACTTAGCATCAGAACGGGCAGAAGCTGGACTTGTAAAATTTCGACACAAAATTCAAATTCGAGTTTCCATCGTTGATGGAGGTGAAAAACACTTTGTATAGGTAAATCGTCAATTTCCAACACATTTCATCTCCATAAAATTTCTTGTGGAACGCCTCTAAAGTCCTCAAATAATTAAAAATTACCGCATCATCAAATGAGTGAAATATGAGCGACTAAAATTGAAGCTTTTTCGCTTGACTCTCGAAACAAGAAATATTTCTAGCGACTCTAAAGACACCACCTTGCCCTCAAAAAATAGCCGCGGGCCCTCGAATGAGTGTAAAGTGAACAAAACTTAAATCACTCATACTCCATCAATAAGCTCTCAAATTGAAATTGCTTAGAAAAAATTTCCAATGGTTTGCGCTTTCACACTAGTTTGAGTTGAAAAAAGCCCAAAAAAAGTTTTTTAAGCCCTATAATGGAAATCGCAATGACGCGAGGAAACATAAATCGAGCGATATGAGCAAAATCGCCAAAAACTGCTATTTCGTGAACTACAGCGAATTTCGCTCTGAAAATTTCACCGAACACGTAAAATGATGCGCCTAGCAAAACATGTTAAATGACTTTTTCTGTACGGGCGACAGAACATTTTTGGAGAGCGAAAAATCGAAAATCACGCATTTTTTGATGAGCTGCTGTGGCCAAACGATGGGGTTTTGAGCGTTGCCGATCCCGTGGATCGTAGGTACTGTTGACGTGAACCTCTCATGAAATTTCGGCATTATCACGTGCGATGTATACGCGATAAGAAGCAGTCAAAAAATTCGACCGTAAAAACGTCATTTTTTAGTCCCAACTTCAAAGACTCACAGAAAAAATTCTACTCGTAGAAACCTTCTCAAAAAGTATTTTTGAATGTACCAACATGTTTTCTGTGATGTGTAGAAAAACCAAACCTCCTACTTCCACCCAGAAAACCTAAACATGTTTGGCGCAGATGCCTTTTTTTCCGAGGTCTTTTTTGAGAGGCATTTTCTCGCAAAATTGAGCACCCAGATTTTTTGTGATTTTTTTGATGAAAGACCTTCCCAATGTCTACAAGATATCAAAGTTTGAACGCTTTTGAGCGGCGGGCCTCGCCGGAAAAAAATGCCAAAAATCGACATCTTTTTTGCATGCTTTTTTTAGAGGGCTCTAGCAAAAAATTTTTCTCTATGCCAAACATCTCAAGTTTTTGGCTGAGGTGTACCGCTGCTTGGACTACCCAAAAATGAAATCCGCAGACCTCTAGGACCCGTAGTTGAAAACTTTTAAATGTTTGAAAATGACGAAAAAAAAAACGTTTTTTTTCATTTAAAGCATTTTTATGGGCCCGATCGAGCCGAGAGGCGAAACTTAAGGTTTTTTAGCGAGTGTCCACCTGGCCTCCAAATTTGAGCTCGCTGCGACCACGCGTTCTGGTACTTTACTCCTGTGTGAATCGGGATTCCGCCCATTGTTTCCGAGCACAAAACACAAGCACCCTCCCTTATAGTACTAGTTCTAGCATCTCTTCGAAATGCGTATTTTAGTTTTAGTGCTTTTTTCAAATCCGGAGGGCGCCGCAAGTAACCAGATACACCAACGCGCCCTCCGACTCCCCCCCACAACACAACACACACCCACACACACACACCCAAACACACCCCCCGAAACCCCCAAACAACAAAAAACACCCACAACAACACATCATCAACACCATCAACAAAAAACCATACACCCCATACACTCTTCACACTTCTAAAACCATCAACAAATGACCCACAACAACATAGCACACGCGCACAACAACATACCACACGCGCACAACAAATTTAGTACAGCCCGTACCTTACTTGTAACCAAACTTGTATGTTTTACTTTTAAACACCCCGGCACTACTTTATTTACCAACAAACAACTCACACCTAACCATCAACCATCACTCAACAGGTCAAAAAAAATTTTACAACCTCCTCTTGTATGACAATAATCCCTAAACCTATAGATTTTACCATTAAACACACACAAAACGAGTTGTCATAACCTATCCAATCCTAATTTATCATATCCTCAATTTCAAAACCAATCTATCATACATTACTGTTGAATTTTCAGCTACCTCATACCTCATCCCATCTATCTTGACACACATCCCCTTATTCTTACTAAATCACTCCTCCAAACCTATACACTACCCGACTCAATTCCTTAAATTTTAAAGCTCGACAAAAAGTTGCACAACAATTTCATTAACGGAGACGTAAAAATGATAAAAATCTTCTATCACACCTCCAATTTCCCTCAGGTTAAACAGGTTAAAAAACACGCCCGAAACAATCAACACTTGTTTATTTAAATGTTCAACACAATTATACTCGACATGAGTTTTCCCATATACGCCCCTCAAACAATACAAAGCATTTACCAAAAAATATTCAATATCACTTTAGCGCCAGACGTACGAAAATAGCACTCCAGAGCACAGGAAAATACAAAGTTTCATATGCTTGCAAGTTTATACCCACCTTCAGAAATCACACAAGCGTTTCACACTGAATATCCGCATGAAAACTTTACAATAGAGCCCCAAATATTCACCAACATTATGATAGTTCAAATTACCACGAGCAAACTCGTTCAAATCAACCAGAAAAACTCAATTCTAATTCTTTTTTTGTGAATAAAGGGATTGAATGAGGAGAAAATGATAGAGTCTTAGATTATCCATATTCCATTACTCAAAAGATCCCAAACAATCCGATCCTCCTTCAATCTCAACGACTACAGAGACCCACAACATTTCCATAAAATTATTACAAAATAAATTTGCAACCAAAAGACCACATCCAACTTAAAATTAGCCCGCTTTTAATAGAAAAACATCGATTTTCTACGCCTCAATTGGAAATATGATTATGCAACACACGCGCAGTTGCGCGTGTGTTGCATAATCATATTTCCAGGTTGAGGCTAGTAGTTTTAGTTGTAATTTTTGGGCCGCTCTGGCGGGCCATGGCCCGCGGCAGAGCGGCACAGTCCTGGTCTTGATACCTATCATAACCTAGAAACTCTTCATTTACAGAAGTTCACTCATAACCTTCAAAAAATCCCAAAAATATGGAATTTCTTCCCATTTTCGGTGTGTTTACCCCGTAGACTTTTATCATAACCTTCAACATCTCCCTCTGCATGAAACTGAAATACATTTGTGCATGAAATCCCACGTTTTTGCGATTTATCATCGAAAATAACAGTTTACCATCCGTAGACTTTTGGCGACCATTTTCTAAAATTTCTGAAATGCGTACATTTCCCACCTTGAAACCCTTCCATACTGTTCGAAAAAATGGTTCAAAACACGCTTCCCTGACGAGAAAACAGCCTAAATGTTTGCAAAAACTCATTTCCAAATATATAAAAAAATATTCATTAACAAATTTTTCATCAACATAATTTATAAGACGCTTTCGATTCCGCTTCTTTTGAGCCTAAAATCGTCTCTCTGGCTTGTTTCTAAATGCCATTTTTTAATCAATTTAATTAGGTATGGAATTTTCGAAGGTTTCTTCTTTTTCCCCAAATACCGATTGGACCATTCTCAAATTGTAACCATACAAACTTCTCATTGATTTCTAGATTGTATCAAAATTTCAGACTTCTACCTTCAATGCCAACAAAAATATGCCTCATTGAAATTTCACTCAATTTGAGACCGAGTTCATCCACGGATTATATTATTGGAAATTAAAAATACTCAAAACATATCGTCACTTTCAGTTTCTCGAGATGAAAAAAACGCTATCTCTTACGTACATCATGAAGCAATTTTCCTGCATATTTCAGCATCGAACTAACCGAAATGAGCGTTTAATCGAATTTCGAAATAAATTCATGTTTTGTAATTTGAAGCTTCAAGTGGCCAATTTTCCTCCACAAAAACAGAATGAAATTGATCCTCTCATCGAACCCTATAGCCTGACTGAATTGGAACGCATTCAAAACACAACTTCATCATCCACGCTAGAATGAGTACTTATTCACGTTGAGGATCATATTTCCTCAGAATGAAACAATTTGTGAGCGGAAACAATTTTCCCGTGTAACCCGACCTATTTCTCAATTACTGACCGACATGGAAGCCTGAACAAAGTCTGGGTGAGTATTTATCAATTTTTGAAAATATTCCAGTAATAATATTTTACTTTCCGTAAATAATGTTTTTACGACCCGCAAACACTCTCAAAAATTAAGTACATATCGGAGACACATCCTCATCAAATATGAACCCTGAGTGAGCCTCTGAACGATGTCCACTCAATGACAATGAGTGGCTCAGAGAATCTGCGGATGCGATTGCGAGGATTTTGGTGAAGTCAAACGATGAGTTATAATATCTATTTCTAAACGAAAATTCAGTGCACTGTTGAAAAGTTCCTGGTCTGAAAAATTTAAAACTTGCAATGTTGTAACATTAAAACTAATGCGAGAAATAATAACTCAAAGTACCGTGTTTCGCAATCGAATCGGTCCCAGCCAGATGCGCCAATTTTATGCTGGAATTAAGCCATGATCACAAAGACCCAAATTTTCAATGAGCTTTTTTTACTCACGGAGTAAAAAGTACAGTTCCTGACCTATGAGCAGACACAATTCCAGATTTCTAGCATCCAAAACTGCTGGTGGGCACACAACACAAATTTGCAAAAAGAGGCCTTAAAACGAGGTATCGCAGTGCTCATAAAATCTACCAACAAGGCGTTTTCAAAGTCTCACAACTGTAGATTTATTCAAATTTTTTCATGTTTTTTCAGTTTTTATGTATAACTTTCGTATCAAAAATCTCCAGAGAGAAAATGAAAACCCCAATCACTCGATATATGCAAGAAAACTCGAGTCAAAAACGCACTTCCAGCAGATTCGCTACTTCGAACGTCAAATTTCACTGAGAAGGCATGTTTGAGAGTCCATTACGACGTATTCTCGACAACGGTGGTTATGTGAAATAAATGAGTAGTCTCACCTGGTCACTGTTGAAATGCAGAAATTATAATCTACTCCTCATATGAGATAGAAAAAAAATCACGTCGATTCAAAAACGCAGAGTTGAGCAAATGGACCGTTCTCTATTCGGCGTCGTAAAAACCCGACGATGAGGCAACTTTGAGTACCCAAAACACCTACTTCTCACTGTTTTCTTGATGATTTTTCTCTTTAGTGTTCATGACAAGCACACATTCTAACAGTGTTCAAAAATTGAAGTACATAACACCAAAACAGCCTGAGAAAATCGACTTTGAAAACGCAAGATTGATGAAATTTTACGACGATTCGCAGAACACGCGCGGGGCAACGAGAATATATACGATGATTTGGACTTTGAAAATTTCGATATGAAATCATTTATGGCTATTATCGACCGAAAAACGTTTGTTGAACAAAATAAACACTACCCATGGGTAAATCGTCTATTTCCAACACATTTCATCTCTATGAAATTTTTTGTGGGACCACTCCAAAAGCCTTAAATAAATGCATCACTCAATATGAGTGATTTTGAGAGGTATAAATGTCATATTTTCGACTCGACCCTCGTATCAAGAAATATTTCTAGCAATTCTAAAGACACTACCTTGCCCTCAAAAAATAGCTGCGTGTCCTAAAATATGTATAAAATCGAAAAAACTTTAAACACTCATCACTCATTATTAAGCTTTCGGATCGAAATTGCTTAGAAAAAATTTTCAATAGTTTGCGCTTTCACACTATTTCGAGTTGAAAAAAAGCCAAAAAATAGTTTTTTATGCCCTATATTGGAAATCGCGGTTACTCAGGGAAACATAAATCGAGCGAAAAGTGGAAAAAACACCAAAAACAGCTATCTCGTAAACTACTGCGAATTTTGTTCTGAAAATTTCACTGAATGCGTAAAATGATGCGACAAGCAAAACATGTTAAATGACTTTTTCTGTGCGGGCAATAGAATTTTTTTGAGAAGCGAAAAATCGATAATCACTCATTTTTTTGATGAGCTGCTGTGGCCGTACGGTGCCGTTTTGAGCGCTGCCGATCCTGTGAGTCAAAGGTACTAATTATGTCGACCTCTCATGAAAATTTGAGCTTTCCACGTGCGATGGATACGCCATGAGAAGCTGTCGAAAAATTTGACCGGAAAAACGCCTTTTTTTACACCCAAATTCAAAGACGCATAGAAAAAATTCTACTCGGAGAAACCTTCTCAAAAAGTATTTTTGAATGCACCAAAATGTTTTCTACGAGTTGTCGAAAAACCAAACCTCTTACTCTGAAACAGAGAACTCAAAAGTGTTTGGCGCAGATGCCATTTTTTTCGAGGTCTTATTTGAGAGGCATTTTCTCGAAAAATTGAGCACCCAGATTTTTTGTGATTTTTTTCACGAGAGATATTCCCAACCTCTACCAGATATCAAATTTTGAAAGCTTTTCCGCTGCTGGCCTGGCCAGAAAAAAATCGCAAAAATCGACCATTTTTTGGCATGCTTTTTTTGAGAGGCTCTAGCGAAAAATTTTTCTCTATTCGAAACATCTCAAGTTTTTGGCTGAGGTGTAGCGCTACTTGGACTACCCGGAAATGAAATCGGCAGACCTCTAGGACCCGTAATTAAAACCTTCTAAATGTTTGAAAATGATAAAAAAAAAAAAGATTTTTTTCATTTAAAGCATTTATATGGGCCCGATCGAAACGAACAGCGGTACGGGGGGGTTTCCCCCGATCCTCGACCTGGTCCCAAAATTTGAGCGCGCTGGGACCACGGCTTCTATGGGTTTCACCCGATAGAGCCCTGTGATTTGACTAGACCTTTCGCCAATAACCCTCTAGCCCTCTGATTAAGATTTTTCTTCTGACTTGATTTTCCTGCGGATTCCGATTTTAGTATTTTTTTCACTCTCCGAGGGCGCCGCAAGTAACCAGCACACACACGCGCCCTCCTCCTCCCACACACAACACAACACACCCCAACACACACACCAAAACACACACCGCCAAACCCCCAAACAACAAAAAACACCCACAACAACACATCATCAACACCACCAACAACAAATCACACATTCCATCCAATCGCCACACTTTTAAAACCATCAACAAATAGCCTACAACGACATACCACACGCGCACAACAAATTTAGTACAGCACATGCATTACTTGTCTCCAAACTTGTATGTTTTACTTTTAAACACCCCGGCACTACTTCATTTACCAACAAACAACTCACACCTAACCATCAACCATCACTCAACAGGTCTAATACTAACTCCTCTAGTATGACAATAATCCCTAAACCTATCGATTACAATTAAACACACACAAAACGAGTAGTCATAACCCATATGATCCTTATTTATCATGACTTTACCTTCAAACCCAATCTATCGTATATTACCATTGAATTTGCAGCCCCCTCATACTTCATCCCATCTATCTCAACATACATCCCCTTATTCTTACTAAATCACTTCACCAAACCTATACACTACCCGACTCAATTCCTTATATTTCAGAGCTCGACAGAATGTGCAATAACAATTTCCTTAACGGAGACGTAAATATGAAAAAATTCCGCTATCACACCTCCAATTACCCTCAGGTTAAACAGGGGAAAAATTACACCCAATACAAACAATACTCGTTTATTTAAATGTTAAACACAATTTTGTTCGATATAAGTTTTCCCATATACGCCCCTCAAACAATAAAAAGCATTTACCAAAAAACATTCAATATCACTTTAGCGCCAGACGTACGAAAATAGCACTCCAATAGCACACGAGAATTACAGAGTTTCATATGCCTACAAGTTTAAACCCACTTTCACAAACCACACTAGCGTTTCATACTGAATATCCGCATGAAAACATTACTATAGAGCCCCAAATATTCACCAACTTAGTGATAGCTAAAATTACCATGAACACAATCCTTCAAATCAACCCGAAACACTCAATTCAAACTCATTTTCGTGAAGAAATTGAATGAATGAGAGGTAAATAACAGAGTATTGGATTACCCATCTTTCATTTCTCCGAAGATCCCATACAATCTGATCCTTCTTCAATCCAAACCACTATAGAAACCCACAACATTTGACTAAAATAATCCCAAAATGAGTTTGCAAACAAAAGACTACATCCAACTGAAATTAGCCCGCTTTTAATAGAGAAACATCGCTAATATACGCCTCAATTGGAAAATGATTATGCAACACACGCGCCGTCGCGCGTTCGCGATTAATACTAGAATATTTTGGTCGGGATTTAGGGGCCGCTCTGCGAGGGCGATGCCCTACGCAGAGCGGCACAGCCATGGTCTAGATGCCTATCAAAACCGAGGGGCTCTTTACTTAGTCCGGATCACTCAAAAACTCTACAAAATGCCCATAAATGTGCAATTTCTGCCATTTTGGGTGGATTTACCCCGTAGACTTTTATTATAACCTTCAACATCTCCCTCTGTATGAAGCTGAAATGCATTTGTGCACGAATTCCCACTTATTTGCGATTTTTCATCGAAAATAACATTTTACCATCCGTAGACTTTTGGCGAATGTTTCCTAAAATTTATGAAATGCGTAGGGTTCTCACTTTGCAACCCTTCCATACTGTCCAAAAAAATTGTTCAAAACACGCTTCCCTGACGAGAAAACAGCCAAAATAGTTGCAAAAACTCATTTCCAAATATATTAAAAAATATTAATTAAAAAATTTTCCATCGACATAATTCATAAGACGCTCTGGATTCCGCTTCTTTTGAGCCTAAAATCGTCTCTCTGGCTTGTTTCTAAGTGCCATTTTTTTATCAATTTAATTAGGTATGGAATTTTCGAAGGTTTCTTCTTTTTCCCCAAATATCGATTGGACCATTCCCAAATTGTAACCATACAAACTTCTCATTGATATCTAGATTGTATCAAAATTTCAGACTTCTTACTTGAATGCCAACGAAAATATGGCTCATTGAAATTTCACTCATCTCGCGACCGAGAGTTTATAGGTCAATTATCAATGAAAATTTAAAAATCATAATTTATGTCATGAAACCCCCTCATTCTCTTCGAATGAAATACCTTATAACGCCCACCAAAACCTCCAGAAGACATTTTCAAGGACAATTGAAATACCACAGAAAACGTTTATATGAAGAATTCCCAGAAAAACAACTGCCAGTCAAATTTTACCCCAAACGGGGAATTTTTTACCTGGAAAATGCTAAATGTTCGAACCTCTCCTCGGGCACTGAAACATGAATAATTTAGAACGCCCACCAAAATCAGGACAAACATTTACGTTCGGATGAGTGATTTCTCCATTTGAGCAGTAAATTTCTTCAAAGTAGAACGTTTCACGAGCGCGCAAACCATTTCGCAGAACTTCCATAAGTATACTTCAAAATCATTCACCAGAATAGAACCCCCGACCACGTCTGAGAAAAAATTTACAAATTATTCCAAATTATTATGAGTGATGACATTTTACTTTTCGTAAATAACACATATGAGACCTGCGAACCATATCTCTCGAAAATTCCAGACATCTCGGGGACACACATACGCACGCGCATTCACCATACAACGCCGATCCCTTAACCACTCTGCCACGGCGAGCAACAATCTTCTTACATTTCCATTCACAATAAAAATTGACCTCTGAAAAATACTGAGAGAAAATTTTCAATTCAAACGAACCTCGAATTTCATTTTTCAATCGCCAAAATTGATAAGAGAAAAATTCACTCATTGTACGCTCGTTAGTAATCGACAAATCCACCACGATGCACTTTTTCTTCAATGAGAATATAGGCATGATCACTAAACACTCCTTTTCCAAGGAGCACATTCCATATCGAAATCGAATGTTTATTTTCTTCAACATGCATACAGTACGAATTACCGATTCTCAACGTAAAAATACGCTGATAAACTCACAACACTCATTTTGCCTAAATATCGAGTGATTCTGGAGCCTCATTAATCTCATTTATCGAGTATTATACGGTTTGTATCGTCTCTGTGACCCTTTCAACAGAAATCAGTACCTGGAAACTGCAAACACTCGTATTCTTCATCAAAGACCGACTTGACTCTGTTCATTTCGAAAACAGCAAGGAAATGCGAGCGATTTTCAATATCACTCACTCGTAATGAGTGAGAGCCTCTTTCAATTCATGAATTTCGATTACGTGCTGACACTTTAATTGCAAACAAGAGAAATTCTCACACCCAAAGATGGAAGCAAATGGCATCTATTCATCGCCCGAACGTCGACAAAATTCACAACTGATAGTCAAATTACGTAAAAATGAGTTAAATTTACGTTATATATATATATATAAACGACTCCCTGATGTTCTTACTCGTTAATACTGCGCTAAGAACGTGAGAAATTTCCTCGGAAAGATAGCCATTCGAAAATTTCGGTTTCAAAGTAACAACACTCTGACGTGACCGCACTCAGCTCACACACTTCGCATCAGAACGGGCAGAAGCTGGACTTATAAAATTTCGACACAAAATTCAATTTCGAGTTTCCATCGTTGATGGAGGTGAAAAACATTACGTATAGGTAAATCGTCAATTTCCAACACATTTCATCTCTATAAAATTTCTTGTGACTCGCCTCTAAAGTCCTCAAATAATTAAAAATTACCGCATCATCAAATGAGTGAAATATGAGCGACTAAAATTGAGCCTTTTTCGCTTGGCTCTCGAAACAAGAAATATTTCTAGCATTGCTAAAGACACTACCTTGCCCTCAAAAAATAGCTGCGTGCCCTCGAATGAGTGTAAAGTGAACAAAACTCAAATCACTCATACTTCATCAATAAACTCCCAGATCGAAATTGCTTAGAAAAAATTTCCATTGGTTTGCTCTTTCATACTAGTTCGAGTGGAAAAAAAGCAGAAAAAAGGATTTTTATGCCCTAAAATGGAGATCGCGACGACTCCGGGAAACATAAATCGAGCGATTCGGGCGAAATCGCCAAAAACGGCTATTTCGTAAACTATCGGGAATTTCGCTCTGAAAATTCCACCGAACACGTAAAAAAATGCGCCTAGCAAAACATATTAAATGACTTTTTCTGTACGGGCGACAGAACATTTTTGGAAAGCGAAAAATCGAAAATCGCGCATTTTTTGATGAGCTGCTGTGGCCAAACGGTGGCGTTTTGAGCGCTGCCGATCCCGTGGATCGTAGGTACTGTTGACGTAAACCTCTCATGAAATGTTGGCATTATCACGTGCGATGTATACGCGATAAGAAGCAGTCAAAAAATTCGACCGTAAAAACGTCATTTTTTAGTCCCAACTTCAAAGACTCACAGAAAAAATTCTACTCGGAGAAACCTTCTCAAAAAGTATTTTTGAATGTACCAACATGTTTTCTGTGATGTGTAGAAAAACCAGACCTCCTACTGTCACCCAGAAAACTTAAACATGTTTGGCGCAGATGCCTTTTTTTCCGAGGTCTTATTTGAGAGGCATTTTCTCGCAAAATTGAGCACCCAGATTTTTTGTGATTTTTTCGGTGAAAGACTTTTCCAATGTCTACAAGATATCAAAGTTTGGACGCTTTTAAGCGGCGGGCCTGGCCAGAAAAAAATGCCAAAAATCGACAACTTTTTTGCATGCTTTTTTTAAGAGGCTCTAGCAAAAAATTTTTCTCTATACGAAAAACCTCAAGTTTTTGGCTGAGGTGTACCGCTACTCTGGCTACAAGATTATGAAATCGGCATGGCTGTAGACTCGCTCTCCAAAAAGTATAATTAGGAATACCAAACGCATTTTTCATCAGTTTTTTTTCATTTAAAGCATTTTTATGGGCCCGATCGAGCCGAGAGGCGAAACTTAAGGTTTTTTAGCGAGTGTCCACCTGGCCTCCAAATTTGAGCTCGCTGCGACCACGCGTTCTGGTACTTTACTCCTGTGTGAATCGGGATTCCGCCCATTGTTTCCGAGCACTAAACACAAGCACCCTCCCTTATAGTACTAGTTCTAGCATCTCTTCGAAATGCGTATTTTAGTTTTAGTGCTTTTTTCAAATCCGGAGGGCGCCGCAAGTAACCAGATACACACGCGCCCTCCTCCTCCCACACACAACACAACACACCCCAACACACACACCAAAACACACACCGCCAAACCCCCAAACAACAAAAAACACCCACAACAACACATCATCAACACCACCAACAACAATCCACCCACGCCATTCAATCTTCACACTTGTAAAACCATCAACAAATAGCCCACAACGACATAGCACACGCGCACAACAAATTTAGTACAGCCCATGCGTTACTTGTCTCCAAACTTGTATGTTCTACTTTTAAACACCACAGCCACTACTTAATTTACCAACAAACAACTCACACCTAACCATCAACCATCACTCAACAGGTCTAAAATAATTAAACTAATTCCTTTAGTATGACAATAATCCCTAAACCTATCGATTACAATTAAACACACACAAAACGAGTAGTCATAACCCATATGATCCTTATTTATCATGACTTTACCTTCAAACCCAATCTATCGTATATTACCATTGAATTTGCAGCCCCCTCATACTTCATCCCATCTATCTTAACATACATCCCCTTATTCTTACTAAATCACTTCACCAAACCTATACACTACCCGACTCAATTCCTTATATTTCAGAGCTCAACAGAATGTGCAATAACAATTTCCTTAACGGAGACGTAAATATGAAAAAATTCCGCTATCACACCTCCAATTACCCTCAGGTTAAACAGGGGAAAAATTACACCCAAGACAAACAATACTCGTTTATTTAAATGTTAAACACAATTTTGTTCGATATAAGTTTTCCCATACACGCCCCTCAAACAATAAAAAGCATTTACCAAAAAACATTCAATATCACTTCAGCGCCAGACGTACGAAAATAGCACTCCAATAGCACACGAGAATTACAGAGTTTCATATGCCTACAAGTTTAAACCCACTTTCACAAACCACACTAGCGTTTCATACTGAATATCCGCATGAAAACATTACTATAGAGCCCCAAATATTCACCAACTTAATGATAGCTAAAATTACCATGAACACACTCTTTCAAATCAACCCGAAACACTCAATTCAAACTCATTTTCGTGAAGAAATTGAATGAATGAAAGGTAAATAACAGAGTATTAGATTACCCATCTTTCATTTCTCCGAAAATCCCATACAATCTGATCCTTCTTACATCTAAACCACTATAGAAACCCACAACATTTGACTAAAATAATCCCAAAATGAGTTTGCAAACAAAAGACTACATCCAACTGAAATTAGCCCGCTTTTAATAGAGAAACATCGCTATTATACGCCTCAATTGGAAAATGATTATGCAACACACGCGCCGTCGCGCGTTCGCGTTTAATACTAGAATATTTTGGTCGTGATTTAGGGGCCGCTCTGCGAGGGCGATGCCCTACGCAGAGCGGCACAGCCATGGTCTAGATGCCTATCAAAACCGAGGGGCCCTTTACTTACTCCGGATCACTCAAAAACTCTACAAAATGCCCATAAATGTGCAATTTCTGCCATTTTGGGTGGATTTACCCCGTAGACTTTTATTATAACCTTCAACATCTCCCTCTGTATGAAGCTGAAATACATTTGTGCATGAATTCCCACTTATTTGCGATTTTTCATCGAAAATAACATTTTACCATCCGTAGACTTTTGGCGAATGTTTCCTAAAATTTATGAAATGCGAACGTTTCTCACCTTGCAACCCTTCCATACTGTCCAAAAAAATTGTTCAAAACACTCTTCCCTGACGAGAAAAAAGCCAAAATATTTGCAAAATATCATTTCCAAATATATTAAAAAATATTCACTAACAAATTTTTCATCGACATAATTCATAAGACGCTCTCGATTCCGCTTCTTTTGAGCCTAAAATCGTCTCTCTGGCTTGTTTCTAAGTGCCATTTTTTTATCAATTTAATTAGGTATGGAATTTTCGAAGGTTTCTTCTTTTTCCCCAAATATCGATTGGACCATTTTCAAATTTCAACCATACAAACTTCTCATTGATATCTAGATTGTATCAAAATTTCAGACTTCTTACTTGAATGCCAACGAAAATATGGCTCATTGAAATTTCACTCCTCTCGCGACCGAGAGTTTATACATCAATTATCAATGAAAATTTGAAAATCATAATTTATGTCATGAAACCCCCTCATTCTCTTTGAATGAAATACCAAATAACGCCCACCAAAACCTCCAGAAACCATTTTCAAGGACAATTGAAATAACGCAGAAAACGTTTACATGAAGAATTCCCAGAGAAACAACTGCCAGTCAAATTTTACCCCAAACGGGGAATTTTTTACCTGGAAAATGCTGGAAATTCGAACCTCTCATCGGGCACTGAAACATGAATAATTTAGAACGCCCACCAAAATCAGCGCAAAAATCCATGTTGGAATGAGTGATATCTCCATTTGAGCAGTAAATTTCATCAAAGTAGAACATTTCACGAGCGCAAACCATTTGCAGAATTTCCATAAGTATACTTCAATCATTCACCAAAATAGAACCCTCGACCAAGTCTGAGAGAGAATTTACAAATTATTCCAAATTATTACGAGTGATGACATTTTACTTCTCGTAAATAACACATATGAGGCCTGCGAACCATATCTCTCGAAAATTCCAGACATCTCGGGGACACACATACGCACGCGCATTCACCATACAACGCCGATCCCTTAACCACTGTGCCATGGCGAGCAACAACCTTCTTACATTCCCATTCACAATAACAATTGACCTCTGAAAAATACTGAGAGAAAATTTCCATTTCAAACGAACCTCGAATTTCATTTTTCAATCGCCAAAATTGATGAGAGAAAAATTCACTCATCGTACGCTCTTTAGTAATCGACAAATCCACCATGTACACTCTTTTTTTCAATGAAAATATAGGCATGATCACTAAACACTTCTTTTCCAAGGAGCACATTCCATACCGAAATCGAATGTTTATTTTCTTCAACATGCATACAGTACGAATTTCCAATTTCCAACGTAAAAATACGCTGATAAACTCACAACACTAATTATGCCTAAATATCGAGTGATTCTGGAGCCTCATTTACCTCATTTATTGAGTATTAAACATTTTGTATCGCCATTGTGAACATTCCGACTAATATCATTAGCTGGCAACTGCAAACATTCTTATTCTTCATGAACGACCGACGCGACTCTGTTCATTTCGAAAACAGCGAGGAAATGCGAGCGATTTTCAATGTCACTCACTCGTAATGAGTGAGAGCCTCTTTCAATTCATGAATTTCGATTGCGTGCTGACACTTTAATTGCGCACGAGAGAAATTCTCACACCCAAAGATGGAAGCAAATGCCATCTATTCATCGCCCGAACGTCGACAAAATTCACAACTGGTAGTCAAATTACGTAAAAATGAGTTAAATTTACGTTATATATATATAAATGACTCCCTGATGTTCTTACTCGTTAACACTGTGCTAAGAACGTGAGAAATTTCCTCAGAAAGATAGCCATTCAAAAATTTCGGTTTCAAAGTAACAACACTCTGACGTGACCGCACTCAGCTCCCACACTTAGCCTCTGTACGGGTCGACTGTGGACTTTGAAAATTTCGACATCAAAATTCAAATTCGGGTTTCCATCGTTGATGGAGGTAAAAAACACTTCGTATAGGTAAATCGTCAATTTCCAACACATTTCATCTCTATAAAATTTCTTGTGACTCGCCTCTAAAGTCCTCAAATAATTAAAAACAACAACTCATTAAAAATGATAGAATTTGATTGCTTGAAATTGAGCTTTTTCCGCTTAACTCTCGAAACGAGAAATATTTCTAGCAACTCTAAAGACACTACCTTGCCCTCTAAACACAGCTGCGGGCCCTCAAATGAGTGTAAAGTGAACAAAACTCAAATCACTCATACTTCATCAATAAACTCCCAGATCGAAATTGCTTAGAAAAAATTTCCATTGGTTTGCGCTTTCACACTAGTTCGAGTTGAAAAAAAGCCAAAAAAAGGTTTTTTATGCCCTATAATGGAAATCACGATGACTCGGGGAAACATAAATCGCGCGAAACGGGCAAAACGGCGAAAAACGCGTTTTTCGTGAAATAATGCGAATTTCGTTCTGAAAATTTCACTGAATGCGTAAAATGATGCAACAAGCAAAACATGTTAAATGACTTTTTCTGTGCGGGCAATACAATTTTTTTGGAAAGCGAAAAATCGAAAATCGCGCATTTTTTGATGAGCTGCTGTGGCCAAACGGTGAGGTTTTGAGCGTTGCCGATCCCGTGGATCGTAGGTACTATTGACGTGAACCTCTCATGAAATTTTGGCATTATCACGTGCGATGTATACGCGATAAGAAGCAGTCAAAAATTCGACCGTAAAAACGTCATTTTTTAGTCCCAACTTCAAAGACTCACAGAAAAAATTCTACTCGGAGAAACCTTCTCAAAAAGTATTTTTGAATGTACCAACATGTTTTCTGTGATGTGTAGAAAAACCAGACCTCCTACTGTCACCCAGAAAACTTAAACATGTTTGGCGCAGATGCCTTTTTTTCCGAGGTCTTATTTGAGAGGCATTTTCTCGCAAAATTGAGCACCCAGATTTTTTGTGATTTTTTTGGTGAAAGACTTTTCCAATGTCTACAAGATATCAAAGTTTGGACGCTTTTGAGCGGCGGGCCTGGCCAGAAAAAAATGCCAAAAATCGACAACTTTTTTGCATGCTTTTTTTAAGAGGCTCTAGCAAAAAATTTTTCTCTATGCCAAACATCTCAAGTTTTTGGCTGAAATGTACCGCTACTCTGACTACAAGAAGATGAAATCCGCAGACCTCTAGGACCCGTAGTTGAAAACTTTTAAATGTTTGAAAATGACGAAAAAAAAAACGTTTTTTTTCATTTAAAGCATTTTTATGGGCTCGATCGATCCGAGAGGCGAAACTTAAGGTTTTTTAGCGAGCCTCCTTCCGGCCTCCAAATTTGAGCGCGCTGAGACGACGCGTTCTGGTACTTTACTCCTGTGTGAATCGGGATTCCGCCCATTGTTTCCGAGCACTAAACACAAGCACCCTCCCTTATAGTACTAGTTCTAGCATCTCTTCGAAATGCGTATTTTAGTTTTAGTGCTTTTTTCAAATCCGGAGGGCGCCGCAAGTAACCAGATACACACGCGCCCTCCGACTCCCCCCCACACACAACACACACCCACACACACACCAAAACACACACCGCCAAACCCCCAAACAACAAAAAACACCCACAACAACACATCATCAACAACACCAACAACAAACCATACACCCCATACACTCTTCACACTTCTAAAACCATCAACAAATGACCCACAACAACATAGCACACGCGCACAACAACATACCACACGCGCACAACAAATTTAGTACAGCCCGTACCTTACTTGTAACCAAACTTTTATGTTTTACTTTTAAACACCACAGCCACTACTTAATTTACCAACAAACAACACCCTAACCATCAACCATCACTCAACAGGTCAAAAATAATTTTACAACCTCCATCTTGTTTGGCAATAATCCCTAAACCTATCGATTACCATTAAACACACACAAAACGATTTGTCATAACCTATTTGATCCTTATTTATCATGACTTTACCTTCAAACCCAATCTGTCGTATTTTACTGTTGAATTTTCAGCCCCCTCACACTTCATCCCATCTATTTTAACATACATCCCCTTATTCTTACTTAATCACTTCACCAAACCTTTACACTACCCTACTCAATTCCTCATATTATAAAGCTCGATTGAAAGTTGCATAACAATTTCCTTAACGGAGACGTACAGATGATAAATAATTATATAATCTATCACACCTCCAATTACACTCAGGTCAAACAGGTTAAAAAAACACCCAATACAATCAACACTTGTTTATTTAAATGTTCAATACAATTATGTTCGATAGTTTTCCCATAAACGCCCCTCAAACAATAAAAAACATTTACCAAAAAACATTCAATATCACTTTAGCGCCAGACGTACGAAAATAGCACTCCAATAGCACACGAGAATTACAAAGTTTCATATGCTTGCAAGTTTATACCCACCTTCAGAAATCACACAAGCGTTTCACACTGAATATCTGCATGAAAACTTTACAATACAGCCCCAAATATTCACCAACATTATGATAGTTCAAATTACCACGAGCAAACTCGTTCAAATAAACCAGAAAAACTCAATTCAAATTCTTTTTTGTGAATAAAAGGATTGAATGATGAGAAAATGATAGAGTCTTAGATTATCCATATTCCATTACTCAAAAGATCCCAAACAATCCGATCCTCCTTCAATCTCAACGACTACAGAGACCCACAACATTTCCATAAAATTATTACAAAATAAATTTGCAAACAAAAGACCACATCCAACTGAAAATTAGCCCGCTTTTAATAGAAAAACATCGATTTTCTACGCCTCAATTGGAAATATGATTATGCAACACACGCGCAGTTGCGCGTGTGTTGCATAATCATATTTCCAGGTTGAGGCTAGTAGTTGTAGTTGTAATTTTTGGGCCGCTCTGGCGGGCCATGGCCCGCGGCAGAGCGGCACAGTCCTGGTCTTGATACCTATCATAACCTAGAAACTCTTCATTTACAGAAGTTCACTCATAACCTTCAAAAAATCCCAAAAATATGGAATTTCTTCCCATTTTCGGTGTGTTTACCCCGTAGACTTTTATCATAACCTTCAACATCTCCCTCTGCATGAAACTGAAATACATTTGTGCATGAAATCCCACGTTTTTGCGATTTTTCATCGAAAATAACAGTTTACCATCCGTAGACTTTTGGCGACCATTTTCTAAAATTTCTGAAATGCGTACATTTCCCACCTCGCAACCCTTCCATACTGTCTAAAAAAATTGTTCAAAACACGCTTCCCTGACGAGAAAACAGCCAAAATATTTGCAAAAACTCATTTCCAAATATATTAAAAAATATTCATTAACAAATTTTTCATCAACATAATTTATAAGACGCTTTCGATTCCGCTTCTTTTGAGTCTAAAATCGTCTCTCTGGCTTGTTTCCAAGTGCCATTTTTTAATCAATTTAATTAGGTATGGAATTTTCGAAGGTTTCTTCTTTTTCCCCAAATACCGATTGGACCATTCTCAAATTGTAACCATACAAACTTCTTATTGATTTCTAGATTGTATCAAAATTTCAGACTTCTATTTTCAACGCCAACAAAAATATGCCTCATTGAAATTTCACTCAATTTGAGACCGAGTTCATCCACGAATTATTATTGAAAATTAAAAATACTCAAAACATATCGTCACTTTTAGTTTCTCGAGATGAAAAAAACGTTATCTCTTACGTACATCATGAAGCAAGCTTCATGCGTATTTCAGCATCGAACTAACTGAAATGAGCGTTTTATCGAATTTCGAAATAAATTCATGTTTTTGTAATTTGAAGCTTCAAGTGGCCAATTTCCCTACAGAAAAACATAATGAAATTGATCCTCTCATTAAACACTATAGCCTGACTGAATTGTAACGCATTCATAACACAACTTCATCATCCACGCTAGTATGAGTACTTATTCACGTTCAGGATCATATTTCCTCAAAATGAAGCAATTTGTGAGCGGAAACAATTTTCCCGTGTAACCCGACCTATTTCTCAATTACTGACCGACATGGAAGCCTGAACAAAGTGTGAGTATTTACAAATTTTTGAAAATATTCCAGTAATAATATTTTACTTTCCGTAAATAATGTTTTTACGACCCGCAAACACTCTCAAAAATTAAGTTCATATCGGAGACACATCCTCATCAAATATGAACAATGAGTGAGCCTCTAAACGATGTCCACTCAATGACAATGAGTGGCTCAGAGAATCTGCGGATGCGATTGAGAGGATTTTGGTGCAGTCAAACGATGAGTTATAATATCTATTTCTAAACGGAAATTCAGTGCACTGTTGAAAAGTTCCTGGTCTGAAAAATCTGAAACTTGCAATGTTGTAACATTAAAACTAATGCGAGAAATAATAACTCAAAGTACCGTGTTTCGCAATCGAATCGGTCCCAGCCAGATGCGCCAATTTTCTGCTGTAATTAAGCCATGATCACAAAGACCCAAATTTCCAATGAGCTTTTTTTATTCACGGAGTGAAAAGTACAGTTTCTGACCTATGAGCAGACACAATTCCAGATTTCTAGCACCAAAAACTGCTGGTGGGCACACAACACAAATTTGCAAAAAGAGGCCTTAAAACGAGGTATCGCAGTGCTCATAAAATCTTCCAACAAGGCGTTTTCAAAGTCTCACAACTGTAGATTTATTCAAATTTTTTCATGTTTTTTCAGTTTTTATGTATAACTGTCGTATCAAAAATCTCCAGAGAGAAAATGAAAACCCCAATCACTCGATATATGCAAGAAAACTCGAGTCAAAAACGCACTTCCAGCAAATTCGCGACTTCGAACGTCAAATTTCACTGAGAAGGCATGTTTGAGAGTCCATTACGACGTATTCTCGACAACGGTGGTTATGTGAAATAAATGAGTAGTCTCACCTAGTCATTGTTGAAATGCAGAAATTATAATCTACTCCTCATGTGTGATAGAAAAAAAATCACGTCGATTCGAAAACGCAGAGTTGAGCAAATATTCCATTCTCCGTTCGGTGGCGTGAAAATCCGTCGATAAGGCAACTTTGAGTACCCAAAACACCTACTTTTTACTGTTTTCTTGATGATTTTTCTCTTTAGTGTTCATGACAAGCACACATTCTAACAGTGTTCAAAAATTGAAGTACATAACACCAAAACAGCCTGAGAAAATCGACTTTGAAAACGCAAGATTGATGAAGTTTTACGACGATTCGCAGAACACGCGCGAAGCAGCGAGAATATATACGATGATTTGGACTTTGAAAATTTCGATATGAAATCATTTATGGCTATTATTGACCGAAAAACGTTTGTGAAATAAAATAAACACTACCCATGTGTAAATCGTCTATTTCCAACACATTTCGTCTCTATGAAATTTTTTGTGGGACCACTCCAAAAGCCTCAAATAAATGCATCACTCAATATGAGTGATTTTGAGAGGTATAAATGTCATATTTTCGACTCGACCCTCGTATCAAGAAATATTTCTAGCAATTCTAAAAACACTACCTTGCCCTCAAAAAATAGCTGCGTGCCCTCGAATATGTATAAAATCGAAAAAACTTTAAACACTCATCACTCATTATTAAGCTTTCGGATCGAAATTGCTTAGAAAAAATTTTCAATAGTTTGCGCTTTCACACTATTTCGAGTTGAAAAAAAGCCCAAAAATAGTTTTTTATGCCCTATATTGGAAATCGCGGTTACTCAGGGAAACATAAATCGAGCGAAAAGTGGAAAAATCACCAAAAACAGCTATCTCGTAAACTACTGAGAATTTTGTTCTGAAAATTTCACTGAATGCGTAAAATGATGCGACAAGCAAAACATGTTAAATGACTTTTTCTGTGCGGGCAATAGAATTTTTTTGAAAAGCGAAAAATCGATAATCACTCATTTTTTTGATGAGCTGCTGTGGCCAAACGGTGCCGTTTTGAGCGCTGCCGATCCTGTGAATCAAAGGTACTAATTATGTCGACCTCTCATAAAAATTTGAGCTTTCCACGTGCGATGGATATGCCATGAGAAGCTGTCGAAAAATCCGACCGAAAAAACGCCTTTGTTTACACCCAAATTCAAAGACGCATAGAAAAAATTCTACTCGGAGAAACCCTCTCAAAAAGTATTTTTGAATGTACCGACATGTTTTCTGTGAGCTGTCGAAAAACCAGACCTCTTACTCTGAAACAGAGAACTCAAAAGTGTTTGGCGCAGATGCCATTTTTTTCGAGGTGTTTTTCGTGAGGCATTTTCTCGAAAAATTAAGCACCCAGATTTTTTGTGATTTTTTTCACGAGAGATATTTGCAAACTATACATGATATCAAATTTCGAAAGCTTTTCCGCCGCTGGCCTGGCCAGAAAAAAATCGCAAAAATCGACACTTTTTTGGCATGCTTTTTTTGAGAGGCTCTAGCAAAAAATTTTTCTCTATTCGAAACACGTCAAGTTTTTGGCTGAGGTGTGGCGCTACTTGGACTACCCGGAAATGAAATCGGCAGACCTCTAGGACCCGTAATTAAAACCTTTTAAATGTTTGAAAATGACCAAAAAAAAAAAGATTTTTTTCATTTAAAGCATTTATATGGGCCCGATCGAAACGAACAGCGGTACGGGGGGGTTTCCCCCGATCCCCGACCTGGTCCCAAAATTTGAGCGCGCTGGGACCACGGCTTCTATGGGTTTCACCCGATAGAGCCCTGTGATTTGACTAGACCTTTCGCCAATAACCCTCTAGCCCTCTGATTAAGATTTTTCTTCTGACTTGATTTTCCTGCGGATTCCGATTTTAGTCTTTTTTTCACTCTCCGAGGGCGCCGCAAGTAACCAGCACACACACGCGCCCTCCGACTCCCCCCCACAACACAACACACCCCAACACACACACACACCCAAACACACCCCCCGAAACCCCCAAACAACAAAAAACACCCACAACAACACATCATCAACAACACCAACAACAAATCACACATTCCATCCAATCGCCACACTTTTAAAACCATCAACAAATAGCCCACAATGACATACCACACGCGCACAACAAATTTACTACAGCACATGCATTACTTGTCTCCAAACTTGTATGTTTTACTTTTAAACACCCCGGCACTACTTTATTTACCAACAAACAACTCACACCTAACCATCAACCATCACTCAACAGGTCAAAAAAAATTTTACAACCTCCTCTTGTATGACAATAATCCCTAAACCTATAGATTTTACCATTAAACACACACAAAACGAGTTGTCATAACCTATCCAATCCTAATTTATCATATCCTCAATTTCAAAACCAATCTATCATACATTACTGTTGAATTTTCAGCTACCTCATACCTCATCCCATCTATCTTGACACACATCCCCTTATTCTTACTAAATCACTCCTCAAAACCTATACACTACCCGACTCAATTCCTTAAATTTTAAAGCTCGACAGAAAGTTGCACAACAATTTCATTAACGGAGACGTAAAAATGATAAAAATCTTCTATCGCACCTCCAATTTCCCTCAGGTTAAACAGGTTAAAAAACACGCCCGAAACAATCAACACTTGTTTATTTAAATGTTCAACACAATTATACTCGATATGAGTTTTCCCATATACGCCCCTCAAACAATAAAAAGCATTTACCAAAAAATATTCAATATCACTTTAGCGCCAGACGTACGAAAATAGCACTCCAGAGCACAGGAAAATACAAAGTTTCATATGCTTGCAAGTTTATACCCACCTTCAGAAATCACACAAGCGTTTCACACTGAATATCCGCATGAAAACTTTACAATAGAGCCCCAAATATTCACCAACATTATGATAGTTCAAATTACCACGAGCAAACTCGTTCAAATCAACCAGAAAAACTCAATTCAAATTCATTTTTGTGAATAAATGGATTGAATGAGGGGTAATGATAGAGTATTAGATTATCCAGATTCCATTACTCAAGAGATCCCATACAATCCGATCCTCCTTCAACCTCAACCACTACAGAGGCACACAACATTCCCATAAAATTATTACAAAATAAATTTGAAAACAAAAGACCACATCCAACTGAAAATTAGCCCGCTTTTAATAGAGAAACATCGCTTTTCTACGCCTCAATTGGAAATATGATTATGCAACACACGCGCAGTTGCTCGTGTGTTGCATAATCATATTTCCAGGTTAAGGCTAGTAGTTTTAGTTGTAATTTTTGGGCCGCTCTGGCGGTCCATGGCCCGCGGCAGAGCGGCACAGTCCTGGTCTTGATACCTATCGAAACCTAGAACTCTTCATTTACATAAGTTCACTCATAACCTTCATAAAATCCCCAAAATATGGAATTTCTTCCCATTTTCGGTGTGTTTACCCCGTAGACTTTTATCATAACCTTCAACATCTCCCTCTCTATGAAACTGAAATACATTTGCGCATGAATTCCCACTTTTTTGTGATTTTTCATCGAAAATAACATTTTACCATCCGTAGACTTTTGGCGAATGTTTCCTAAAAAACATGAAATGCGTTCGTTTCCCACCTTGAAACCCTACCATACTGTTCAAAAAAATGGTTCAAAACACGCTTCCCTGACGAGAAAACAGCCAAAATATTTGCAAAAACTCATTTCCAAATATATTAAAAAATATTCGTTAACAAATTTTTCATCGACATAATTTATAAGACGCTTTCGATTCCGCTTCTTTTGAGCCTAAAACAAAGTTTCTGGCTAGTTTCCAAGTGCCATTTTTCATAAATTTAATCAAGTATTGAATTTTCGAAAGTTTCTTCTTTTCCCCCAAATATCGATTGAACCATTTTCAAAATGTAACCATACAAAATTCTCTTCGATTTCTAGATTGTATCAAAATTTCAGACTTCTACCTTCAATGCCGACGAAAATATACCTCATTGAAATTTCCATCGATTCCCGACCGAGTTTATCACTCAATTAGCAATGGCAATTTGAAAATCATAATTTGTGTCATGAAACCCACTCATTCTATACGAATGTAAAGTCATATATCAACCACCGACTGATAAAAGTACTTTTCGTCGAAATTGCAATACTGCAGAAAACGTTTTGTGTGTGTGTGCGAGGGGGAAGGGTGGATTTCCTAAAGAAATTCATGCCGGTGACATTTTACCCCCATATATGAGCCATTTCTTCCCGAAAAACATTAGAAATTCAACCCTCGCGTCGGATACTATGACACAAATGATTTAGAACGCTCAACAACTTCTGCATAGTCATATTTATTCGAATGAGTGTGTTACTTCCCATTGCACTAAAATTTCATCAAATTAGATGCACATCATGGACGGCGACAATTTTCCGTGTTTCCATAAATATGCTTCAACAACTTACCAAAATAGAACCCTCAACCAAGACTGAGAGAGAATTTACAAATTATTTCAAATCAATATAAGTGATGACAACTTACTTTTCATAAATAACAAATATGAGACCTGCAAACCATCTCATGAAAAATCCATACATCTCGGAAACACAAACGCACGTGTATTGACCATACATGAACCGCATCCGAGCCGTAAATTAAAGTCCACTCATTCATATTGAGCATTCGAATTCCGCAACCAATTAATGAGACTTTGTGTACATCCAATCAATCTTCTTATATTCCCATTCACAATAAAAACTGACCGCTGCAGAGTACTGAGAGAAAATTTCCTTTCCCAAACGAACATCGAATTTCACTTTTCAATCGTCAAAATTGATGAAAGAAAAATTGACTCATAATACGCACTTTAGTAATCGACAAATCCACCATGATGCACTCTTTTTTCAATGAAAATATACGCATGATCACTGAATACTCCTTTTCCAAGGAGCTCATTCCATTTCGAAATTGAATATACATTTTCTGCAACATGCATACAGTACGAATTTCCGATTTCCTACGTAAAAATACGCGGGTAAAATCACAAAACTAATTTTGCCTAAATATCGAGTGATTCTGGAGCCTCATTAATCTCATTTATCGGGTATTATACGGTTTGTATCGCCATTGTGAGCATTCCGACTAAAATCAATACCTGGCAACTGCAAACATTCTCATTCTTCATCAACGACCGACGCGATTCTGTTCTTTTCTAAGACAGTGAGGAAATACGGGCGATTTTCAATGTCACTCACTCGTAATGAGTGAGAGCCTCATTTAATTCATGAATTTCGATTGCGTGTTGAAAAACCAATTGCGTATACAAGAGGAATTCTCACACCCAAAGATAGAAGCAAATGGCATCTATTTATCGCCCGAACGTCGACCAAATTCACAACTGAGAGTCAAATTACGGAAAAATGAGTTAAATTTACGTTATATATATACACAAATGACTCCCTGATGTTCTTACTCGTTAACATTGAGCTAAGAACGTGAAAAATTTACTCGGAAAGATAGCCATTCCACAATTTCGGTTTCGAAAGTAACAGCACTCTGACGTGACCGCGGCCTGGTCAAACAGCCTCTGTACGGGCCGACTGTGGACTTTGAAAATTTCGACATGAAATCATTTATGGCTATTATTGACCGAAAAACGTTATGGAAAGGAAAAAAACACTTTCAGTGGGTTAATCGTGTATTTCCAACACATTTCGTCTCTATGAAATTTTTTGTGAGACCACTCCAAAAGCCTCAAATAAATGCATCACTCAATATGAGTGATTTTGAGAGGTATAAATGTCATATTTTCGACTCGACCCTCGTAGCAATAAATATTTCTAGCAACTCTAAAGACACTACCTTGCCCTCAAAAAATTGCTGCGTGTCCTAAAATATGTATAAAATCGAAAAAACTTTAAACACTCATCACTCATTATTAAGCTTTCGGATCGAAATTGCTTAGAAAAAATTTTCAATAGTTTGCGCTCTCACACTATTTCGAGTTGAAAAAAAGCCCAAAAAATAGTTTTTTATGCCCTATATTGGAAACCGCGGTTACTCAGGGAAACATAAATCGAGCGAAATGAGGAAAAATCACCAAAAACCGGTATTTCGTAAACTACTGGGAATTTTGTTCTGAAAATTTCACTGAATGCGTAAAATGATGCGACAAGCAAAACATGTTAAATGACTTTTTCTGTGCGGGCAATAGAATTGTTTTGAGCGGCGAAAAATCGAAAATCACTCATTTTTTGATGAGCTGCTGTGGCCAAACGGTAGCGTTTTGAGCGCTGCCAATCCTGTGAGTCGTAGGTATTTTTGATGCCAACCTCTCATGAAATTTTGAGACTTCCCCGTGCGATTGATACGCCATGAAAAGCTGTCGAAAAATCCGACCGAAAAAACGCCTTTTTTTACACCCTACTTTGAAGTCTAATAAAAAAAAATCTATTTGACGAATTCTTTTGAGCCGAACTTTTTGAATGTACCAACATGTTTTCTGTGAGGTGTGAAAAAACCAGACCTCTTACTCTGATACAGAAAATTAGCGGATGTTTGGCGCAGATGCCTTTTTTTCCGACGTCTTATTTGAGAGGCATTTCCCGGAAAAATATGGCACCCAGATTTTTTGTGATTTTTTTCACGAGAGATATTTGCAACCTCTACAAGATATTAAATTTCGAAAGCATTTCCACCGCTCGCCTGACCAGAAAAAAATTCCAAAAATCGACAACTTTTTTGCATGCTTTTTTTGGGAGGATCTAGCAAAAAATTTTTCTCTATACGAAAAACCTCAAGTTTTTGGCTGAGGTGTACCGCTTCTCGGACTACCGAAAGATGAAATCCGCAGACCTCTGGCTATCACAGGGAAACTTAGATAAATATTAGAAAAAGACAAAAAAAAATTATTCTTTTTTCATTTAAAGCATTTTTATGGGCCCGATCGATACGAAATTTGGAACTTAGGGGTTTCCCCCGATCCCCGACCTGGTCCCAAAATTTGAGCTCGCTGGGACCACGGCTTCTATGGGTTTCACCCGATAGAGCCCTGTGATTTGACTAGACCTTTCGCCAATAACCCTCTAGCCCTCTGATTAAGATTTTTCTTCTGACTTGATTTTCCTGCGGATTCCGATTTTAGTATTTTTTTCACTCTCCGAGGGCGCCGCAAGTAACCAGACAACACGCGCCCTCCTCCTCCCACACACAACACAACACACACCCACACACACACCCAAACACACACCGCCAAACCCCCAAACAACAAAAAACACCCACAACAACACATCATCAACAACACCAACAACAAACCACCCATACCACTCACACTCCTCACACTTATAAAAACCATCAACAAACCGCCCACAACAACATAGCACACGCGCACAACAAATTTAGTACAGCACATGCGTTACTTGTCTCCAAACTTTTATGTTTTACTTTTAAACACCACAGCCACTACTTAATTTACCAACAAACAACTCACACCTAACCATCAACCACCACTCAACCGGTGAAAAATTATTATTTCACCTTCTTCTTAAATGACACTCACACCAAACCTTTCTCATGGGAACCTCATTAATACTATCATAATCCAAAACATACCAATTATTATTAAACTCTCCTGAAATCATAACCTATCCTAATTTATCATGAATTCACATTCAAACTCAATCTATCAAATATTTCTGTCGAATTTTCAACACTCCCATCTTCCATCCCATATATCTTAGCATACATCATCATATTCTTACTGAATCACTCCACCAAACTTACACTACCCTACTCAATTCCTCATATTTTAAAACTCGACAAAAAGTTGCAGAACTATATCCTTAACGGAAACGAAATGATGATTAAATACCTCTATCACACCTCTAATTCCCTATACAATCAATACTTGTTCATCTAAATGTTCAATCCAATCATGTTCAATATCAGTTTTCCCATACACGCCCCTTAAATAGTAAAAAGCATTTTCCAAAAACCCGTTCAATATCACTTAAGGGACAGACGTACGAAAATAGCACTCCAATAGCACACGTAATTACCAATTTTATATGCTTCCAAGTTTATATCCACTTCCAAAAACCACACTAGCGTTTCACACTGAATATCCGCATGAAAACTTCACTATAGAGCCCCAAATATTCACCAACTTAATGATATTTCAAATTACCATGAACAAACTCGTTCAAATCAACCAGAAAAACTCAATTCAAATTCATTTTCGTGAATAAATTGAATGAATGAGGGGTAAATGATAAAGTATTAAATTATCCATCTCCCATTACTCAAGAGATCCCATACAACCCGACTCTCCCCTATCCAAACCGATACGGAAACCCACAACACTAGAATAAAATTACCACGAAACAAATTTGCAAACAAAAGACGACATCCCACCGAAAATTAGGCCGCTTTTAATAGAGAAACATCGCTATTATACGCCTCAATTCGGACAATGATTAGGCAACACACGCGCAGTCGCGCGTTCAACTTTGAGACTAGAGTATTTTGGTCTTGACTTAGGGGCCGCTCTGCGAGGGCGATGCCCTACGCAGAGCGGCACAGCCATGGTCTTGATACCTATCAAAACCGAGAAGCCCTTTACTTACTCCGGATCACTCAAAAACTCTACAAAATGACCATTAATGTGCAATTTCTGCCATTTTGGGCGGATTTATACCGTAGACTTTTATCACACCCTCAAACATCTCCCTCTGCATGAAACTGAAACACATTTGTGCATGAATTCCCACATTTTTGTGATTTTTCATCGAAAATAACATTTTACCATCCGTAGACTTTTGGCGAATGTTTCCTAAAATTTATGAAATGCGAACGTTTCCCACCTTGCAGCCCTTCCATACTGTCCAAAAAAATTGTTCAAAACACTCTTCCCTGACGAGAAAACAGCCAAAATATTTGCAAAATATCATTTCCAAATATATTAAAAAATATTCATTAGAAAATTTTTTATCGACATAATTCATAAGACGCTCTGGATTCCGCTTCTTTTGAGCCTAAATTCGTCTCTCTGGCTTGTTTCTAAGTGCCATTTTTTTATCAATTTAATTAGGTATGGAATTTTCGAAGGTTTCTTCTTTTTCCCTAAATATCGATTTGACCATTTTCAGATTGTAACCATACAAACTTCTTATTGATATCTAGATTGTATCAAAATTTCAGACGTCTTACTTCAATGCCAACGAAAATATGGCTCATTCAAATTTCACTCCTCTCGCGACCGAGAGTTTATAGGTCAATTATCAATGAAAATTTAAAAATCATAATTTATGTCATGTATCCCCCTCATTCTGTTCGAACGAAATACCAAATAACGCCCACCAAAACCTCCAGAAACCATTTTCAAGGACAACTGAAATATCGCAGAAAACGTTTACATGAAGAATTCCCAGAAAAACAACTGCCAGTCAAATTTTACCCCAAACGGGGAATTTTTTACCTGGAAAATGCTGGAAATTCGAACCTCTCATCGGGCACTGAAACATGAATAATTTAGAACGCCCACCAAAATCAGCGCAAAAATCCATGTTGGAATGAGTGATAACTCCATTTGAGCAGTGAATTTCTTCAAAGTAGAACATTTCACGAGCGCAAACCATTTGCAGAATTTCCATAAGTATACTTCAATCATTCACCAAAATAGAACCCTCGACCAAGTCTGAGAGAGAATTTACAAATTATTCCAAATTATTATGAGTGATGACATTTTACTTTTCGTAAATAACACATATGAGACCTGCGAACCATATCTCTCGAAAATTCCAGACATCTCGGGGACACACATACGCACGCGCATTCACCATACAACGCCGACCCCTTAACCACTGTGCCATGGCGAGCAACAACCTTCTTACATTCCCATTCACAATAACAATTGACCTCTGAAAAATACTGAGAGAAAATTTTCATTTCAAACGAACCTCGAATTTCATTTTTCAATCGCCAAAATTGATGAGAGAAAAATTCACTCATCGTACGCTCTTTAGTAATCGACAAATACACCATGATGCACTCTTTTTTCAATGAAAATATAGGCATGATCACTGAATACTCCTTTTCCAAGGAGCTCATTCCATTTCGAAATCAAATATACATTTTCTTCAACATGCATACAGTACGAATTTCCGATTTCCAACGTAAAAATACGCTTATAAACTCACAACACTAATTTTGCATAAATATCTACTGATTCTGAAGCCTCATTCATCTCATTTATTGAGTATTATACGTTTTGTATCGCAATTTTGAACATTCCGACTAATATCACTAGCTGGCAACTGCAAACACTCGTATTCTTCACAAACGACCGACTCGACTCTGTTCATTTCGAAAACAGCGAGGAAATGCGAGCGATTTTCAATGTCACTCACTCGTATAAGTGAGAGCCTTTTTCAATTCATGAATTTCGGTTGCGTGCTGACACTTCAATAATATTGTGAACAAGAGAAATTCTCACACCCAAAGATGGAAGCAAATGGCATCTATTCATCGCCCGAACGTCGACAAAATTCACAACTGATAGTCAAATTACGTAAAAATGAGTTAAATTTACGTTATATATATACACAAATGACTCCCTGATGTTCTTACTCGTCAACACTGTGCTAAAAACGTGAAAAATTTCCTCGGAAAGATAGCCATTCGAAAATTTCGGTTTCAAAGTAACAACACTCTGACGTGACCGCACTCAGCTCGCACACTTAGCATCAGAACGGGCAGAAGCTGGACTTGTAAAATTTCGACACAAAATTCAAATTCGAGTTTCCATCGTTGATGGAGGTGAAAAACACTACGTATAGGTAAATCGTCAATTTCCAACACATTTCATCTCTATAAAATTTCCTGTGGAACGCCTCTAAAGTCCTCAAATAATTAAAAATTAATGCATCATCAAATGAGTGAAATATGAGCGACTAAAATTGAGCTTTTTTCGCTTGACTCTCGAAACAAGAAATATTTCTAGCGACTCTAGAGACACTACCTTGCCCTCAAAAAATAGCCGCGGGCCCTCGAATGAGTGTAAAGTGAACAAAACTCAAATCACTCATACTTCATCAATAAACTCCCAGATCGAAATTGCTTAGAAAAAATTTACATTGGCTTGCTCTTTCAAACTAGGTCGAGTGGAAAAAATGTAAAAAAAATGATTTTTATGCCCTATAATGGTAATCACGATGACTCGGGGAAACATAAATCGCGCGAAATGGGCAAAACGGCGAAAAACGTGTTTTTCGTGAAATAATGCGAATTTCGTTCTGAAAATTTCACTGAATACGTAAAATGATGCGACTAGCAAAACATGTTAAATGACTTTTTCTGTGCGGGCGAAAGATTGTTTTTGAGCGGCGAAAAATCGAAAATCACTCATTTTTTGATGAGCTCCTGCGGCCAAACGGTGGCGTTTTGAGCGCTGCCAATCCTGTGAGTCGTAGGTATTGATGATGCCAACCTCTCATGAAAATTTGAGGCTCTCACCTGCAATGGATACACCATGAGGAGCAGTCAAAAAGTCGGACCGAAAAAACGCCCTTTTTACACCTATTTTCAAAACCCTATAAAAAATTTTCTAGCCCGAAAATCGAAAAACAAAAAACCACTTTTTCGAAGAAAATTGTTTCCAATATTGTGTCGAAAAATCAGACCTTTTGTTTCATAAATGAAAAAGATGGAGTGTTTGGCGCGGAACACATATTTTTTTTGAGAGTATTTAAGGCTCATTTACTCGGAAAATTGAAAACCCAGATTTTTTGTGATTTTTTCAGTGAAAGACCTTTCCAATGTCTACAAGATATCAAAGTTTGAACGCTTTTGAGCGGCGGGCCTGGCCGGAAAAAAATGCCAAAAATCGACAACTTTTTTGCATGCTTTTTTTAAGAGGCTCTAGCAAAAAATTTTTCTCTATACGAAACATCTCAAGTTTTTGGCTGAGGTGTACCGCTACTCTGGCTACAAGATTATGAAATCGACATGGCTGTAGAGCCGCTCTCCAAAAAGTATAATTAGAAATACCAAACGCTTTTTCAAACGGTTTTTTCTCATTTAAAGCATTTATATGGGCCCGATCGATCCGAAAGGCGAAACTTAAGGTTTTTTAGCGAGTGTCCACCTGGCCTCCAAATTTGAGCTCGCTGCGACCACGCGTTCTGGTACTTTACTCCTGTGTGAATCGGGATTCCGCCCATTGTTTCCGAGCACAAAACACAAGCACCCTCCCTTATAGTACTAGTTCTAGCATCTCTTCGAAATGCGTATTTTAGTTTTAGTGCTTTTTTCAAATCCGGAGGGCGCCGCGAGTAACCAGCACACCATAGCGCCCTCCGACTCCCCCCCACAACACAACACACACCCACACACACACACCCAAACACACCCCCCGAAACCCCCAAACAACAAAAAACACCCACAACAACACATCATCAACACCACCAACAACAAATCACACATTCCATCCAATCGCCACACTTCTAAAACCATCAACAAATGACCCACAACAACATAGCACACGCGCACAACAACATACCACACGCGCACAACAAATTTAGTACAGCCCATGCATTACTTCAATTCAAACTTATATGTTTTACTTTTAAACACCACAGCCACTACTTAATTTACCAACAAACCACTCACACCTAACCATCAACCATCACTCAACAGGTCAAAAATAATTATACAACCTCCTCTTGTATGACAATAATCCCTAAACCTAGCGATTACCATTAAACACACACAAAACGAGTTGTCATAACCTATATGATCCTTATTTATCACTACTTTACCTTCAAACCCAATCGGTCATATTTTACTGTTGAATTTTCAGCCCCCTCACACTTCATCCCATCTATCTTAACATACATCCCCTTATTCTTACTAAATCACTTCACCAAACCTATACACTACCCAACTCAATTCCTTATATTTTAAAACTCGACAAAAAGTTGCATAACAATTTCCTTAACGGAGACGTATAGATGAAAAAATTCCTCTATCACACCTCCAATTACCCTCAGGTTAAACAGGTAAAAAACACACCCAATACAATCAACACTTGTTTATTTAAATGTTCAAAAAAATCATGTTCGGTATAAGTTTTCCCATATACGCCCCTCTAACAATAAAAACCATTTACCAAAAAACGCTCAATATCACTTTAGGGCCAGACGTACGAAAATGGCACTCCGATAGCACACGAGAATTACAGAGTTTCATATGCCTACAAGTTTAAACCCACTTTTACAAACCACACTAGCGTTTCATACTGAATATCCGTATGAAAACATTACTATAGAGCCCCAAATATTCACAAACTTCATGATAGTTCAAATTATCATGAACAAACTCTTTCAAATTCCTTTTCGTGAATAAATGGAATGAATGAGAAGTATATGATGAAGTATTACATTGACCATCTATCATTGCTCCAGAGATCCCACACAATCCAATCCTCCTTCAATCTAAACAACTACAGAAAACCACAACATTTGCATAAAATTATCAAAAAATAAATTTGCAAATAAAAGACCAAATCCAACTGAAAAGCAGCTCGCTTTTAATAGAGAAACATGGCTACTATACGACTCGATTGGAAAATGATTCTGCAACACACGCGCTGTCGCGCGTTCAAGTTTAATGCTAGAATATTTTGGTGGTGATTTAGGGGCCGCTCTGCGGGGCTACGCCCTACGCAGAGCGGCACAGCTATGGTCTTGATGCATAACAAAACCGAGGAGTCCTTTACTCACTCCGGATCACTCAAAAACTCTACAAAATGCCCATTAATGTGCAATTTCTGCCATTTTGGGCGGATTTATCCCGTAGACTTTTTTCATAAACTTAAACTTCTCCCTCTGCATGAAACTGAAATACATTTGTGCATGAATTCCCACATTTTTGTGATTTTTCATCGAAAATAACATTTTACCATCCGTAGACTTTTGGCGAATGTTTCCTAAAATTTATGAAATGCGAACGTTTCCCACCTTGCAACCCTTCCATACTGTCCAAAAAAATTGTTCAAAACACTCTTCCCTGACGAGAAAAAAGCCAAAATATTTGCAAAATATCACTTCCAAATATATTAAAAAATATTCATTAACAAATTTTTCATCGACAGAATTCATAAGACGCTCTCGATTCCGCTTCTTTTGAGCCTAAAATCGTCTCTCTGGCTTGTTTCCAAGTGCCATTTTTTTATCAATTTAATTAGGTATGGAATTTTCGAAGGTTTCTTCTTTTTCCCCAAATATCGATTGGACCATTTTCAAATTTCAACCATACAAACTTCTCATTGATATCTAGATTGTATCAAAATTTCAGACTTCTTACTTGAATGCCAACGAAAATATGGCTCATTGAAATTTCACTCCTTTCGCGACCGAGAGTTTATAGATCAATTATCAATGAAAATTTAAAAATCATAATTTATGTCATGAAACCCCTCATTCTCTTCGAATGAAATACCAAATAACGCCCACCAAAACCTCCAGAAACCATTTTCAAGGACAACTGAAATATCGCAGAAAACGTTTACATGAAGAATTCCCAGAAAAACAACTGCCAGTCAAATTTTACCCCAAACGGGGAATTTTTTACCTGGAAAATGCTGGAAATTCGAACCTCTCATCGGGCACTGAAACATGAATAATTTAGAACGCCCACCAAAATCAGCGCAAAAATCCATGTTGGAATGAGTGATATCTCCATTTGAGCAGTAAATTTCTTCAAAGTAGAACATTTCACGAGCGCAAACCATTTGCAGAATTTCCATAAGTATACTTCAATCATTCACCAAAATAGGACCCTCGACCAAGTCTGAGAGAGAATTTACAAATTATTCCAAATTATTACGAGTGATGACATTTTACTTCTCGTAAATAACACATATGAGGCCTGCGAACCATATCTCTCGAAAATTCCAGACATCTCGGGGACACACATACGCACGCGCATTCACCATACAACGCCGATCCCTTAACCACTGTGCCATGGCGACCAACAACCTTCTTACATTCCCATTCACAATAACAATTGACCTCTGAAAAATACTGAGAGAATATTTTCATTTCAAACGAACCTCCAATTTCATTTTTCAGTCGCCAAAATTGATGAGAGAAAAATTCACTCATCGTACGCTCTTTAGTAATCGACAAATACACCATGATGCACTCTTTCTTCAATGAGAATATAGGCATGATCACTAAACACTCCTTTTCCAAGCACATTCCATATCGAAATCGAATGTTTATTTTCTTCAACATGCATACAGTACGAATTACCGATTTCCAACGTAAAAATACGCTGATAAACTCACAACACTCATTTTGCCTAAATATCGAGTGATTCTGGAGCCTCATTAATCTCATTTATCGAGTATTATACGGTTTGTATCGTCTTTGTGACCATTTCAACAGAAATCAGTACCTGGCAACTGCAAACACTCGTATTCTTCATCAAAGACCGACTTGACTCTGTTCATTTCGAAAACAGCGAGGAAATGCGAGCGATTTTCAATGTCACTCACTCGTAATGATGAGAGCCTCTTTCAATTCATGAAATTCGATTGCGTGCTGACACTTTAATTGCGCACAAGAGAAATTCTCACACCCAAAGATGGAAGCAAATGGCATCTATTCATCGCCCGAACGTCGACAAAATTCACAACTGATAGTCAAATTACGTAAAAATGAGTTAAATTTACGTTATATATATATATATAAACGACTCCCTGATGTTCTTACTCGTTAACACTGTGCTAAGAACGTGAGAAATTTCTTCGGAAAGATAGCCATTCAAAAATTTCGGTTTCAAAGTAACAACACTCTGACGTGACCGCCGCCAGCTCACACACTTGGCATCAGAACGGGCAGAAGCTGGACTTATAAAATTTCGACACAAAATTCAATTTCGAGTTTCCATCGTTGATGGAAGTGAAAAACACTACGTATAGGTAAATCGTCAATTTCCAACACATTTCATCTCTATAAAATTTCTTGTGGAACGCCTCTAAAGTCCTCAAATAATTAAAAATTAATGCATCATCAAATGAGTGAAATATGAGCGACTAAAATTGAGCTTTTTTCGCTTGACTCTCGAAACAATAAATATTTCTAGCGACTCTAAAGACACTACCTTGCCCTCAAAACACAGCTGCGGGCCCTCGAATGAGTGTAAAGTGAACAAAACTCAAATCACTCATACTTCATCAATAAACTCCCAGATCGAAATTGCTTAGAAAAAATTTACATTGGTTTGCTCTTTCAAACTAGGTCAAGTGGAAAAAATGTAAAAAAAATGATTTTTATGCCCTATAATGGAAATCACGATGACTCGGGGAAACATAAATCGCGCGAAATGGGCAAAACGGCGAAAAACGTGTTTTTCGTGAAATAATGCGAATTTCGTTCTGAAAATTTCACTGAATACGTAAGAAAATGCGACTAACAAAACATGTTAAATGACTTTTTCTGTGCGGGCGAAAGATTGTTTTTGAGCGGCGAAAAATCGAAAATCACTCATTTTTTGATGAGCTGCTGTGGCCAAACGGTGGGGTTTTGAGCGCTGCCAATCCTGTGAGTCGTAGGTATTAATGATGCCAACCTCTCATGAAAATTTGAGGCTTTCACCTGCAATGGATACGCCATGAGGAGCAGTCAAAAAATCGGACCGAAAAAACGCCCTTTTTACACCTATTTTCAAAACCCTATAAAAAATTTTCTAGCCCGAAAATCGAAAAACAAAAAACCACTTTTTCGAAGAAAATTGTTTCCAATATTGTGTCGAAAAATCAGACCTTTTGTTTCATAAATGAAAAAGATGGAGTGTTTGGCGCGGAACACATATTTTTTTTGAGAGTATTTAAGGCTCATTTACTCGGAAAATTGAAAACCCAGATTTTTTGTGATTTTTTCAGTGAAAGACCTTTCCAATGTCTACAAGATATCAAAGTTTGAACGCTTTTGAGCGGCGGGCCTGGCCGGAAAAAAATGCCAAAAATCGACAACTTTTTTGCATGCTTTTTTTAAGAGGCTCTAGCAAAAAATTTTTCTCTATACGAAACATCTCAAGTTTTTGGCTGAGGTGTACCGCTACTCTGGCTACAAGATTATGAAATCGACATGGCTGTAGAGCCGCTCTCCAAAAAGTATAATTAGAAATACCAAACGCTTTTTCAAACGGTTTTTTCTCATTTAAAGCATTTATATGGGCCCGATCGATCCGAAAGGCGAAACTTAAGGTTTTTTAGCGAGTGTCCACCTGGCCTCCAAATTTGAGCTCGCTGCGACCACGCGTTCTGGTACTTTACTCCTGTGTGAATCGGGATTCCGCCCATTGTTTCCGAGCACAAAACACAAGCACCCTCCCTTATAGTACTAGTTCTAGCATCTCTTCGAAATGCGTATTTTAGTTTTAGTGCTTTTTTCAAATCCGGAGGGCGCCGCGAGTAACCAGCACACCATAGCGCCCTCCTCCTCCCACACACAAACACACACCCACACACACACCCAAACACACACCGCCAAACCCCCAAACAACAAAAAACACCCACAACAACACATCATCAACAACACCAACAACAAACCATACACCCCATACACTCTTCACACTTCTAAAACCATCAACAAATGACCCACAACAACATAGCACACGCGCACAACAACATACCACACGCGCACAACAAATTTAGTACAGCCCGTACCTTACTTGTAACCAAACTTTTATGTTTTACTTTTAAACACCACAGCCACTACTTAATTTACCAACAAACAACTCACACCTAACCATCAACCATCACTCAACAGGTCAAAAATAATTATACAACCTCCTCTTGTATGACAATAATCCCTAAACCTAGCGATTACTATTAAACACACACAAAACGAGTTGTCATAACCTATATGATGCTTATTTATCATGACTTTACCTTCAAACCCAATCTCTCGTATTCTACTGTTGAATTTTCAGCCCCCTTATACTTCATCCCATCCATCTTAACATACATCCCTTTATTCTTACTAAATCATTTCACCAAACCTATACACTACCCAACTCAATTCCTTATATTTTAAAGCTCGACAGAAAGTTGCATAGCAATTTCCTTAACGGAGACATATAGATGAAAAAATTCCTCTATCACACCTCCAATTACCCTCAGGTTAAACAGGTAAAAAAACACACCCAATACAATCAACACTTGTTTATTTAAATGTTCAACACAATCATGTTCGGTATAAGTTTTCCCATATACGCCCCTCTAACAATAAAAACCATTTACCAAAAAACGCTCAATATCACTTTAGGGCCAGACGTACGAAAATACCATTCCAAGAGCACACGAGAATTACAAATTTTCATATGCTTACAAGCTTATACCCACTTCCAAAAACCACACTAGCGTTTCACACTGAATATCTGAATGAAAACTTTACTATACAACCCCAAATATTCACAAACTTCATGATAGTTTAAATTATCATGAACAAACTCTTTCAAATTCCTTTTCGTGAATAAATGGAATGAATGAGAAGTATATGATGAAGTATTACATTGACCATCTATCATTGCTCCAGAGATCATATACAATCCAATCCTCCTTCAATCTAAACAACTACAGAAACCCACAACATTTGCATAAAATTATCACAAAATAAATTTGCAAACAAAACACCACATCTAACTGAAAAGCAGCCCGCTTTTAATAGAGAAACATGGCTATAATACGACTCGATTGGAAAATAATTATGCAACACACGCGCTGTCGCGCGTTCAAGTTTAACGCTAGAATATTTTGGTGGTGATTTAGGGGCCGCTCTGCGGGGCTAAGCCCTACGCAGAGCGGCACAGCCATGGTCTTGCTGCCTATCAAAACCGAGGGGCCCTCCGGATCACTCAAAAACTCTACAAAATGTCCATTAATGTGCAATTTCTGCCATTTTGGGCGGATTTATCCCGTAGACTTTTTTCATAAACTTAAACATCTCCCTCTGCATGAAACTGAAACACATTTGTGCATGAATTCCCACATTTTTGTGATTTTTCATCGAAAATAACATTTTACCATCCGTAGACTTTTGGCGAATGTTTCCTAAAATTTATGAAATGCGAACGTTTCCCACCTTGCAACCCTTCCATACTGTCCAAAAAAATTGTTCAAAACACTCTTCCCTGACGAGAAAAAAGCCAAAATATTTGCAAAATATCATTTCCAAATATATTAAAAAATATTCATTAAACAATTTTTCATCGACATAATTCATAAGACGCTCTGGATTCCGCTTCTTTTGAGCCTAAAATCGTCTCTCTGGCTTGTTTCTAAGTGCCATTTTTTTATCAATTTAATTAGGTATGGAATTTTCGAAGGTTTCTTCTTTTTCCCCAAATATCGATTGGACCATTTTCAAATTTCAACCATACAAACTTCTCATCGATTTCTAGATCGTATCAAAATTTCAGACGTCTAACTTCAATGCCAACGAAAATATGGCTCATTGAAATTTCACACCTCTCGCGACCGAGAGTTTATAGATCAATTATCAATAAAAATTTAAAAATCATAATTTATGTCATGAAACCCCCTCATTCTCTTCGAATGAAATACCAAATAACGCCCACCAAAACCTCCAGAAACCATTTTCAAGGACAACTGAAATATCGCAGAAAACGTTTACATGAAGAATTCCCAAAAAAACAACTGCCAGTCAAATTTTACCCCAAACGGGGAATTTTTTACCTGGAAAATGCTGGAAATTCGAACCTCTCATCGGGCACTGAAACATGAATAATTTAGAACGCCCACCAAAATCAGCGCAAAAATCCATGTTGGAATGAGTGATAACTCCATTTGAGCAGTAAATTTCTTCAAAGTAGAACATTTCACGAGCGCAAACCATTTGCAGAATTTCCATAAGTATATACTTCAATCATTCACCAAAATAGAACCCTCGACCAAGTCTGAGAGAGAATTTACAAATTATTCCAAATTATTATGAGTGATGACATTTTACTTTTCGTAAATAACACATATGAGGCCTGCGAACCATATCTCTCGAAAATTCCAGACATCTCGGGGACACACATACGCACGCGCATTCACCATACAACGCCGATCCCTTAACCACTGTGCCATGGCGAGCAACAACCTTCTTACATTCCCATTCACAATAACAATTGACCTCTGAAAAATACTGAGAGAAAATTTTCATTTCAAACGAACCTCGAATTTCATTTTTCAATCGCCAAAATTGATGAGAGAAAAATTCACTCATCGTACGCTCTTTAGTAATCGACAAATCCACCATGTACACTCTTTTTTTCAATGAAAATATAGGCATGATCACTAAACACTTCTTTTCCAAGGAGCACATTCCATACCGAAATCGAATGTTTATTTTCTTCAACATGCATACAGTACGAATTTCCAATTTCCAACGTAAAAATACGCTGATAAACTCACAACACTAATTATGCCTAAATATCGAGTGATTCTGGAGCCTCATTTACCTCATTTATTGAGTATTAAACGTTTTTTATCGCCATTGTGAACATTCCGACTAATATCATTAGCTGGCAACTGCAAACATTCTTATTCTTCATGAACGACCGACTCGACTCTGTTCATTTCGAAAACAGCGAGGAAATGCGAGCGATTTTCAATGTCACTCACTCGAAATGAGTGAGAGTCTCTTTCAATTCATGAATTTCGATTGCGTGCTGACACTTTAATAGCGAACAAGATAAATTCTCACACTCAAAGATGGAAGCAAATGGCATCTATTCATCGCCCGAACGTCGACAAAATTCACAACTGATAGTCAAATTACGTAAAAATGAGTTAAATTTACGTTATATATATATATATAAACGACTCCCTGATGTTCTTACTCGTTAATACTGCGCTAAGAACGTGAGAAATTTCCTCGGAAAGATAGCCATTCGAAATTTCGGTTTCAAAGTAACAACACTCTGACGTGACCGCACTCAGCTCACACACTTTGCATCAGAACGGGCAGAAGCTGGACTTGTAAAATTTCGACACAAAATTCAATTTCGAGTTTCCATCGTTGATGGAGGTGAAAAACATTACGTATAGGTAAATCGTCAATTTCCAACACATTTCATCTCTATAAAATTTCTTGTGGAACGCCTCTAAAGTCCTCAAATAATTAAAAATTAATGCATCATCAAATGAGTGAAATATGAGCGACTAAAATTGAGCTTTTTTCGCTTGACTCTCGAAACAATAAATATTTCTAGCGACTCTAAAGACACTACCTTGCCCTCAAAACACAGCTGCGGGCCCTCGAATGAGTGTAAAGTGAACAAAACTCAAATCACTCATACTCCATCAATAAGCTCTCAAATTGAAATTGCTTAGAAAAAATTTCCAATGGTTTGCGATTTCACACTATGTCGAGTGGGAAAAAAACCGAAAAAAGGGTATTTTATGCCCTATAATGGAGATCGCGACGACTCCGGGAAACATAAATCGAGCGATTCGGGCGAAATCGCCAAAAACGGCTATTTCGTAAACTACTGCGAATTTCGCTCTGAACATTTTACTGAACACGTAAAATGATGCGCCTAGCAAAACATGTCAAATGACTTTTTCTGTACGGGCGAAAGATTGTTTTTGAGCGGCGAAAAATCGAAAATCACTCATTTTTTGATGAGCTCCTGCGGCCAAACGGTGGCGTTTTGAGCGCTGCCAATCCTGTGAGTCGTAGATAATAATGATGTCAACCTCTCATGAAAATTTGAGGCTTTCACCTGCAATGGATACGCCATGAGGAGCAGTCAAAAAATCGGACCGAAAAAACGCCCTTTTTACACCCATTTTCGAAGCCCTATAAAAAATTTTCTATGCCGAATTTCGACGCCAAATAATTATTTTCTATGAAGCGAATTGTTTCCAACGTTCTGACGAAAAATCAGACCTATTGTCCCTCAAAATAAAGAGAACGGACGTTTGGCGCGGAACACATGTTTTTTTTGAGAGTTTTTGAGGCTCATTTTCTCGAAAAATTAGAAACCCAGATTTTTTGTGATTTTTTTACTGAAAGAACTTTGCAATGTCTACAAGATATCAAAGTTTGAGCGCTTTTTAGCAGCGGGCCTGGCCAGAAAAAAATGCCAAAAATCAACAACTTTTTTGCATGCTTTTTTTGAGAGGCTCTAGCAAAAAATTTTTCTCTATGCCAAACATTCCAAGTTTTTGGCTGAGGTGTACCGCTACTCTGACTACAAGAACATGTAATCGGCATGGCTGTAGAGGCGCCCGAAAATTATTGATAAATAGAAAACAAAACGCTTTTTCAAACGGTTTTTTCTCATTTAAAGCATTTTTATGGGCCCGATCGAGCCGAGAGGCGAAACTTAAGGTTTTTTAGCGAGCCTCCATCCGGCCTCTGAATTTGAGCTCGCTGCGACCCCGCCTTCTGGTACTTGTCTCTTGTGAGGTACCAAATTTTTCCCCGTTGTTTCCGAGCACAAAACACAAGCACCCTCCCTTATAGTACTAGTTCTAGCATCTCTTCGAAATGCGTATTTTAGTTTTAGTGCTTTTTTCAAATCCGGAGGGCGCCGCGAGTAACCAGACAACACGCGCCCTCCGACTCCCACCCACACACAACACAACACACACCAACACACACACACCAAAACACACACCGCAAAACCCCCAAACAACAAAAAACACCCACAACAACACATCATCAACAACACCAACAACAAACCATACACCCCATACACTCTTCACACTTCTAAAACCATCAACAAATGACCCACAACAACATAGCACACGCGCACAACAACATACCACACGCGCACAACAAATTTAGTACAGCCCATGCGTTATTTTTACCAAACTTGTATGTTTTACTTTTAAACACCACAGCCACTACTTAATTTACCAACAAACAACTCAAACCTAATTCAACCATCACTCAACAGGTCAAAAATAATTATACATAAACCTCTTGTATGACAATCATTCCTAAACCTGTCGATTACCATTAAACCCACACAAAATGAGTTGTCATAACCTATATGACCCTTATTTATCATGACTTTACCTTCAAACCCAATCTGTAATATTTCACTGCCCAATTTTCAACCGCTCATATTTCATCCCATCTATCTTAACATACATCCCCTAATTCTTACTAAATCACTCCACCAAACCTATACACTACCCTCCTCAATTCCTCATATTTGAAAGCTCGACAGAAAGTTGCATAACAATTTCCTTAACGGAGACGTATAGATGATAAAATTCCTCTATCACACCTCCAATTACCCTCAGGTTAAAATAAAACACACCCAATACAATCAACACTTGCTTATTTAAATGTTCAATACAATTATGTTCGATATAAGTTTTCCCATATACGCCCCTCAAACAATAAAAAGCATTTACCATAAAACATTCAGTATAACTTTAGGGCCAGACGTACGAAAATAGCACTCCAATAGCACACGAGAATCACAAACTTTCATATGCTTACAAGTTTATACGCAATTTCAAAAACCACAAAAGCGTTTCATTCTGAATATCCGCATGAAAACATTACTATAGAGCCCCAAATATTCACCAACATTATGATAGTTCAAATTACCACGAGCAAACTCGTTCAAATAAACCAGAAAAACTCAATTCAAATTCATTTTTGTGAATAAATGGATTGAATGAGGGGTAATGATAGAGTCTTAGATTATCCATATTCCATTACTCAAGAGATCCCATACAATCCGATCCTCCTTCAACCTCAACCACTACAGAGAAACACAACATTTCCATAAAATTATTACAGAATAAATTTGAAAACAAAAGACCACATCCAACTGAAAATTAGCCCGCTTTTAATAGAGAAACATCGCTTTTCTACGCCTCAATTGGAAATATGATTATGCAACACACGCGCAGTTGCTCGTGTGTTGCATAATCATATTTCCAGGTTGAGGCTAGTAGTTTTAGTTGTAATTTTTGGGCCGCTCTGGCGGGCCATGGCCCGCGGCAGAGCGGCACAGTCCTGGTCTTGATACCTATCATAACCTAGAAACTCTTCATTTACAGAAGTTCACTCATAACCTTCAAAAAATCCCAAAAATATGGAATTTCTTCCCATTTTCGGTGTGTTTACCCCGTAGACTTTTATCATAACCTTCAACATCTCCCTCTGCATGAAACTGAAATACATTTGCGCATGAATTCCCACTTTTTTGTGATTTTTCATCGAAAATAACATTTTACCATCCGTAGACTTTGGGCGAATGTTTCCTAAAAAACATGAAATGCGTTCGTTTCCCACCTTGAAACCCTACCATACTGTTCAAAAAAATGGTTCAAAACACGCTTCCCTGACGAGAAAACAGCCAAAATATTTGCAAAAACTCATTTCCAAATATATTAAAAAATATTCATTAACAAATTTTTCATCGACATAATTTATAAGACGCTTTCGATTCCGCTTCTTTTGAGCCTAAAATCGTCTCTCTGGCTTCTTTCTAAGTGCCATTTTCTAATCAATTTAATTAGGTATGGAATTTTCTAAGGTTTCTTCTTTTTCCCCAAATATCGATTACACCATTTTCAAATTTTAACCATACAAACTTCTTATTGATTTCTAGATTGTATCAAAATTTCAGACTTCTACCTTCAATGCCAACAAAAATATGCCTCATTGAAATTTCACTCAATTTGAGACCGAGTTCATCCACGGATTATTATTGAAAATTAAAAATACTCAAAACATATCGTCACTTTCAGTTTCTCGAGATGAAAAAATCGCTTTCTCTTACGTACATCATGAAGCAATTTTCCTGCATATTTCAGCATCGAACTAACCGAAATGAGCGTTTTATCGAATTTCGAAATAAATTCATGTTTTGTAATTTGAAGCTTCAAGTGGCCAATTTTCCTCCAGAAAAACAGAATGAAATTGATCCTCTCATCGAACACTATAGCCTGACTGAATTGGAACGCATTCAAAACACAACTTCATCATCTACGCTAGAATGAGTACTTATTCGCGTTGAGGATCATATTTCCTCAAAATGAAACAATTTGTGAGCGGAAACAATTTTCCCGTGTAACCCGACCTATTTCTCAATTACTGACCGACATGGAAGCCTGAACAAAGTCTGAGTGAGTATTTACAAATTTTTGAAAATATTCCAGTAATAATATTTTACTTTCCGTAAATAATGCTTTTACGACCCGCAAACACTCTCAAAAATTAAGTTCATATCGGAGACACATCCTCATCAAATATGAACCCTGAGTGAGCCTCTGAACGATGTCCACTCAATGACAATGAGTGGCTCAGAGAATCTGCGGATGCGATTGAGAGGATTTTGGTGCAGTCAAACGATGAGTTATAATATCTATTTCTAAACGGAAATTCAGTGCACTGTTGAAAAGTTCCTGGTCTGAAAAATCTGAAACTTTCAATGTTGTAACATTAAAACTAATGCGAGAAATAATAACTCAAAGTACCGTGTTTCGCAATCGAATCGGTCCCAGCCAGATGCGCCAATTTTCTGCTGTAATTAAGCCATGATCACAAAGACCCAAATTTTCAATGAGCTTTTTTTATTCACGGAGTGAAAAGTACAGTTTCTGACCTATGAGCAGACACAATTCCAGATTTCTAGCATCAAAAACTGCTGGTGGGCACACAACACAAATTTGCAAAAAGAGGCCTTAAAACGAGGTATCGCAGTGCTCATAAAATCTACCAACAAGGCGTTTTCAAAGTCTCACAACTGTAGATTTATTCAAATTTTTTCATGTTTTTTCAGTTTTTATGTATAACTGTCGTATCAAAAATCTCCAGAGAGAAAATGAAAACCCCAATCACTCGATATATGCGAGAAAACTCGAGTCAAAAACGCACTTCCAGCAGATTCGCGACTTCGAACGTCAAATTTCACTGAGAAGGCATGTTTGAGAGTCCATTACGACGTATTCTCGACAACGGTGGTTATGTGAAATAAATGAGTAGTCTCACCTGGTCATTGTTAAAATGCAGAAATTATATTCTACTCCTCATATGTGATAGAAAAAAAATCACGTCGATTCAAAAACGCTGAGTTGAGCAAATGGACCGTTCTCTGTTCGGCGTCGTAAAAACCCGACGATGAGGCAACTTTGAGTACCCAAAACACCTACTTCTTACTGTTTTCTTGATGATTGCTCTCTTTAGTGTTCATGACAAGCACACATTCTAACAGTGTTCAAAAATTGAAGTACATAACACCAAAACAGCCTGAGAAAATCGACTTTGAAAACGCAAGATTGATGAAATTTTACGACGATTCGCAGAACACGCGCGGGGCAACGAGAATATATACGATGATTTGGACTTTGAAAATTTCGATATGAAATCATTTATGGCTATTATTGACCGAAAAACGTTTGTTGAACAAAATAAACACTACCCATGGGTAAATCGTCTATTTCCAACACATTTCATCTCCATGAAATTTTTTGTGGGACCACTCCAAAAGCCTTAAATAAATGCATCACTCAATATGAGTGATTTTGAGAGGTATAAATGTCATATTTTCGACTCGACCCACGTATCAAGAAATATTTTTAGCAACTCTAGAGACACTACCTTGCCCTCAAAAAATAGCTGCGTGTCCTAAAATATGTATAAAATTGGAAAAACTTTAAACACTCATCACTCCTTATTAAGCTTTCGGATCGGAATTGCTTAGAAAAAATTTTCAATAGTTTGCGCTTTCACACTATTTCGAGTTGAAAAAAAGCCAAAAAGTTGTTTTTTATGCCCTTTATTGGAAATCGCGGTTACTCAGGGAAACATAAATCGAGCGAAAAGTGGAAAAATCACCAAAAACAGCTATCTCGTAAACTACTGGGAATTTTGTTCTGAAAATTTCACGGAATGCGTAAAATGATGCGACAAGCAAAACATGTTAAATGACTTTTTTTGTGCGGGCAATAGAATTTTTTTGAGAAGCGAAAAATCGATAATCACTCATTTTTTTGATGAGCTGCTGTGGCCAAACGGTGCCGTTTTGAGCGCTGCCGATCCTGTGAGTCAAAGGTACTAGTTATGTCGACCTCTCATAAAAATTTGAGCTTTCCACGTGCGATGGATACGCCATGAGAAGCTGTCGAAAAATCCGACCGAAAAAACGGCTTTTTTTAGACCCAACTTCAAACCTCGCTAAAAAATTTTCTAGGCCGAAAATCGAAAAATCCGAAAAGTAATTTCTCGAAAATATTGTTCTCAACCCTCATTCGAAAAATGAGCCGGTTTGTTCGGTAAAATGTTAACTTTAGCCGTTTGGCGCGGATGCCACTTTTTTTTTCGACATATTCAAGGCTCTTTTTTTCGAAAAGTTACGAACCCAGATTTTTTGTGATTTTTTCAACGAAAGAACTTTGCAATGTCTACGAGATATCAAAGTTTGGACGCTTTTGAGCGGCGGGCCTGGCCGGAAAAAAATGCCAAAAATCGACAACTTTTTTGCATGCTTTTTTTGAGAGGCTCTAGAAAAAAATTTTTCTCTATACGAAACATCTCAAGTTTTTGGCTGAGGTGTACCGCTACTCTGGCTACGAGATTATGAAATCGGCATGGCTGTAGAGTCGCTCTCCAAAAAGTATAATTAGAAATACCAAACGCTTTTTTCATCAGTTTTTTATCGATTAAAGCATTTTTATGGGCCCGATTGATACGAAATTTGGAACTTAGGGGTTTCCCCCGATCCCCAACCTGCTCCCAGAATTTGAGCGCGCTGGGACCACGGCTTCTATGGGTTTCACCCGATAGAGCCCTGTGATTTGACTAGACCTTTCGCCAATAACCCTCTAGCCCTCTGATTAAGATTTTTCTTCAGACTTGATTTTCCTGCGGATTCCGATTTTAGTATTTTTTTCACTCTACGAGGGCGCCGCAAGTAACCAGAACACCAACGCGCCCTCCGACTCCCCCCCACAACACAACACACACCCACACACACACACCCAAACACACCCCCCGAAACCCCCAAACAACAAAAAACACCCACAACAACACATCATCAACACCATCAACAAAAAACCATACACCCCATACACTCTTCACACTTATAAAACCATCAACAAATGGCCCACAACGACATACCACACGCGCACAACAAATTTAGTACAGCCCGTACCTTACTTGTAACCAAACTTTTATGTTTTACTTTTAAACACCACAGCCACTACTTAATTTACCAACAAACAACTCACACCTAACCATCAACCACCACTCAACCGGTGAAAAATTATTATTTCACCTTCTTCTTAAATGACACTCACACCAAACCTTTCTCATGGGAACCTCATTAATACTATCATAATCCAAAACATACCAATTATTATTAAACTCTCCTGAAATCATAACCTATCCTAATTTATCATGAATTCACATTCAAACTCAATCTATCAAATATTTCTGTCGAATTTTCAACACTCCCATCTTCCATCCCATATATCTTAGCATACATCATCATATTCTTACTGAATCACTCCACCAAACTTACACTACCCTACTCAATTCCTCATATTTTAAAACTCGACAAAAAGTTGCAGAACTATATCCTTAACGGAAACGAAATGATGATTAAATACCTCTATCACACCTCTAATTCCCTATACAATCAATACTTGTTCATCTAAATGTTCAATCCAATCATGTTCAATATCAGTTTTCCCATACATGCCCCTTAAATAGTAAAAAGCATTTTCCAAAAACCCGTTCAATATCACTTAAGGGACAGACGTACGAAAATAGCACTCCAATAGCACACGTAATTACCAATTTTATATGCTTCCAAGTTTATATCCACTTCCAAAAACCACACTAGCGTTTCACACTGAATTTCCGCATGAAAACTTCACTATAGAGCCCCAAATATTCACCAACTTAATGATATTTCAAATTACCATGAACAAACTCGTTCAAATCAACCAGAAAAACTCAATTCAAATTCATTTTCGTGAATAAATTGAATGAATGAGGGGTAAATGATAAAGTATTAAATTATCCATCTCCCATTACTCAAGAGATCCCATACAACCCGACTCTCCCCTATCCAAACCGATACGGAAACCCACAACACTAGAATAAAATTACCACGAAACAAATTTGCAAACAAAAGACGACATCCCACCGAAAATTAGGCCGCTTTTAATAGAGAAACATCGCTATTATACGCCTCAATTCGGACAATGATTAGGCAACACACGCGCAGTCGCGCGTTCAACTTTGAGACTAGAGTATTTTGGTCTTGACTTAGGGGCCGCTCTGCGAGGGCGATGCCCTACGCAGAGCGGCACAGCCATGGTCTTGATACCTATCAAAACCGAGAAGCCCTTTACTTACTCCGGATCACTCAAAAACTCTACAAAATGACCATTAATGTGCAATTTCTGCCATTTTGTGCGGATTTATACCGTAGACTTTTATCACACCCTCAAACATCTCCCTCTGCATGAAACTGAAACACATTTGTGCATGAATTCCCACATTTTTGTGATTTTTCATCGAAAATAACATTTTACCATCCGTAGACTTTTGGCGAATGTTTCCTAAAATTTATGAAATGCGAACGTTTCCCACCTTGCAGCCCTTCCATACTGTCCAAAAAAATTGTTCAAAACACTCTTCCCTGACGAGAAAACAGCCAAAATATTTGCAAAATATCATTTCCAAATATATTAAAAAATATTCATTAGAAAATTTTTTATCGACATAATTCATAAGACGCTCTGGATTCCGCTTCTTTTGAGCCTAAATTCGTCTCTCTGGCTTGTTTCTAAGTGCCATTTTTTTATCAATTTAATTAGGTATGGAATTTTCGAAGGTTTCTTCTTTTTCCCTAAATATCGATTTGACCATTTTCAGATTGTAACCATACAAACTTCTTATTGATATCTAGATTGTATCAAAATTTCAGACGTCTTACTTCAATGCCAACGAAAATATGGCTCATTCAAATTTCACTCCTCTCGCGACCGAGAGTTTATAGGTCAATTATCAATGAAAATTTAAAAATCATAATTTATGTCATGTATCCCCCTCATTCTGTTCGAACGAAATACCAAATAACGCCCACCAAAACCTCCAGAAACCATTTTCAAGGACAACTGAAATATCGCAGAAAACGTTTACATGAAGAATTCCCAGAAAAACAACTGCCAGTCAAATTTTACCCCAAACGGGGAATTTTTTACCTGGAAAATGCTGGAAATTCGAACCTCTCATCGGGCACTGAAACATGAATAATTTAGAACGCCCACCAAAATCAGCGCAAAAATCCATGTTGGAATGAGTGATAACTCCATTTGAGCAGTGAATTTCTTCAAAGTAGAACATTTCACGAGCGCAAACCATTTGCAGAATTTCCATAAGTATACTTCAATCATTCACCAAAATAGAACCCTCGACCAAGTCTGAGAGAGAATTTACAAATTATTCCAAATTATTATGAGTGATGACATTTTACTTTTCGTAAATAACACATATGAGACCTGCGAACCATATCTCTCGAAAATTCCAGACATCTCGGGGACACACATACGCACGCGCATTCACCATACAACGCCGACCCCTTAACCACTGTGCCATGGCGAGCAACAACCTTCTTACATTCCCATTCACAATAACAATTGACCTCTGAAAAATACTGAGAGAAAATTTTCATTTCAAACGAACCTCGAATTTCATTTTTCAATCGCCAAAATTGATGAGAGAAAAATTCACTCATCGTACGCTCTTTAGTAATCGACAAATACACCATGATGCACTCTTTTTTCAATGAAAATATAGGCATGATCACTGAATACTCCTTTTCCAAGGAGCTCATTCCATTTCGAAATCAAATATACATTTTCTTCAACATGCATACAGTACGAATTTCCGATTTCCAACGTAAAAATACGCTTATAAACTCACAACACTAATTTTGCATAAATATCTACTGATTCTGAAGCCTCATTCATCTCATTTATTGAGTATTATACGTTTTGTATCGCAATTTTGAACATTCCGACTAATATCACTAGCTGGCAACTGCAAACACTCGTATTCTTCACAAACGACCGACTCGACTCTGTTCATTTCGAAAACAGCGAGGAAATGCGAGCGATTTTCAATGTCACTCACTCGTATAAGTGAGAGCCTTTTTCAATTCATGAATTTCGGTTGCGTGCTGACACTTCAATTGTGAACAAGAGAAATTCTCACACCCAAAGATGGAAGCAAATGGCATCTATTCATCGCCCGAACGTCGACAAAATTCACAACTGATAGTCAAATTACGTAAAAATGAGTTAAATTTACGTTATATATATACACAAATGACTCCCTGATGTTCTTACTCGTCAACACTGTGCTAAAAACGTGAAAAATTTCCTCGGAAAGATAGCCATTCGAAAATTTCGGTTTCAAAGTAACAACACTCTGACGTGACCGCACTCAGCTCGCACACTTAGCATCAGAACGGGCAGAAGCTGGACTTGTAAAATTTCGACACAAAATTCAAATTCGAGTTTCCATCGTTGATGGAGGTGAAAAACACTACGTATAGGTAAATCGTCAATTTCCAACACATTTCATCTCTATAAAATTTCCTGTGGAACGCCTCTAAAGTCCTCAAATAATTAAAAATTAATGCATCATCAAATGAGTGAAATATGAGCGACTAAAATTGAGCTTTTTTCGCTTGACTCTCGAAACAAGAAATATTTCTAGCGACTCTAGAGACACTACCTTGCCCTCAAAAAATAGCCGCGGGCCCTCGAATGAGTGTAAAGTGAACAAAACTCAAATCACTCATACTTCATCAATAAACTCCCAGATCGAAATTGCTTAGAAAAAATTTACATTGGCTTGCTCTTTCAAACTAGGTCGAGTGGAAAAAATGTAAAAAAAATGATTTTTATGCCCTATAATGGTAATCACGATGACTCGGGGAAACATAAATCGCGCGAAATGGGCAAAACGGCGAAAAACGTGTTTTTCGTGAAATAATGCGAATTTCGTTCTGAAAATTTCACTGAATACGTAAAATGATGCGACTAGCAAAACATGTTAAATGACTTTTTCTGTGCGGGCGAAAGATTGTTTTTGAGCGGCGAAAAATCGAAAATCACTCATTTTTTGATGAGCTCCTGCGGCCAAACGGTGGCGTTTTGAGCGCTGCCAATCCTGTGAGTCGTAGGTATTGATGATGCCAACCTCTCATGAAAATTTGAGGCTCTCACCTGCAATGGATACACCATGAGGAGCAGTCAAAAAGTCGGACCGAAAAAACGCCCTTTTTACACCTATTTTCGAAGCGCTATAAAAAATTTTCTAGTCCGAAAATCGAAAAACAAAAAACCACTTTTTCGAAGAAAATTGTTTCCAATATTGTGTCGAAAAATCAGACCTTTTGTTTCATAAATGAAAAAGATGGAGTGTTTGGCGCGGAACACATATTTTTTTTGAGAGTATTTAAGGCTCATTTACTCGGAAAATTGAAAACCCAGATTTTTTGTGATTTTTTCAGTGAAAGACCTTTCCAATGTCTACAAGATATCAAAGTTTGAACGCTTTTGAGCGGCGGGCCTGGCCGGAAAAAAATGCCAAAAATCGACAACTTTTTTGCATGCTTTTTTTAAGAGGCTCTAGCAAAAAATTTTTCTCTATACGAAACATCTCAAGTTTTTGGCTGAGGTGTACCGCTACTCTGGCTACAAGATTATGAAATCGACATGGCTGTAGAGCCGCTCTCCAAAAAGTATAATTAGAAATACCAAACGCTTTTTCAAACGGTTTTTTCTCATTTAAAGCATTTATATGGGCCCGATCGATCCGAAAGGCGAAACTTAAGGTTTTTTAGCGAGTGTCCACCTGGCCTCCAAATTTGAGCTCGCTGCGACCACGCGTTCTGGTACTTTACTCCTGTGTGAATCGGGATTCCGCCCATTGTTTCCGAGCACAAAACACAAGCACCCTCCCTTATAGTACTAGTTCTAGCATCTCTTCGAAATGCGTATTTTAGTTTTAGTGCTTTTTTCAAATCCGGAGGGCGCCGCGAGTAACCAGCACACCAGCGCCCTCCTCCTCCCACACACAAACAACACACCCCAACACACACACCAAAACACACACCGCCAAACCCCCAAACAACAAAAAACACCCACAACAACACATCATCAACACCACCAACAACAAATCACACATTCCATTCAATCGCCACACTTTTAAAACCATCAACAAACCCCCACAACAACATAGCACACGCGCACAACAAATTTAGTACAGCCCATGCGTTACTTGTCTCCAAACTTATATGTTTTACTTTTAAACCCCACAGCCACTACTTAATTTACCAACAAACAACTCACACCTAACCATCAACCATCACTCAACAGGTCAAAAATAATTTTACAACCTCCATCTTGTTTGGCAATAATCCCTAAACCTATCGATTACCATTAAACACACACAAAACGAGTTGTCGTAACCTATAGGATGCTTATTCATCATGACTTTACCTTCAAACCCAATCTATCATATATTAGTGCCCAATTTTAAACCGCTCATACTTCATCCCATCTATCCTAACATACATTCCCTTATTCTTACTAAATCACTCCACCAAAACCACACTACCCGACTCAATTCCTCATATTTTATAGCTCGACAGAAAGTTGCATAACAATTTCCTTGACGGAGACGTAAAGATTATTAAATTCCTCTTTCACACCTCCAATTACCCTCAGGTTATTAAACATGGTAAAAATCGCACCCAATACAATCAATACTTGTTTATCTAAATGCTCAATTCAATTATGTTCAATATGAGTTTTCCAATACACGCCCCTCAAACAATAAAAAGCATTTACCATAAAACGTTCAATATCACTTCAGGGCCAGACGTACGAAAATAGCACTCCAATAGCACACGAGAATTACAAAGTTTCATATGCTTACAAGTTTATACCCACTTCCAAAAACCACACTAGCGTTTCACACTGAATATCCGAATGAAAACTTTACTATAGAACCCCAAATATTCACCAACTTGATGATAGTTCAAATTACAATTAACAAGCTCGTTCAAATCAATCAGAAAAACTCAGTTCAAATTAATTTTCGTGAATAAATGGAATGAATGAAGGGTAAATGGTAGAGTATTAGATTATCCATCTTCCTTTACTCATAAGATCCCATACAGTCCCATCCTCCTTCAAACTAAACCACTACAGAAACCCACAGCATTTAAATAAAATAATCACAAAATAAATTTGCAAAACAAAGGCCACTTCCAACTGAAAATTAGCCCGCTTTCAATAGAGAAACATCGCTATTATACGCCTCAATTGGAAAATGATTATGCAACACACGCGCTGTCGCGCGTTCAAGTTTAATGCTAAAATATTTTGATGGTGATTTAGGGGCCGCTCTGCGAGGGCGATGCCCTACGCAGAGCGGCACAGCCATGGTCTTGATACCTATCAAAACCGAGAAGCCCTTTACTTACTCCGGATCACTCAAAAACTCTACAAAATGACCATTAATGTGCAATTTCTGCCATTTTGGGCGGATTTATACCGTAGACTTTTATCACACCCGTAAACATCTCCCTCTGCATGAAACTGAAATACATTTGTGCATGAATTCCCACTTTTTTGTGGTTTTTCATCGAAAATAACATTTTACCATCCGTAGACTTTTGGCGAATGTTTCCTAAAATTTTTGATATGAGTACGTTTCTCACCTTGCAACCCTTCCATACTGTCCAAAAAAATTGTTCAAAACACTCTTCCCTGACGAGAAAAAAGCCAAAATATTTGCAAAATATCATTTCCAAATATATTAAAAAATATTCATTAACAAATTTTTCATCGACATAATTCATAAGATGCTCTCGATTCCGCTTCTTTTGAGCCTAAAATCGTCTCTCTGGCTTGTTTCTAAGTGCCATTTTTTTATCAATTTAATTAGGTATGGAATTTTCGAAGGTTTCTTCTTTTTCCCCAAATATCGATTGGACCATTTTCAAATTTCAACCATTCAAACTTCTCATCGATTTCTAGATCGTATCAAAATTTCAGACGTCTAACTTCAATGCCAACGAAAATATGGCTCATTGAAATTTCACACCTCTCGCGACCGAGAGTTTATAGATCAATTATCAATGAAAATTTAAAAATCATAATTTATGTCATGAAACCCCCTCATTCTCTTCGAATGAAATACCAAATAACGCCCACCAAAACCTCCAGAAACCATTTTCAAGGACAACTGAAATATCGCAGAAAACGTTTACATGAAGAATTCCCAGAAAAACAACTGCCAGTCAAATTTTACCCCAAACGGGGAATTTTTTACCTGGAAAATGCTGGAAATTCGAACCTCTCATCGGGCACTGAAACATGAATAATTTAGAACGCCCACCAAAATCAGCGCAAAAATCCATGTTGGAATGAGTGATAACTCCATTTGAGCAGTAAATTTCTTCAAAGTAGAACATTTCACGAGCGCAAACCATTTGCAGAATTTCCATAAGTATACTTCAATCATTCACCAAAATAGAACCCTCGACCAAGTCTGAGAGAGAATTCACAAATTATTCCAAATTATTATGAGTGATGACATTTTACTTTTCGTAAATAACACATATGAGGCCTGCGAACCATATCTCTCGAAAATTCCAGACATCTCGGGGACACACATACGCACGCGCATTCACCATACAACGCCGATCCCTTAACCACTGTGCCATGGCGAGCAACAACCTTCTTACATTCCCATTCACAATAACAATTGACCTCTGAAAAATACTGAGAGAAAATTTTCATTTCAAACGAACCTCGAATTTCATTTTTCAATCGCCAAAATTGATGAGAGAAAAATTCACTCATCGTACGCTCTTTAGTAATCGACAAATCCACCATGTACACTCTTTTTTTCAATGAAAATATAGGCATGATCACTAAACACTTCTTTTCCAAGGAGCACATTCCATACCGAAATCGAATGTTTATTTTCTTCAACATGCATACAGTACGAATTTCCAATTTCCAACGTAAAAATACGCTGATAAACTCACAACACTAATTATGCCTAAATATCGAGTGATTCTGGAGCCTCATTTACCTCATTTATTGAGTATTAAACGTTTTGTATCGCCATTGTGAACATTCCGACTAATATCATTAGCTGGCAACTGCAAACATTCTTATTCTTCATGAACGACCGACTCGACTCTGTTCATTTCGAAAACAGCGAGGAAATGCGAGCGATTTTCAATGTCACTCACTCGTAATGAGTGACAGCCTCTTTCAATTCATGAATTTCGATTGCGTGCTGACACTTTAATTGCGACAAGAGAAATTCTCACACCCAAAGAGTGAAGCAAATGGCATCTATTCATCGCCCGAACGTCGACAAAATTCACAACTGATAGTCAAATTACGTAAAAATGAGTTAAATTTACGTTATATATATATATATAAATGACTCCCTGATGTTCTTACTCGTTAGCACTGTGCTAAGAACGTGAGAAATTTCCTCATAAAGATAGCCATTCAAAAATTTCGGTTTCAAAGTAACAACACTCTGACGTGACCGCACTCAGCTCACACACTTCGCATCAGAACGGGCAGAAGCTGGACTTAAAAAATTTCGACACAAAATTCAATTTCGAGTTTCCATCGTTGATGGAGGTGAAAAACATTACGTATAGGTAAATCGTCAATTTCCAACACATTTCATCTCTATAAAATTTCTTGTGACTCGCCTCTAAAGTCCTCAAATAATTAAAAATTACCGCATCATCAAATGAGTGAAATATGAGCGACTAAAATTGAGCCTTTTTCGCTTGGCTCTCGAAACAAGAAATATTTCTAGCATTGCTAAAGACACTACCTTGCCCTCAAAAAATAGCTGCGTGCCCTCGAATGAGTGTAAAGTGAACAAAACTCAAATCACTCATACTTCATCAATAAACTCCCAGATCGAAATTGCTTAGAAAAAATTTCCATTGGTTTGCTCTTTCAAACTAGTTCGAGCGGAAAAAAGGCAGAAAAAAGGATTTTTATGCCCTAAAATGGAAATCGCGACGACTCCAGGAAACATAAATCGAGCGATTCGGGCGAAATCGCCAAAAACGGCTATTTCGTAAACTACCGGGAATTTCGCTCTGAAAATTATACCGAACACGTAAAATGATGCGCCTAACAAAACATGTTAAATGACTTTTTCTGTACGGGCGACAGAACGTTTTTGGAAAGCGAAAAATCGAAAATCGCGCATTTTTTGATGAGCTGCTGTGGCCAAACGGTGGGGTTTTGAGCGTTGCCGATCCCGTGGATCGTAGGTATTATTAATGTGAACCTCTCATGAAATTTTGGCATTTACACGTGCGATGGATACGCGATAACAAGCAGTCAAAAAATTCAACCGAAAAAACGCCTCTTTTTTCACCCAAATTCAAAGACGCACAGAAAAAATTCTACTCAGAGAAATCCTCTCAAAAAGTATTTTTGAATGTACCGACATGTTTTCTGTGAGGTGTCGAAAAACCAGACCTCTCACTCTGAAACAGAGAGTTCAAAAGTGTTTGGCGCAGACCTCCTTTTTTTTGAGGTGTTTTTCGAGAGGCATTTTCTCGAAAAATTGAGAACCCAGATTTTTTGTGATTTTTTTCCCAAAAGATATTTGCAAACTATACATGATATCAAATTTCGAAAGCCTTTCCGCCGCTGGCCTGGCCAGAAAAAAATCGCAAAAATCGACACTCTTTTGGCATGCTTTTTTTGAGAGGCTCTAGCAAAAAATTTTTCTCTATGCCAAACATGTATAAGTTTCGGCTGAGGTGTACCGCTACTCTGGCTACCCAGAAATGAAATCCGCAGACCTCTAGCTATCACAGTGAAAATTAGATAAATATTAGAAAATGACGAAAAAAAAACGTTTTTTTTCATTTAAAGCATTTTTATGGGCCCGATCGAGCCGAGAGGCGAAACTTAAGGTTTTTTAGCGAGTGTCCACCTGGCCTCCAAATTTGAGCTCGCTGCGACCACGCGTTCTGGTACTTTACTCCTGTGTGAATCGGGATTCCGCCCATTGTTTCCGAGCACTAAACACAAGCACCCTCCCTTATAGTACTAGTTCTAGCATCTCTTCGAAATGCGTATTTTAGTTTTAGTGCTTTTTTCAAATCCGGAGGGCGCCGCAAGTAACCAGACAACACGCGCCCTCCGACTCCCCCCCACACAAACAACACACCCCAACACACACACACCCACACACACACCGCCAAACCCCCAAACCCCAACAAAAAACACCCACAACAACACATCATCAACACCACCAACAACAAACCACCCATACCACTCACACTCCTCACACTTATAAAACCATCAACAAATAGCCCACAACGACATACCACACGCGCACAACAAATTTAGTACAGCCCGTACCTTACTTCTAACCAAACTTTTATGTTTCACTTTTAAACACCCCGGCACTACTTTATTTACCAACAAACAACTCACACCTAACCATCAACCATCACTCAACAGGTCAAAAATAATTTTACAACCTCCTCTTGTATGACAATAATCCTTAAACCTAGCGATTACCATTAAACACACACAAAACGAGTTGTCATAATTTATCATATCCTCAATTTCAAAACCAATCTATCATACATTACTGTTGAATTTTCAGCTACCTCATACCTCATCCCATCTATCATAACACACATCCCCTTATTCTTACTAAATCACTCCACCAAACCTATACACTACCCGACTCAATTCCTTATATTTTAAAGCTCGACAGAAAGTTGCACAACAATTTCCCTAACGGAGACATATAGATGATAAAATTCCTCTATCACACCTCCAATTACCCTCAGGTTAAACAGGTTAAAAAACACACCCAATACAATCAACACTTGTTTATTTAAATGTTCAATAAAATTATGTTCGATATAAGTTTTCCCATATACGCCCCTCAAACAATAAAAAGTATTTACAAAAAACGTTCAATATCACTTTAGGACCAGACGTACGAAAATAGCACTCCATTAGCACCGAATGATAAAGTTTTATATGCTTACAAGTTTATACCCACTTCCAAAAACCACACTAGCGTTTCACACTGAATATCCGCATGAAAACTTTACTGCAAAGCCCCAAATATTCACAAACTTCATTATAGTTCAAATTATCATGAACAAACTTTTTCAAATTCCTTTTCGTGAATTAATGGAATGAATGAGAAGTATATGATGAAGTATTACATTGACCATCTATCATTGCTCCAGAGATCCCATACAATCCAATCCTCCTTCAATCTAAACAACTACAGAAACCCACAACATTTGCATAAAATTATCACAAAATAAATTTCAAATAAAAGACCACATCCAACTGAAAAGCAGCCCGCTTTTAATAGAGAAACATGGCTAATATACGACTCAATTGGAAAATGATTATGCAACACACGCGCTGTCGCGCGTTCAAGTTTAATGCTAGAATATTTTGGTGGTGATTTAGGGGCCGCTCTGCGGGGCTACGCCCTACGCAGAGCGGCACAGCCATGGTCTTGATGCCTATCAAACCGAGGGGCCCTTTACTTACTCCGGATCACTCAAAAACTCTACAAAATGCCCATTAATGTGCAATTTCTGCCATTTTGGGCGGATTTACCCCGTAGACTTTTTTCATAAACTTAAACATCTCCCTCTGCATGAAACTGAAATACATTTGTGCATGAATTCCCACATTTTTGTTATTTTTCATCGAAAATAACATTTTACCATCCGTAGACTTTTGGCGAATGTTTCCTAAAATTTATGAAATGCGAACGTTTCCCACCTTGCAAACCTTCCATACTGTCCAAAAAAATTGTTCAAAACACTCTTCCCTGACGAGAAAACAGCCAAAATTTTTGCAAAATATCATTTCCAAATATATCAAAAGATATTCATTAAAAAATTTTTCATCGACATAATTCATAAGACGCTCTGGATTCCGCTTCTTCTGAGCCTAAAATCGTCTCTCTGGCTTGTTTCTAAGTGCCATTTTTTTATCAATTTAATTAGGTATGGAATTTTCGAAGGTTTCTTCTTTTTCCCCAAATATCGATTGGGCCATTTTCAAATCTGAACCATACAAACTTCTTATTGATATCTAGATTGTATCAAAATTTCAGACGTCTTACTTGAATGCCAACGAAAATATGGCTCATTCAAATTTCACTCCTCTCGCGACCGACAGTTTATAGGTCAATTATCAATGAAAATTTAAAAATCATAATTTATGTGATGTATCCCCCCTCATTCTCTTCGAATGAAATACCAAATAACGCCCACCAAAACCTCCAGAAGACATCTTCAAGGACAACTGAATTACCACCGAAAACGTTTACATGAAGAATTCCCAGAAAAACAACTGCCAGTCAAATTTTACCCCAAACTGTGAATTTTTTACCTGGAAAATGCTCGAAGTTCGAACCTCTCGTCGGGCACTGACACATGAATCATTTAGAACGTCTACCAAAATCAGGACAAACATTTACGTTCGAATGAGTGATTTCTCCATTTGAGCGGTACATTTCTTCAAAGCAAAACATTTCACGAGCGCAAACCATTTGCAGAATTTCCATAAGTATACTTCAATCATTCACCAAAATAGAACCCTCGACCAAGTCTGAGAGAGAATTTACAAATTATTCCAAATTATTATGAGTGATGACATTTTACTTTTCGTAAATAACACATATGAGACCTGCGAACCATATCTCTCGAAAATTCCAGACATCTCGGGGACACACATACGCACGCGCATTCACCATACAACGCCGATCCCTTAACCACTCTGCCACGGCGAGCAACAATCTTCTTACATTCCCATTCACAATAAAAATTGACCTCTGAAAAATACTGAGAGAAAATTTTCAATTCAAACGAACCTCGAATTTCATTTTTCAATCGCCAAAATTGATAAGAGAAAAATTCACTCATTGTACGCTCGTTAGTAATCGACGAATCCACCACGATGCACTTTTTCTTCAATGAGAATATAGGCATGATCACTAAACACTCCTTTTCCAAGGAGCACATTCCATATCGAAATCGAATGTTTATTTTCTTCAACATGCATACAGTACGAATTACCGATTCCCAACGTAAAACTACGCTGATAAACTCACAACACTCATTTTGCCTAAATATCGAGTGATTCTGGAGCCTCATTAATCTCATTTATCGAGTATTATATGGTTTGTATCGTCTCTGTGACCATTTCAACAAAATCAGTACCTGGCAACTGCAAACACTCGTATTCTTCATCAAAGACCGACTCGACTCTGTTCATTTCGAAAACAGCGAGGAAATGCGAGCGATTTTCAATATCACTCACTCGTAATGAGTGAGAGCCTCTTTCAATTCATGAATTTCGATTACGTGCTGACACTTTAATTGCGCACAAGAGAAATTCTCACACCCAAAGATGGAAACAAATGGCATCTATTCATCGCCCGAACGTCGACAAAATTCACAACTGATAGTCATATTACGTAAAAATGAGTTAAATTTACGTTATATATATACACAAATGACTCCCTGATGTTCTTACTCGTTAACACTGTGCTAAAAACGTGAGAAATTTCTTCGGAAAGATATCCATTCAAAAATTTCGGTTTCAAAGTAACAACACTCTGACGTGACCGCCGCCAGCTCACACACTTCGCATCAGAACGGGCAGAAGCTGGACTTGAAAAATTTCGACACAAAATTCAATTTCGAGTTCCCATCGTTGATGGAGGTGAAAAACATTACGTATAGGTAAATCGTCAATTTCCAACACATTTCATCTCTATAAAATTTCTTGTGGAACGCCTCTAAAGTCCTCAAATAATTAAAAATTACCGCATCATCAAATGAGTGAAATATGAGCGACTAAAATTGAAGCTTTTTCGCTTGACTCTCGGAACAAGAAATATTTCTAGCGACTCTAAAGACACTACCTTGCCCTCAAAAAATAGCCGCGGGCCCTCGAATGAGTGTAAAGTGAACAAAACTCAAATCACTCATACTCCATCAATAAGCTCTCAAATTGAAATTGCTTAGAAAAAAATTCCAATAGTTTGCGCTTTCACACTGTTTCGAGTTGAAAAAAACCAAAAAAAATAGTTTTTTATGCCCTATAATGCAAATCGCTATCACTCGGGGAAACATAAATCGAGCGATATGAGCAAAATCGCAAAAATTGGCTATTTCCTGAACTACTGGGAATTTCGCTCTGAAAATTTCACTGAACACGTAAAATGATGCGACAAACAAAACATCTTAAATGAATTTTTCTGTGCGGGCCACAGAAATTTTTTGAGCGGCGAAAAATCGAAAATCACGCATTTTTTGATGAGCTGCTGCGGCCAAACGGTGGCATTTTGAGAGCTCCCAATCCTGTGAGTCGTAGGTATTGTTGATGTGAAGCTCTCATAAAATTTTGAAACTTCCACGTGCAGTGGATAAGCCATTAGGAGCAATCAAAAAATCTGACCGAAAAAACGCTTCATTTTACACTCCACTTTGAAGTCGAAAAAAAAAAAATCTATCCGTCGAATTTTTCTGAGCCAAACTTTTTGAATGAACCAAAGTGTTTTCTGTGAGGTGTTGAAAAACCAGACCTCTCACTCTGAAACAGAAAAACTGAGACTGTTTGGCGCAAAACTCATTTTTTTTGAGGTCTTTTTTGAGAGGCATTTTCTCGCAAAATTATGCACCCAGATTTTTTGTGATTTTTTTCTAGAGAGATATTTGCAACCTCTACAAGATATCAAAATTCGAAAACTTTTCCGCCGCTGGCCTGGCCAGAAAAAAATCGCAAAAAATCGACCCTTTTTTGGCATGCTTTTTTTGGGAGGCTCTAGCAAAAAATTTTTCTCTATGCCAAACGTTTCAAGTTTTTGGCTGAGGTGTACCGCTACTCTAACTACCCAAAAATGAAATTCGCAGACCTCTAGGACTCATAGTTGAAAACTTTTAAATGTTTGAAAATGACCAAAAATAATCACTTTTTTTTCGATTAAAGCATTTTTATGGGCCCGATCGAGCCGAAAATCAATACAGGGGGGTTTCCCCCGATCTCCGACCTGGCCCCGAAGTTTGAGCCCGCTACGACCCCGCGTTCTGGTACTTTACTCTTGTTTCCCCTCGGAGTAGCATAGGACTGTTTTTCAATCCCACACAAGCACCTCCACAAAAGTCTCAATACAAATCTAAATGCGGTTTCTGATTCTGGTTTTTTCTCACATTTGGAGGTGCGCCGCAAGTAACCAGCACACCAACGCGCCCTCCTCCTCCCACACACAAACACACACACACACACACACACCCAAACACACACCGCCAAACCCCCAAACACAAAAAAAAACCACAATAACACATTATCAACACCACCAACAACAAACCACCCACACCATTCAATCTTCACACTTTTAAAACCATCAACAAATAGCCCACAACGACATACCACACGCGCACAACAAATTTAGTACAGCCCGTACCTTACTTGTAACCAAACTTTTATGTTTTACTTTTAAACACCCCGGCACTACTTCATTTACCAACAAACAACTCACACCTAACCATCAACCATCACTCAACAGGTCTAAAATAATTATACTAATTCTTTTAGTATGACAATAATCCCTAAACCTAGCGATTACCATTAAACACACACAAAACGAGTTGTCGTAACCTATATGATCCTTATTTATCATGACTTTACCTTCAAACCCAATCTGTCGTATTTTACTGTCGAATTTTCAGCCCCCTCATACTTCATCCCATCCATCTTAACATACATCCCCTTATTCTTACTAAATCACTTCACCAAACCTATACACTACCCGACTCAATTCCTTACATTTCAGAGCTCGACAGAATGTGCAATAACAATTTCCTTAACGGAGACGTAAATATGAAAAAATTCCGCTATCACACCTCTAATTACCCTCAGGTTAAACAGGTTAAAAAACACACCCAATAAAATCAACACTTGTTAATTTTAATGTTCAATACAATTATGTTCGATATAAGTTTTCCCATATACGCCCCTCAAACAATAAAAAGCATTTACCAAAAAACATTCAATATCACTTTAGCGCCAGACGTACGAAAATACCACTCCAATAGCACACGAGAATTACAGTGTTTCATATGCCTACAAGTTTAAACCCACTTTCACAAACCACACTAGCGTTTCATACTGAATATCCGCATGAAAACATTACTATAGAGCCCCAAATATTCACCAACTTAATGATAGCTAAAATTACCATGAACACACTCTTTCAAATCAACCCGAAACACTCAATTCAAACTCATTTTCGTGAAGCAATTGAATGAATGAGAGGTAAATAACAGAGTATTAGATTACCCATCTTTCATTTCTCCGAAGATCCCATACAATCTGATCCTTCTTACATCGAAACCACTATAGAAACCCACAACATTTGACTAAAATAATCCCAAAATGAGTTTGCAAACAATAGACTACATCCAACTGAAATTAGCCCGCTTTTAATAGAGAAACATCGCTATTATACGCCTCAATTGGAAAATGATTATGCAACACACGCGCTGTCGCGCGTTCAAGTTTAATGCTAAAAAATTTTGGTGGTGATTTAGGGGCCGCTCTGCGAGGGCGATGCCCTACGCAGAGCGGCACAGCCATAGGCTTGATACCTATCAAAACTCAGAAGCCCTTTACTTACTCCGGATCACTGAAAAACTCTACAAAATGACCATTAATGTGCAATTTCTGCCATTTTGGGCGGATTTATACCGTAGACTTTTATCACACCCTTAAACATCTCCCTCTGCATGAAACTGAAACACATTTGTGCATGAATTCCCACATTTTTGTGATTTTTCATCGAAAATAACATTTTACCATCCGTAGACTTTTGGCGAATGTTTCCCAAAATTTATGAAATGCGAACGTTTTCCACCTTGCAGCCCTTCCATACTGTCCAAAAAAATTGTTCAAAACACTCTTCCCTGACGAGAAAACAGCCAAAATATTTGCAAAATATCATTTCGAAATATATTAAAAAATATTCATTAACAAATTTTTCATCGACATAATTCATAAGACGCTCTCGATTCCGCTTCTTTTGAGCCTAAAATCGTCTCTCTGGCTTGTTTCTAAGTGCCATTTTTTTATCAATTTAATCAGGTATGGAATTTTCGAAGGTTTCTTCTTTTTCCCCAAATATCGATTGGACCATTTTCAAATTGTAACCATACAAACTTCTTATTGATATCTAGATTGTATCAAAATTTCAGACTTCTTACTTGAATGCCAACGAAAATATGGCTCATTGAAATTTCACTCCTCTCGCGACCGAGAGTTTATACATCAATTATCAATGAAAATTTGAAAATCATAATTTATGTCTAAACCCCCTCATTCTCTTTGAATGAAATACCAAATAACGCCCACCAAAACCTCCAGAAACCATTTTCAAGGACAATTGAAATAACGCAGAAAACGTTTACATGAAGAATTCCCAGAAAAACAACTGCCAGTCAAATTTTACCCCAAACGGGGAATTTTTTACCTGGAAAATGCTGGAAATGCGAACCTCTCATCGGGCACTGAAACATGAATAATTTAGAACGCCCACCAAAATCAGCGCAAAAATCCATGTTGGAATGAGTGATATCTCCATTTGAGCAGTAAATTTCTTCAAAGTAGAACATTTCACGAGCGCAAATCATTTGCAGAATTTCCATAAGTATACTTCAATCATTCACCAAAATAGAACCCTCGACCAAGTCTGAGAGAGAATTTACAAATTATTCCAAATTATTACGAGTGATGACATTTTACTTCTCGTAAATAAGACATATGAGGCCTGCGAACCATATCTCCCGAAAATTCCAGACATCTCGGGGACACACATACGCACGCGCATTCACCATACAACGCCGATCCCTTAACCACTGTGCCACGGCGAGCAACAATCTTCTTACGTTCCCATTCACAATAAAAATTGACCTCTGAAAAATACTGAGAGAATATTTTCATTTCAAACGAACCTCCAATTTCATTTTTCAGTCGCCAAAATTGATGAGAGAAAAATTCACTCATCGTACGCTCTTTAGTAATCGACAAATACACCATGATGCACTCTTTTTTCAATGAAAATATAGGCATGATCACTGAATACTCCATTTCCAAGGAGCTCATTCCATTTCGCAATCAAATATACATTATCTGCACGCGCATACAGTACGAATTTCCAATTTCCAACGTAAAAATACGCTGGTAAACTCACAACACTAATTTTGCCTAAATATCGAGTGATTCTGGAGCCTCATTTACCTCATTTATTGAGTATTAAACGTTTTGTATCGCCATTGTGAACATTCCGACTAATATCATTAGCTGGCAACTGCAAACATTCTTATTCTTCATGAACGACCGACGCGACTCTGTTCATTTCGAAAACAGCGAGAATGCGAGCGATTTTCAATGTCACTCACTCGTATAAGTGAGAGCCTCTTTAAATTCATGAATTTCGACTGCGTGCTGACACTTCAATTGTGAACAAGAGAAATTCTCACACCCAAAGATGGAAGCAAATGGCATCTATTCATCGCCCGAACGTCGACAAAACTCACAACTGATAGTCAAATTACGTAAAAATGAGTTAAATTTACGTTATATACATATATATGTATGACTCCCTGATGTTCTTACTCGTTAACACTGTGCTAAGAAGGTGAAAAATTTCCTCGGAAAGATAGCCATTCGAAAATTTCGGTTTCAAAGTAACAACACTCTGACGTGACCGCACTCAGCTCGCACACTTAGCATCAGAACGGGCAGAAGCTGGACTTGTAAAATTTCGACACAAAATTCAAATTCGAGTTTCCATCGTTGATGGAGGTGAAAAACACTACGTATAGGTAAATCGTCAATTTCCAACACATTTCATCTCTATAAAATTTCCTGTGGAACGCCTCTAAAGTCCTCAAATAATTAAAAATTACCGCATCATCAAATGAGTAAAATATGAGCGACTAAAATTTTGCTTTTTCCGCTTGACTCTCTAAACAAGAAATATTTCTAGCAACTCTAGAGACACTACCTTGCCCTCAAAAAATAGCTGCGGGCCCTCGAATGAGTGTAAAGTGAACAAAACTCAAATCACTCATACTTCATCAATAAACTCCCAGATCGAAATTGCTTAGAAAAAATTTCCATTGGTTTGCTCTTTCAAACTAGTTCGAGCGGAAAAAAGGCAGAAAAAAGGATTTTTATGCCCTAAAATGGAGATCGCGACGACTCCAGGAAACATAAATCGAGCGATTCGGGCGAAATCGCCAAAAACGGCTATTTCGTAAACTACCGGGAATTTTGCTCTGAAAATTTCACTGAACATGTAAAATGATGCGACAAGCAAAACATGCCAAATGACTTTTTCTGTGCGGCCAATAGAATTTTTTTGAGAAGCGAAAAATCGAAAATCACTCATTTTTTGATGAGCTGCTGTGGCCAAACGGTGGCGTTTTGAGCGCTGCCAGTCCTCTGAGTCGTAGGTATTTTTGATGCCAACCTCTCATGAAATTTTGAGACGTTCAAGTGCGATGGATACGCCATGGGGAGCAGTCAAAAAATTCGACAAAAAAAACGTCTTTTTTTAAGCATACTTCAAAGTCGATTAAAAAAAAATCTATCCGACGAATTTTTTTGAGCCAAACTTTTTGAATGTACCAACATGTTTTCTGTAATGTGTCGAAAAACCAGACCTCTTACTGTGAAACAGGAAAACTGAGACTGTTTGGCGCAGATGCCTTTTTTTTCGAGGTCATATTTGAGAGGCATTTTCTCAAAAAATTGAGAACCCAGATTTTTTGTGATTTTTTTCACGAGAGATATTCCCAACCTCTACCAGATGTCAAATTTTGAAAGCCTTTCCGCCGCTGGCCTGGCCAGAAAAAAATCGCAAAAATCGACAATTTTTTGGCATGCTTTTTTTGAGAGGCTCTAGCAAAAAATTTTTCTCTATACGAAAAACCTCAAGTTTTTGGCTGAGGTGTACCGCTACTCTGGCTACCCAGAAATGAAATCCGCAGACCTCTAGCTATCACAGCGAAAATTAGATAAATATTAGAAAATGACGAAAAAAAAAACGTTTTTTTTTCATTTAAAGCATTTTTATGGGCCCGATCGAGCCGAGAGGCGAAACTTAAGGTTTTTTAGCGACTCTCCATCTGCCCTCCAAATTTGAGCCCGCTGCGACCCCGCGTTCTGGTACTTTACTCCTGTGTGAATCGGGATTCCGCCCATTGTTTCCGAGCACTAAACACAAGCACCCTCCCTTATAGTACTAGTTCTAGCATCTCTTCGAAATGCGTATTTTAGTTTTAGTGCTTTTTTCAAATCCGGAGGGCGCCGCAAGTAACCAGCACACACACGCGCCCTCCGACTCCCCCCCACAACACAACACACCCCAACACACACACACACCCAAACACACCCCCCGAAACCCCCAAACAACAAAAAACACCCACAACAACACATCATCAACACCACCAACAACAAATCACACATTCCATCCAATCGCCACACTTTTAAAACCATCAACAAATGACCCACAGCAACATAGCACACGCGCACAACAAATTTAGTACAGCCCGTACCTTACTTGTAACCAAACTTTTATGTTTTACTTTTAAACACCCCGGCACTACTTCATTTACCAACAAACAACTCACACCTAACCATCAACCATCACTCAACAGGTATAAAATAATTATACTAACTCCTCTAGTATGACAATAATCCCTAAACCTATCGATTACAATTAAACACACACAAAACGAGTAGTCATAACCCATATGATCCTTATTTATCATGACTTTACCTTCAAACCCAATCTATCGTATATTACCATTGAATTTGCATTCCCATCCCATCTATCTTAACATACATCCCCTTATTCTTACTAAATCACTTCACCAAACCTATACACTACCGGACTCAATTCCTTATATTTCAGAGCTCGACAGAATGTGCAATAACAATTTCCTTAACGGAGACGTAAATATGAAAAAACTCCGCTATCACACCTCCAATTACCCTCAGGTTAAACAGGGGAAAAATTACACCCAAGACAAACAATACTCGTTTATTTAAATGTTAAACACATATTTGTTCGATATAAGTTTTCCCATACACGCCCCTCAAACAATAAAAAGCATTTACCAAAAAACATTCAATATCACTTTAGCGCCAGACGTACGAAAATAGCACTCCAATAGCACACGAGAATTACAGAGTTTCATATGCCTACAAGTTTAAACCCACTTTCACAAACCACACTAGCGTTTCATACTGAATATCCGCATGAAAACATTACTATAGAGCCCCAAATATTCACCAACCTAATGATAGCTAAAATTACCATGAACACACTCTTTCAAATCAACCCGAAACACTCAATTCAAACTCATTTTCGTGAAGAAATTGAATGAATGAAAGGTAAATAACAGAGTATTAGATTACCCATCTTTCATTTCTCCGAAGATCCCATACAATCTGATCCTTCTTACATCTAAACCATTATAGAAACCCACAACATTTGACTAAAATAATCCCAAAATGAGTTTGCAAACAAAAGACCACATCCAACTGAAATTAGCCCGCTTTTAATAGAGAAACATCGCTATTATACGCCTCAATTCGGACAATAATTAGGCAACACACGCGCTGTCGCGCGTTCAAGTTTAATGCTAAAATATTTTGGTGGTGATTTAGGGGCCGCTCTGCGAGGGCGATGCCCTACGCAGAGCGGCACAGCCATGGTCTTGATACCTATCAAAACCGAGAAGCCCTTTACTTACTCCGGATCACTCAAAAACTCTACAAAATGACCATTAATGTGCAATTTCTGCCATTTTGGGCGGATTTATACCGTAGACTTTTATTATAACCTTCAACATCCCCCTCTGCATGAAACTGAAATACATTTGTGCATGAATTCCCACTTTTTTGTGGTTTTTCATCGAAAATAACATTTTACCATCCGTAGACTTTTGGCAAATGTTTCCTAAAATTTATGAAATGCGAACGTTTCCCACCTTGCAACCCTCCCTTACTGTCCAAAAAAATTGTTCAAAACACTCTTCCCTGACGAGAAAAAAGCCAAAATATTTGCAAAATATCATTTCCAAATATATTAAAAAATATTCATTACCAAATTTTTCATCGACATAATTCATAAGACGCTCTCGATTCCGCTTCTTTTGAGCCTAAAATCGTCTCTCTGGCTTGTTTCTAAGTGCCATTTTTTTATCAATTTAATTAGGTATGGAATTTTCGAAAGTTTCTTCTTTTCCCCCAAATATCGATTGGACCATTTTCAAATTTCAACCATACAAACTTCTCATTGATAACTAGATTGTATCAAAATTTCAGACTTCTTACTTGAATGCCAACGAAAATATGGCTCATTGAAATTTCACTCCTCTCGCGACCGAGAGTTTATACATCAATTATCAATGAAAATTTGAAAATCATAATTTATGTCTAAGCCCTCTCATTCTCTTTGAATGAAATACCAAATAACGCCCACCAAAACCTCCAGAAACCATTTTCAAGGACAATTGAAATAACGCAGAAAACGTTTACATGAAGAATTCCCAGAAAAACAACTGCCAGTCGAATTTTACCCCAAACAGGGAATTTTTTACCTGGAAAACGCTGGATGTTCGAACCTCTCCTCGGGCACTGAAACATGAATAATTTAGAACGCCCACCAAAATCAGCACAAAAATTTATGTTGGAATGAGTGATATCTCCATTTGAGCAGTAAATTTCTTCAAAGTAGAACATTTCACGAGCGCAAACCATTTGCAGAATTTCCATAAGTATACTTCAATCATTCACCATAATAGAACCCTCGACCAAGTCTGAGAGAGAATTTACAAATTTTCCAAATTATTATGAGTGATGACATTTTACTTTTCGTAAATAACACATATGAGACCTGCGAACCATATCTCTCGAAAATTCCAGACATCTCGGGGACACACATACGCACGCGCATTCACCATACAACGCCGATCCCTTAACCACTCTGCCACGGCGAGCAACAATCTTCTTACATTCCCATTCACAATAAAAATTGACCTCTGAAAAATACTGGGAGAAAATTTTCAATTCAAACGAACCTCGAATTTCATTTCTCAATCGCCAAAATTGATAAGAGAAAAATTCACTCATTGTACGCTCGTTAGTAATCGACAAATCCACCACGATGCACTTTTTCTTCAATGAGAATATAGGCATGATCACTAAACACTCCTTTTCCAAGGAGCACATTCCATATCGAAATCGAATGTTTATTTTCTTCAACATGCATACAGTACGAATTACCGATTCCCAACGTAAAAATACGCTGATAAACTCACAACACTCATTTTGCCTAAATATCGAGTGATTCTGGAGCCTCATTTACCTCATTTATTGAGTATTAAACGTTTTGTATCGCCATTGTGAACATTCCGACTAATATCATTAGCTGGCAACTGCAAACATTCTTATTCTTCATGAACGACCGACGCGACTTTGTTCATTTCGAAAACAGCGAGGAAATGCGAGCGATTTTCAATGTCACTCACTCGTAATGAGTGACAGTCTCTTTAAATTCATGAATTTCGACTGCGTGCTGACACTTTAATTGCGAACAAGAGAAATTCTCACACCCAAAGATGGAAGCAAATGGCATCTATTCATCGCCCGAACGTCGACAAAATTCACAACTGGTAGTCAAATTACGTAAAAATGAGTTAAATTTACGTTATATATATATATAAATGACTCCCTGATGTTCTTACTCGTTAACACTGTGCTAAGAACGTGAGAAATTTCTTCGGAGAGATAGCCATTCAAAATTTTCGGTTTCAAAGTAACAACACTCTGACGTGACCGCCGCCAGCTCACACACTTTGCATCAGAACGGGCAGAAGCTGGACTTATAAAATTTCGACACAAAATTCAAATTCGGGTTTCCATCGTTGATGGAGGTAAAAAACACTGTGTATAGGTAAATCGTCAATTTCCAACACATTTCATCTCTATAAAATTTCTTGTGGAACGCCTCTAAAGTCCTCAAATAATTAAAAATTACCGCATCATCAAATGAGTGAAATATGAGCGACTAAAATTGAGCCTTTTTCGCTTGGCTCTCGAAACAAGAAATATTTCTAGCATTGCTAAAGACACTACCTTGCCCTCAAAAAATAGCTGCGTGCCCTCGAATGAGTGTAAAGTGAACAAAACTCAAATCACTCATACTTCATCAATAAACTCCCAGATCGAAATTGCTTAGAAAAAATTTCCATTGGTTTGCTCTTTCATACTAGTGCGAGTGGAAAAAAGGCAGAAAAAAGGATTTTTATGCCCTAAAATGGAGATCGCGACGACTCCGGGAAACATAAATCGAGCGATTCGGGCGAAATCGCCAAAAACGGCTATTTCGTAAACTACCGGGAATTTCGCTCTGAAATTTTCACTGAACACGTAAAATGATGCGACAAGCAAAACATGCTAAATGACTTTTTCTGTGCGGGCAATAGAATTTTTTTGAGAAGCGAAAAATCGAAAATCACTCATTTTTTGATGAGCTGCTGTGGCCAAACGGTGGCGTTTTGAGCGCTGCCAGTCCTGTGAGTCGTAGGTATTTTTGATGCCAACCTCTCATGAAATTTTGAGACGTTCAAGTGCGATGGATACGCCATGGAGAGCAGTCAAAAAATTCGACAGAAAAAACGCCTTTTTTTTAGGCATACTTTAAAGTCGAATAAAATAGAATCTATTCGACGAATTCTTTCGAGCCAAACTTTTTGAATGTACCAACATGTTTTCTGTGATGTATGGAAAAACCAGACCTCTTACTGTGAAACAGGAAAACTGAGACTGTTTGGCGCAGATGCCATTTTTTTCGAGGTCTTTTTTGAGAGGCATTTTCTCAAAAAATTGAGAACCCAGATTTTTTGTGATTTTTTTCTCGACAGATATTTGCAAACTATACATGATATCAAATTTCGAAAGCTTTTCCGCCGCTGGCCTGGCCAGAAAAAAATCGCAAAAATCGACACTTTTTTAGCATGCTTTTTTTGAGAGGCTCTAGCAAAAAATTTTTCTCTATACGAAAACACTCAAGTTTTCGGCTGAGGTGTACCGCTACTTTGACTACCAGAATATGAATTCCCAGACCTCTGGCTATCATGACAAACATTACATAAATATTAGAAAATGACAAAAAAAAATCAGCTTTTTTCCATTTAAAGCATTTTTATGGGCCCGATCGATCCGAGAGGCGAAACTTAAGGTTTTTTAGCGAGCCTCCATCCGGCCTCCCAATTTGAGCTCGCTGCGACCACGCGTTCTGGTACTTTACTCATGTCAGGTACCAAATTTTTCCCCGTTGTTTCCGAGCACTAAACACAAGCACCCTCCCTTATAGTACTAGTTCTAGCATCTCTTCGAAATGCGTATTTTAGTTTTAGTGCTTTTTTCAAATCCGGAGGGCGCCGCGAGTAACCAGAACACCAACGCGCCCTCCGACTCCCTCCCACACACAAACACACCCCAACACACACACCCAAACACACACCGCCAAACCCCCAAACAACAAAAAACACCCACAACAACACATCATCAACAACACCAACAACAAATCACACATTCCACCCAATCGCCACACTTTTAAAACCATCAACAAATGACCCACAACAACATAGCACACGCGCACAACAAATTTAGTACAGCCCGTACCTTACTTGTAACCAAACTTTATGTTTTACTTTTAAACACCACAGCCACTACTTAATTTACCAACAAACAACTCACACCTAACCATCAACCACCACTCAACCGGTAAAAAATTATTATTTCACCCTCTTCTTAAATGACACTCACACCAAACCTTTCTGATGGGAACCTCATTAATACTATCATAATCCAAAACATACCAATTATTATTAAACTCTCCTGAAATCATAACCTATCCTAATTTATCATGACCTCACATTCAAACCCAATCTATCAAATATTTCTGTCGAATTTTCAACACTCCCATCTTCCATCCCATATATCTTAGCATACATCATCATATTCTTACTGAATCACTCCACCAAACTTACACTACCCTACTCAATTCTTCATATTTTAAAACTCGACAGAATGTTGCAGAACTATTTCCTTAACGGAGACGAAATGATGATTAAATGCCTCTATCACACCTCTAATTCCCTATACAATCAATACTTGTTCATCTAAATGTTCAATATCAGTTTTCCCATACACGCCCCTCAAATAGTAAAAAGCATTTTCCAAAAACCCGTTCAATATCACTTAAGGGACAGACGTACGAAAATAGCACTACAATAGCACACGTAATAACCAAGTTTAATATGCTTCCAAGTTTATATCCACTTCCAAAAACCACACTAGCGTTTCACACTGAATTTCCGCATGAAAACTTCACTATAGAGCCCCAAATATTCACCAACTTAATGATATTTCAAATTACCATGAACAAACTTGTTCAAATCAACCAGAAAAACTCAATTCAAATTCATTTTCGTGAATAAATTGAATGAATGAGGGGTAAATGATAGAGTATTAAATTATCCATCTCCCATTACTCAAGAGATCCCATACAACCCGACTCTCCCCTATCCAAACCGATACGGAAACCCACAACACTAGAATAAAATTACCACGAAACAAATTTGCAAACAAAAGACGACATCCCACCGAAAATTAGGCCGCTTTTAATAGAGAAACATCGCTATTATACGCCTCATTTCGGACAATGATTGAGCAACACACGCGCAGTCGCGCGTTCAACTTTGAGACTAGAGTATTTTGGTGGTGACTTATGGGCCGCTCTGCGGGGCGATGCCCTACGCAGAGCGGCACAGCTATGGTCTTGATGCATATCAAAACCGAGGAGTCCTTTACTTACTCCGGATCACTCAAAAACTCTACAAAATGCCCATTAATGTGCAATTTCTGCCATTTTGGGCGGATTTATCCCGTAGACTTTTTCCATAAACTTAAACTTCTCCTTCTGCATGAAACTGAAATACATTTGTGCATGAATTCCCACATTTTTGTGATTTTTCATCGAAAATAACATTTTACCATCCGTAGACTTTTGGCGAATGTTTCCTAAAATTTATGAAATGCGAACGTTTCCCACCTTGCAACCCTTCCATACTGTCCAAAAAAATTGTTCAAAACACTCTTCCCTGACGAGAAAAAAGCCAAAATATTTGCAAAATATCATTTCCAAATATATTAAAAAATATTCATTAACAAATTTTTCATCGACATAATTCATAAGACGCTCTCGATTCCGCTTCTTTTGAGCCTAAAATCGTCTCTCTGGCTTGTTTCTAAGTGCCATTTTTTTATCAATTTAATTAGGTATGGAATTTTCGAAAGTTTCTTCTTTTCCCCCAAATATCGATTGGACCATTTTCAAATTTCAACCATACAAACTTCTCATTGATAACTAGATTGTATCAAAATTTCAGACTTCTTACTTGAATGCCAACGAAAATATGGCTCATTGAAATTTCACTCCTCTCGCGACCGAGAGTTTATACATCAATTATCAATGAAAATTTGAAAATCATAATTTATGTCTAAGCCCTCTCATTCTCTTTGAATGAAATACCAAATAACGCCCACCAAAACCTCCAGAAACCATTTTCAAGGACAATTGAAATAACGCAGAAAACGTTTACATGAAGAATTCCCAGAAAAACAACTGCCAGTCGAATTTTACCCCAAACAGGGAATTTTTTACCTGGAAAACGCTGGATGTTCGAACCTCTCCTCGGGCACTGAAACATGAATAATTTAGAACGCCCACCAAAATCAGCACAAAAATTTATGTTGGAATGAGTGATATCTCCATTTGAGCAGTAAATTTCTTCAAAGTAGAACATTTCACGAGCGCAAACCATTTGCAGAATTTCCATAAGTATACTTCAATCATTCACCATAATAGAACCCTCGACCAAGTCTGAGAGAGAATTTACAAATTTTCCAAATTATTATGAGTGATGACATTTTACTTTTCGTAAATAACACATATGAGACCTGCGAACCATATCTCTCGAAAATTCCAGACATCTCGGGGACACACATACGCACGCGCATTCACCATACAACGCCGATCCCTTAACCACTCTGCCACGGCGAGCAACAATCTTCTTACATTCCCATTCACAATAAAAATTGACCTCTGAAAAATACTGGGAGAAAATTTTCAATTCAAACGAACCTCGAATTTCATTTCTCAATCGCCAAAATTGATAAGAGAAAAATTCACTCATTGTACGCTCGTTAGTAATCGACAAATCCACCACGATGCACTTTTTCTTCAATGAGAATATAGGCATGATCACTAAACACTCCTTTTCCAAGGAGCACATTCCATATCGAAATCGAATGTTTATTTTCTTCAACATGCATACAGTACGAATTAACGATTCCCAACGTAAAAATACGCTGATAAACTCACAACACTCATTTTGCCTAAATATCGAGTGATTCTGGAGCCTCATTTACCTCATTTATTGAGTATTAAACGTTTTGTATCGCCATTGTGAACATTCCGACTAATATCATTAGCTGGCAACTGCAAACATTCTTATTCTTCATGAACGACCGACGCGACTTTGTTCATTTCGAAAACAGCGAGGAAATGCGAGCGATTTTCAATGTCACTCACTCGTAATGAGTGACAGTCTCTTTAAATTCATGAATTTCGACTGCGTGCTGACACTTTAATTGCGAACAAGAGAAATTCTCACACCCAAAGATGGAAGCAAATGGCATCTATTCATCGCCCGAACGTCGACAAAATTCACAACTGGTAGTCAAATTACGTAAAAATGAGTTAAATTTACGTTATATATATATATATAAATGACTCCCTGATGTTCTTACTCGTTAACACTGTGCTAAGAACGTGAGAAATTTCTTCGGAGAGATAGCCATTCAAAATTTTCGGTTTCAAAGTAACAACACTCTGACGTGACCGCCGCCAGCTCACACACTTTGCATCAGAACGGGCAGAAGCTGGACTTATAAAATTTCGACACAAAATTCAAATTCGGGTTTCCATCGTTGATGGAGGTAAAAAACACTGTGTATAGGTAAATCGTCAATTTCCAACACATTTCATCTCTATAAAATTTCTTGTGGAACGCCTCTAAAGTCCTCAAATAATTAAAAATTACCGCATCATCAAATGAGTGAAATATGAGCGACTAAAATTGAGCCTTTTTCGCTTGGCTCTCGAAACAAGAAATATTTCTAGCATTGCTAAAGACACTACCTTGCCCTCAAAAAATAGCTGCGTGCCCTCGAATGAGTGTAAAGTGAACAAAACTCAAATCACTCATACTTCATCAATAAACTCCCAGATCGAAATTGCTTAGAAAAAATTTCCATTGGTTTGCTTTTTCATACTAGTGCGAGTGGAAAAAAGGCAGAAAAAAGGATTTTTATGCCCTAAAATGGAGATCGCGACGACTCCGGGAAACATAAATCGAGCGATTCGGGCGAAATCGCCAAAAACGGCTATTTCGTAAACTACCGGGAATTTCGCTCTGAAATTTTCACTGAACACGTAAAATGATGCGACAAGCAAAACATGCTAAATGACTTTTTCTGTGCGGGCTATAGAATTTTTTTGAGAAGCGAAAAATCGAAAATCACTCATTTTTTGATGAGCTGCTGTGGCCAAACGGTGGCGTTTTGAGCGCTGCCAGTCCTGTGAGTCGTAGGTATTTTTGATGCCAACCTCTCATGAAATTTTGAGACGTTCAAGTGCGATGGATACGCCATGGAGAGCAGTCAAAAAATTCGACAGAAAAAACGCCTTTTTTTAGGCATACTTTAAAGTCGAATAAAATAGAATCTATTCGACGAATTCTTTCGAGCCAAACTTTTTGAATGTACCAACATGTTTTCTGTGATGTATGGAAAAACCAGACCTCTTACTGTGAAACAGGAAAACTGAGACTGTTTGGCGCAGATGCCATTTTTTTCGAGGTCTTTTTTGAGAGGCATTTTCTCAAAAAATTGAGAACCCAGATTTTTTGTGATTTTTTTCTCGACAGATATTTGCAAACTATACATGATATCAAATTTCGAAAGCTTTTCCGCCGCTGGCCTGGCCAGAAAAAAATCGCAAAAATCGACACTTTTTTAGCATGCTTTTTTTGAGAGGCTCTAGCAAAAAATTTTTCTCTATACGAAAACACTCAAGTTTTCGGCTGAGGTGTACCGCTACTTTGACTACCAGAATATGAATTCCCAGACCTCTGGCTATCATGACAAACATTACATAAATATTAGAAAATGACAAAAAAAAATCAGCTTTTTTCCATTTAAAGCATTTTTATGGGCCCGATCGATCCGAGAGGCGAAACTTAAGGTTTTTTAGCGAGCCTCCATCCGGCCTCCCAATTTGAGCTCGCTGCGACCACGCGTTCTGGTACTTTACTCTTGTCAGGTACCAAATTTTTCCCCGTTGTTTCCGAGCACTAAACACAAGCACCCTCCCTTATAGTACTAGTTCTAGCATCTCTTCGAAATGCGTATTTTAGTTTTAGTGCTTTTTTCAAATCCGGAGGGCGCCGCGAGTAACCAGCACACACACGCGCCCTCCGACTCCCCCCCACAACACAACACACACACACACACACACACCCAAACACACACCGCCAAACCCCCAAACAACAAAAAACACCCACAACAACACATCATCAACAACACCAACAACAAACCACCCATACCACTCACACTCCTCACACTTATAAAACCATCAACAAATGACCCACAACAACATAACACACGCGCACAACAAATTTAGTACAGCCCATGCGTTACTTGTCTCCAAACTTATATGTTTTACTTTTAAACAACACAGCCACTACTTAATTTACCAACAAACAACTCACACTTAACCATCAACCAAAATATAAATTTTACAACTTCCATCTCGGGCAATAATCCCTAAACCTATCGATTACCATTAAACACACACAAAACGAGTTGTCATAACCTATATGATCCTTATTTATCAGGACTTTACCTTCAAACCCAATCTGTCGTATTTTACTGTTGAATTTTCAGCCCCCTCATGCTTCATCCCATCTATCTTAACATACATCCCCTTATTCTTACTAAATCACTCCACCAAACCTATGCACTACCCGACTCAATTCCTTATATTTCAGAGCTCGACAGAATGTGCAATAACAATTTCCTTAACGGAGAAGTGAATATCATAAAATTCCCCTATCACACCTCCAATTACCCTCAGGTTAAACAGGGGAAAAATTACACCCAATACAAACAATACTTGTTTATTTCAATGTTAGACACAATTATGTTCGATATAAGTTTTCCCATATACGCCCCTCAAACAATAAAAAGCATTTACCATAAAACGTTCAATATCACTTAAGGGCCAGACGTACGAAAATAGCACTCCAATAGCACACGAGAATTACAAAGTTTCATATGCTTACATGTTTATACCCACTTCAAAAAACCACACTAGCGTTTCACACTGAATTTCCGCATGAAAACTTCACTATAGAGCCCTAAATATTCACCAACTTAATGATATTTCAAATTACCATGAACAAACTCGTTCAAATCAACCAGAAAAACTCAATTCAAATTCATTTTCGTGAATAAATTGAATGAATGAGGGGTAAATGATAGAGTATGAAATTATCCATCTTCCATTACTCAAGAGATCCCATACAACCCGACTCTCCCCTATCCAAACCGATACGGAAACCCACAACACTAGAATAAAATTACCACGAAACAAATTTGCAAACAAAAGACGACATCCAACCGAAAATTAGGCCGCTTTTAGTAGAGAAACATCGCTATTATACGCCTCAATTCGGACAATGATTAGGCAACACACGCGCTGTCGCGCGTTCAAGTTTAATGCTAAAATATTTTGGTGGTGATTTAAAGGCCGCTCTGCGAGGGCGATGCCCTACGCAGAGCGGCACAGCCATGGTCTTGATACCTATCAAAACCGAGAAGCCCTTTACTTACTCCGGATCACTCAAAAACTCTACAAAATGACCATTAATGTGCAATTTCTGCCATTTTGGGCGGATTTATACCGTAGACTTTTATCACACCCTTAAACATCTCCCTCTGCGTGAAACTGAAACACATTTGTGCATGAATTCCCACATTTTTGTGATTTTTCATCGAAAATAACATTTTACCATCCGTAGACTTTTGGCGAATGTTTCCTAAAATTTATGAAATGCGAACGTTTCCCCCCTTGCAACCCTTCCATACTGTCCAAAAAAATTGTTCAAAACACTCTTCCCTGACGAGAAAAAAGCCAAAATATTTGCAAAATATCATTTCCAAATATATTAAAAAATATTCATTAACAAATTTTTCATCGACATAATTCATAAGACGCTCTCGATTCCGCTTCTTTTGAGCCTAAAATCATCTCTCTGGCTTGTTTCTAAGTGCCATTTTTTTATCAATTTAATTAGGTATGGAATTTTCGAAGGTTTCTTCTTTTTCCCCAAATATCGATTGGACCATTTTCAAATTTCAACCATACAAACTTCTCATTGATATCTAGATTGTATCAAAATTTCAGACTTCTTACTTGAATGCCAACGAAAATATGGCTCATTGAAATTTCACTCCTCTCGCGACCGAGAGTTTATACATCAATTATCAATGAAAATTTGAAAATCATAATATATGTCTAAACCCCCTCATTCTCTTTGAATGAAATACCAAATAACGCCCACCAAAACCTCCAGAAACCATTTTCAAGGACAACTGAAATATCGCAGAAAACGTTTACATGAAGAATTCCCAGAAAAACAACTGCCAGTCAAATTTTACCCCAAACGGGGAATTTTTTACCTGGAAAATGCTGGAAATTCGAACCTCTCATCGGGCACTGAAACATGAATAATTTAGAACGCCCACCAAAATCAGGACAAACATTTACGTTCGGATGAGTGATTTCTCCATTTGAGCGATATATTTCTTCAAAGTAGAACATTTCACGAGCGCAAACCATTTGCAGAATTTCTATAAGTATACTTATATCATTCACCAAAATATAACCCTGCACCAAGTCTGAGAGAGAATTTCCAAATTTTCCAAATTATTATGAGTGATGACATTTTACTTTTCATAAATAACACATATGAGACCTGCGAACCATATCTCTCAAAAATTCCAGACATCTCGGGGACACACATACGCACGCGCATTCACCATACAACGCCGATCCCTTAACCACTGTGCCATGGCGAGCAACAACCTTCTTACATTCCCATTCACAATAACAATTGACCTCTGAAAAATACTGAGAGAAAATTTTCATTTCAAACGAACCTCGAATTTCATTTTTCAATCGCCAAAATTGATGAGAGAAAAATTCACTCATCGTACGCTCTTTAGTAATCGACAAATCCACCATGTACACTCTTTTTTTCAATGAAAATATAGGCATGATCACTAAACACTTCTTTTCCAAGGAGCACATTCCATACCGAAATCGAATATACATTTTCTGCACACGCATACAGTACGGATTTCCAATTTCCGACGTAAAAATACGCTGGTAAACTCACAACACCAATTTTGCCTAAAAATCGAGTGATTCTGGAGCCTCATTTACCTCATTTATTGAGTATTAAACGTTTTGTATCGCCATTGTGAACATTCCGACTAATATCATTAGCTGGCAACTGCAAACATTCTTATTCTTCATGAACGACCGACGCGACTCTGTTCATTTCGAAAACTGCGAGGAAATGCGAGCGATTTTCAATATCACTCACTCGTAATGAGTGAGAGCCTCTTTCAATTCATGAATTTCGATTACGTGCTGACACCTTAATTGCGCACAAGAGAAATTCTCCCACCCAAAGATGGAAGCAAATGGCATCTATTCATCGCCCGAACGTCGACAAAATTCACAACTGAGAGTCAAATTACGTAAAAATGAGTTAAATTTACGTTATATATATATATAAATAACTCCCTGATGTTTTTACTCGTTAACACTGCGCTAAAAACGTGCGAAATTTCCTCGGAAAAATAGCTGTTCAATATTTCGGTTTCAAAAGTAACACCACTCTGACGTGACCGCGACCCGGTCAAACACTTAGCCTCTGTACGGGTCGACAGTGGACTTTGAAAATTTCGACATCAAAATTCAAATTCGAGTTTCCATCGCTGATGGAGGTAAAAGACACTTTGTATAGGTAAATCGTCAATTTCCAACACATTTCATCTCCATAAAATTTCTTGTGGAACGCCTCTAAAGTCCTCAAATAATTAAAAATTACCGCATCATCAAATGAGTGAAATATGAGCGACTAAAATTGAAGCTTTTTCGCTTGACTCTCGAAACAAGAAATATTTCTAGCGACTCTAAAGACACTACCTTGCCCTCAAAAAATAGCCGCGGGCCCTCGAATGAGTGTAAAGTGAACAAAACTCAAATCACTCATACTCCATCAATAAGCTCTCAAATTGAAATTGCTTAGAAAAAATTTCCAATGGTTTGCGCTTTCACACTAGTTTGAGTTGAAAAAAGCCCAAAAAAAGTTTTTTAAGCCCTATAATGGAAATCGCAATGACGCGAGGAAACATAAATCGAGCGATATGAGCAAAATCGCCAAAAACTGCTATTTCGTGAACTACAGCGAATTTCGCTCTGAAAATTTCACCGAACACGTAAAATGATGCGCCTAGCAAAACATGTTAAATGACTTTTTCTGTACGGGCGACAGAACATTTTTGGAGAGCGAAAAATCGAAAATCACGCATTTTTTGATGAGCTGCTGTGGCCAAACGATGGGGTTTTGAGCGTTGCCGATCCCGTGGATCGTAGGTACTGTTGACGTGAACCTCTCATGAAATTTTGGCATTATCACGTGCGATGTATACGCGATAAGAAGCAGTCAAAAAATTCGACCGTAAAAACGTCATTTTTTAGTCCCAACTTCAAAGACTCACAGAAAAAATTCTACTCGTAGAAACCTTCTCAAAAAGTATTTTTGAATGTACCAACATGTTTTCTGTGATGTGTAGAAAAACCAAACCTCCTACTTCCACCCAGAAAACCTAAACATGTTTGGCGCAGATGCCTTTTTTTCCGAGGTCTTTTTTGAGAGGCATTTTCTCGCAAAATTAAGCACCCAGATTTTTTGTGATTTTTTTGATGAAAGACCTTCCCAATGTCTACAAGATATCAAAGTTTGAACGCTTTTGAGCGGCGGGCCTCGCCGGAAAAAAATGCCAAAAATCGACATCTTTTTTGCATGCTTTTTTTAGAGGGCTCTAGCAAAAAATTTTTCTCCATGCCAAACATCTCAAGTTTTTGGCTGAGGTGTACCGCTGCTTGGACTACCCAAAAATGAAATCCGCAGACCTCTAGGACCCGTAGTTGAAAACTTTTAAATGTTTGAAAATGACGAAAAAAAAAACGTTTTTTTTCATTTAAAGCATTTTTATGGGCCCGATCGAGCCGAGAGGCGAAACTTAAGGTTTTTTAGCGGCTCTCCATCTGCCCTCCAAATTTAAGCCCGCTGCGACCCCGCGTTCTGGTACTTTACTCCTGTGTGAATCGGGATTCCGCCCATTGTTTCCGAGCACAAAACACAAGCACCCTCCCTTATAGTACTAGTTCTAGCATCTCTTCGAAATGCGTATTTTAGTTTTAGTGCTTTTTTCAAATCCGGAGGGCGCCGCAAGTAACCAGCACACACACGCGCCCTCCGACTCCCCCCCACAACACAACACACCCCAACACACACACACACCCAAACACACCCCCCGAAACCCCCAAACAACAAAAAACACCCACAACAACACATCATCAACACCACCAACAACAAACCACCCATACCACTCACACTCCTCACACTTATAAAACCATCAACAAATAGCCCACAACGACATACCACACGCGCACAACAAATTTAGTACAGCCCGTACCTTACTTGTAACCAAACTTTTATGTTTTACTTTTAAACACCCCGGCACTACTTCATTTACCAACAAACAACTCACACCTAACCATCAACCATCACTCAACAGGTATAAAATAATTATACTAGCTCCTCTAGTATGACAATAATCCCTAACCCTATCGATTACAATTAAACACACACAAAACGAGTAGTCATAACCCATATGATCCTTATTTATCAGGACTTTACCTTCAAACCTAATCTATCGTATATTACCATTGAATTTGCAGCCCCCTCATACTTAATCCCATCTATCTCAACATACATCCCCTTATTCTTACTAAATCACTTCACCAAACCTATACACTACCCGACTCAATTCCTTATATTTCAGAGCTCGACAGAATGTGCAATAACAATTTCCTTAACGGAGACGTAAATATGAAAAAATTCCGCTATCACACCTCCAATTACCCTCAGGTTAAACAGGGGAAAAATTACACCCAATACAAACAATACTCGTTTATTTAAATGTTAAACACAATTTTGTTCGATATAAGTTTTCCCATATACGACCCTCAAACAATAAAAAGCATTTACCAAAAAACATTCAATATCACTTTAGCGCCAGACGTACGAAAATAGCACTCCATTAGCACACGAGAATTACAGAGTTTCATATGCCTACAAGTTTAAACCCACTTTCACAAACCACACTAGCGTTTCATACTGAATATCCGCATGAAAACATTACTATAGAGCCCCAAATATTCACCAACTTAATGATAGCTAAAATTACCATGAACACACTCTTTCAAATCAAACCGAAACACTCAATTCAAACTCATTTTCGTGAATAAATGGAATGAATGAAGGGTAAATGGTAGAGTATTAGATTATCCATCTTCCTTTACTCAAGAGATCCCATACAATCCCATCCTCCTTCAAACTAAACCACTACAGAAACCCACAGCATTTAAATAAAATTATCACAAAATAAATTTGCAAAACAAAGGCCACTTCCAACTGAAAATTAGCCCGCTTTCAATAGAGAAACATCGCTATTATACGCCTCAATTGGAAAATGATTATGCAACACACGCGCTGTCGCGCGTTCAAGTTTAATGCTAAAATATTTTGGTGGTGATTTAGGGGCCGCTCTGCGAGGGCGATGCCCTACGCAGAGCGGCACAGCCATGGTCTTGATACCTATCAAAACCGAGAAGCCCTTTACTTACTCCGGATCACTCAAAAACTCTACAAAATGACCATTAATGTGCAATTTCTGCCATTTTGGGCGGATTTATACCGTAGACTTTTATCATACCCTTAAACATCTCCCTCTGCATGAAACTGAAATACATTTGTACATGAATTCCCACTTTTTACTGATTTTTCATCGAAAATAACATTTTACCATCCGTAGACTTTTGGCGAATGTTTCCTAAAATTTATGAAATGCGTACGTTTCCAACCTTGCAACCCTTCCATACTGTCCAAAAAAATTGTTCAAAACACGCTTCCCTGACGAGAAAACAGCCAAAATATTTGCAAAAACTCAATTCCGAATATATTAAAAAATATTCATTAAAAAATTTTTCATCAACATAATTCATAAGACGCTCTGGATTCCGCTTCTTTTGAGCCTAAAATCGTCTCTCTGGCTTGTTTCTAAGTGCCATTTTTTTATCAATTTAATTAGGTATGGAATTTTCGAAGGTTTCTTCTTTTTCCCCAAATATCGATTGGATCATTCTCAAATTGTAACCATACAAACTTCTCATTGATATCTAGATTGTATCAAAATTTCAGACTTCTTACTTGAATGCCAACGAAAATATGGCTCATTGAAATTCACTCCTCTCGCGACCGAGAGGTTATACATCAATTATCAATGAAAATTTGAAAATCATAATTTATGTCATGAAACCCCCTCATTCTCTTCGAATGAAATACCAAATAGCGCCCACCAAAACCTCCAGAAGTCATTTTCATGGACAACTGAAATACCACCGAAAACGTTTACATGAAGAATTCCCAGAAAAACAACTGCCAGTCAAATTTTACCCCAAACAGGGAATTTTTTACCTGGAAAATGCTAAATGTTCGAACCTCTCCTCGGGCACTGAAACATGAATAATTTGGAACGCCCACCAAAATCAGCACAAAAATTTATGTTGGAATGAGTGATATCTCCATTTGAGCAGTAAATTTCTTCAAAGTAGAACATTTCACGAGCGCAAACCATATGCAGAATTTCCATAAGTATACTTCAATCATTCACCAAAATAGAACCCTCGACCAAGTCTGAGAGAGAATTTACAAATTATTCCAAATTATTATGAGTGATGACATTTTACTTTTCGTAAATAACACATATGAGACCTGCGAACCATATCTCTCGAAAATTCCAGACATCCCGGGGACACACATACGCACGCGCATTCACCATACAACGCCGATCCCTTAACCACTCTGCCACGGCGAGCAACAATCTTCTTACATTCCCATTCACAATAAAAATTGACCTCTGAAAAATACTGAGAGAAAATTTTCAATTCAAACGAACCTTGAATTTCATTTTTCAATCGCCAAAATTGATAAGAGAAAAATTCACTCATTGTACGCTCGTTAGTAATCGACAAATCCACCACGATGCACTTTTTCTTCAATGAGAATATAGGCATGATCACTAAACACTCCTTTTCCAAGGAGCACATTCCAAATCGAAATCGAATGTTTATTTTCTTCAACATGCATACAGTACGAATTACCGATTCCCAACGTAAAAATACGCTGATAAACTCACAACACTCATTTTGTGGAAATATCGAGTGATTCTGGAGCCTCATTAATCTCATTTATCGAGTATTATACGGTTTGTATCGTCTCTGTGACCATTTCAACAGAAATCAGTACCTGGCAACTGCAAACACTCGTATTCTTCATCAAAGACCGACTTGACTCTGTTCATTTCGAAAACAGCGAGGAAATGCGAGCGATTTTCAATATCACTCACTGGTATAAGTGAGAGCCTCTTTCAATTCATGAATTTCGATTCATGCTGACACTTTAATTGCGAACAAGAGAAATTCTCACACCCAAAGATGTAAGCAAATGGCATCTATTCATCGCCCGAACGTCGACAAAATTCACAACTGAGAGTCAAATTACGTAAAAATGAGTTAAATTTACGTTATATATATATATATAAATGACTCCCTGATGTTTTTACTCGTTAACACTGCGCTAAAAACGTGCGAAATTTCCTCGGAAAAATAGCTGTTCAATATTTCGGTTTCAAAAGTAACACCACTCTGACGTGACCGCGACCCGGTCAAACACTTAGCCTCTGTACGGGTCGACAGTGGACTTGGAAAATTTCGACATCAAAATTAAAATTCGAGTTTCCATCGCTGATGGAGGTAAAAGACACTTTGTATAGGTAAATCGTCAATTTTCAACACATTTCATCTCTATAAAATTTCTTGTGGAACGCCTCTAAAGTCCTCAAATAATTAAAAATTACCGCATCATCAAATGAGTGAAATATGAGCGACTAAAATTGAAGCTTTTTCGCTCGACTCTCGAAACAAGAAATATTTCTAGCGACTCTAAAGACACTACCTTGCCCTCAAAAAATAGCCGCGGGCCCTCGAATGAGTGTAAAGTGAACAAAACTCAAATCACTCATACTCCATCAATAAGCTCTCAAATTGAAATTGCTTAGAAAAAATTTCCAATGGTTTGCGATTTCACACTATGTCGAGTGGGAAAAAAGCCGGAAAAAGGGTATTTTATGCCCTATAATGGAGATCGCGACGACTCCGGGAAACATAAATCGGGCGATTCGGGCGAAATCGCCAAAAACGGCTATTTCGTAAACTACTGCGAATTTCACTCTGAACATTTTACTGAACACGTAAAATGATGCGCCTAGCAAAACATGTCAAATGACTTTTTCTGTACGGGCGAAAGATTGTTTTTGAGCGGCGAAAAATCGAAAATCACTCATTTTTTGATGAGCTCCTGCGGCCAAACGGTGGCGTTTTGAGCGCTGCCAATCCTGTGAGTCGTAGGTAATAATGATGCCAACCTCTCATGAAAATTTGAGGCTTTCACCTGCAATGGATACGCCATGAGGAGCAGTCAAAAAATCGGACCGAAAAAACGCCCTTTTTACACCCATTTTCGAAGCCCTATAAAAAATTTTCTATGCCGAATTTCGACGCCAAATAATTATTTTCTATGAAGCGAATTGTTTCCAACGTTCTGACGAAAAATCAGACCTATTGTCCCTCAAAATAAAGAGAACGGACGTTTGGCGCGGAACACATGATTTTTTTGAGAGTTTTTGAGGCTCATTTTCTCGAAAAATTAGAAACCCAGATTTTTTGTGATTTTTTTAATGAAAGAACATTGCAATGTCTACAAGATATCAAAGTTTGAGCGCTTTTGAGCAGCGGGCCTGGCCAGAAAAAAATGCCAAAAATCAACAACTTTTTTGCATGCTTTTTTTGAGAGGCTCTAGCAAAAAATTTTTCTCTATGCCAAACATTCCAAGTTTTTGGCTGAGGTGTACCGCTACTCTGACTACAAGAACATGTAATCGGCATGGCTGTAGAGGCGCCCCAAAATTATTGATAAATAGAAAACAAAACGCTTTTTCAAACGGTTTTTTCTCATTTAAAGCATTTTTATGGGCCCGATCGAGCCGAGAGGCGAAACTTAAGGTTTTTTAGCGAGCCTCCATCCGGCCTTCAAATTTGAGCTTGCTGCGAGCACGCGTTCTGGTACTTTACTCTTGTCAGGTACCAAATTTTTCCCCGTTGTTTCCGAGCACAAAACACAAGCACCCTCCCTTATAGTACTAGTTCTAGCATCTCTTCGAAATGCGTATTTTAGTTTTAGTGCTTTTTTCAAATCCGGAGGGCGCCGCGAGTAACCAGCACACCAGCGCCCTCCTCCTCCCACACACAAACAACACACACCCACACACACACCAAAACACACACCGCCAAACCCCCAAACAACAAAAAACACCCACAACAACACATCATCAACAACACCAACAACAAATCACACATTCCATCCAATCGCCACACTTTTAAAACCATCAACAAATAGCCCACAACGACATACCACACGCGCACAACAAATTTAGTACAGCCCGTACCTTACTTGTAACCAAACTTTTATGTTTTACTTTTAAACACCCCGGCACTACTTCATTTACCAACAAACAACTCACACCTAACCATCAACCATCACTCAACAGGTCTAAAATAATTATACTAATTCTTTTAGTATGACAATAATCCCTAAACCTAGCGATTACCATTAAACACACACAAAACGAGTTGTCGTAACCTATATGATCCTTATTTATCATGACTTTACCTTCAAACCCAATCTGTCGTATTTTACTGTCGAATTTTCAGCCCCCTCATACTTCATCCCATCCATCTTAACATACATCCCCTTATTCTTACTAAATCACTTCACCAAACCTATACACTACCCGACTCAATTCCTTACATTTCAGAGCTCGACAGAATGTGCAATAACAATTTCCTTAACGGAGACGTAAATATGAAAAAATTCCGCTATCACACCTCCAATTACCCTCAGGTTAAACAGGGGAAAAATTACACCCAAGACAAACAATACTCGTTTATTTAAATGTTAAACACATATTTGTTCGATATAAGTTTTCCCATACACGCCCCTCAAACAATAAAAAGCATTTACCAAAAAACATTCAATATCACTTTAGCGCCAGACGTACGAAAATAGCACTCCAATAGCACACGAGAATTACAGAGTTTCATATGCCTACAAGTTTAAACCCACTTTCACAAACCACACTAGCGTTTCATACTGAATATCCGCATGAAAACATTACTATAGAGCCCCAAATATTCACCAACCTAATGATAGCTAAAATTACCATGAACACACTCTTTCAAATCAACCCGAAACACTCAATTCAAACTCATTTTCGTGAAGAAATTGAATGAATGAAAGGTAAATAACAGAGTATTAGATTACCCATCTTTCATTTCTCCGAAGATCCCATACAATCTGATCCTTCTTACATCTAAACCATTATAGAAACCCACAACATTTGACTAAAATAATCCCAAAATGAGTTTGCAAACAAAAGACCACATCCAACTGAAATTAGCCCGCTTTTAATAGAGAAACATCGCTATTATACGCCTCAATTCGGACAATAATTAGGCAACACACGCGCTGTCGCGCGTTCAAGTTTAATGCTAAAATATTTTGGTGGTGATTTAGGGGCCGCTCTGCGAGGGCGATGCCCTACGCAGAGCGGCACAGCCATGGTCTTGATACCTATCAAAACCGAGAAGCCCTTTACTTACTCCGGATCACTCAAAAACTCTACAAAATGACCATTAATGTGCAATTTCTGCCATTTTGGGCGGATTTATACCGTAGACTTTTATTATAACCTTCAACATCCCCCTCTGCATGAAACTGAAATACATTTGTGCATGAATTCCCACTTTTTTGTGGTTTTTCATCGAAAATAACATTTTACCATCCGTAGACTTTTGGCAAATGTTTCCTAAAATTTATGAAATGCGAACGTTTCCCACCTTGCAACCCTCCCTTACTGTCCAAAAAAATTGTTCAAAACACTCTTCCCTGACGAGAAAAAAGCCAAAATATTTGCAAAATATCATTTCCAAATATATTAAAAAATATTCATTACCAAATTTTTCATCGACATAATTCATAAGACGCTCTCGATTCCGCTTCTTTTGAGCCTAAAATCGTCTCTCTGGCTTGTTTCTAAGTGCCATTTTTTTATCAATTTAATTAGGTATGGAATTTTCGAAAGTTTCTTCTTTTCCCCCAAATATCGATTGGACCATTTTCAAATTTCAACCATACAAACTTCTCATTGATAACTAGATTGTATCAAAATTTCAGACTTCTTACTTGAATGCCAACGAAAATATGGCTCATTGAAATTTCACTCCTCTCGCGACCGAGAGTTTATACATCAATTATCAATGAAAATTTGAAAATCATAATTTATGTCTAAGCCCTCTCATTCTCTTTGAATGAAATACCAAATAACGCCCACCAAAACCTCCAGAAACCATTTTCAAGGACAATTGAAATAACGCAGAAAACGTTTACATGAAGAATTCCCAGAAAAACAACTGCCAGTCGAATTTTACCCCAAACAGGGAATTTTTTACCTGGAAAACGCTGGATGTTCGAACCTCTCCTCGGGCACTGAAACATGAATAATTTAGAACGCCCACCAAAATCAGCACAAAAATTTATGTTGGAATGAGTGATATCTCCATTTGAGCAGTAAATTTCTTCAAAGTAGAACATTTCACGAGCGCAAACCATTTGCAGAATTTCCATAAGTATACTTCAATCATTCACCATAATAGAACCCTCGACCAAGTCTGAGAGAGAATTTACAAATTTTCCAAATTATTATGAGTGATGACATTTTACTTTTCGTAAATAACACATATGAGACCTGCGAACCATATCTCTCGAAAATTCCAGACATCTCGGGGACACACATACGCACGCGCATTCACCATACAACGCCGATCCCTTAACCACTCTGCCACGGCGAGCAACAATCTTCTTACATTCCCATTCACAATAAAAATTGACCTCTGAAAAATACTGGGAGAAAATTTTCAATTCAAACGAACCTCGAATTTCATTTCTCAATCGCCAAAATTGATAAGAGAAAAATTCACTCATTGTACGCTCGTTAGTAATCGACAAATCCACCACGATGCACTTTTTCTTCAATGAGAATATAGGCATGATCACTAAACACTCCTTTTCCAAGGAGCACATTCCATATCGAAATCGAATGTTTATTTTCTTCAACATGCATACAGTACGAATTACCGATTCCCAACGTAAAAATACGCTGATAAACTCACAACACTCATTTTGCCTAAATATCGAGTGATTCTGGAGCCTCATTTACCTCATTTATTGAGTATTAAACGTTTTGTATCGCCATTGTGAACATTCCGACTAATATCATTAGCTGGCAACTGCAAACATTCTTATTCTTCATGAACGACCGACGCGACTTTGTTCATTTCGAAAACAGCGAGGAAATGCGAGCGATTTTCAATGTCACTCACTCGTAATGAGTGACAGTCTCTTTAAATTCATGAATTTCGACTGCGTGCTGACACTTTAATTGCGAACAAGAGAAATTCTCACACCCAAAGATGGAAGCAAATGGCATCTATTCATCGCCCGAACGTCGACAAAATTCACAACTGGTAGTTAAATTACGTAAAAATGAGTTAAATTTACGTTATATATATATATAAATGACTCCCTGATGTTCTTACTCGTTAACACTGTGCTAAGAACGTGAGAAATTTCTTCGGAGAGATAGCCATTCAAAATTTTCGGTTTCAAAGTAACAACACTCTGACGTGACCGCCGCCAGCTCACACACTTTGCATCAGAACGGGCAGAAGCTGGACTTATAAAATTTCGACACAAAATTCAAATTCGGGTTTCCATCGTTGATGGAGGTAAAAAACACTGTGTATAGGTAAATCGTCAATTTCCAACACATTTCATCTCTATAAAATTTCTTGTGGAACGCCTCTAAAGTCCTCAAATAATTAAAAATTACCGCATCATCAAATGAGTGAAATATGAGCGACTAAAATTGAGCCTTTTTCGCTTGGCTCTCGAAACAAGAAATATTTCTAGCATTGCTAAAGACACTACCTTGCCCTCAAAAAATAGCTGCGTGCCCTCGAATGAGTGTAAAGTGAACAAAACTCAAATCACTCATACTTCATCAATAAACTCCCAGATCGAAATTGCTTAGAAAAAATTTCCATTGGTTTGCTCTTTCATACTAGTGCGAGTGGAAAAAAGGCAGAAAAAAGGATTTTTATGCCCTAAAATGGAGATCGCGACGACTCCGGGAAACATAAATCGAGCGATTCGGGCGAAATCGCCAAAAACGGCTATTTCGTAAACTACCGGGAATTTCGCTCTGAAATTTTCACTGAACACGTAAAATGATGCGACAAGCAAAACATGCTAAATGACTTTTTCTGTGCGGGCAATAGAATTTTTTTGAGAAGCGAAAAATCGAAAATCACTCATTTTTTGATGAGCTGCTGTGGCCAAACGGTGGCGTTTTGAGCGCTGCCAGTCCTGTGAGTCGTAGGTATTTTTGATGCCAACCTCTCATGAAATTTTGAGACGTTCAAGTGCGATGGATACGCCATGGAGAGCAGTCAAAAAATTCGACAGAAAAAACGCCTTTTTTTTAGGCATACTTTAAAGTCGAATAAAATAGAATCTATTCGACGAATTCTTTCGAGCCAAACTTTTTGAATGTACCAACATGTTTTCTGTGATGTATGGAAAAACCAGACCTCTTACTGTGAAACAGGAAAACTGAGACTGTTTGGCGCAGATGCCATTTTTTTCGAGGTCTTTTTTGAGAGGCATTTTCTCAAAAAATTGAGAACCCAGATTTTTTGTGATTTTTTTCTCGACAGATATTTGCAAACTATACATGATATCAAATTTCGAAAGCTTTTCCGCCGCTGGCCTGGCCAGAAAAAAATCGCAAAAATCGACACTTTTTTAGCATGCTTTTTTTGAGAGGCTCTAGCAAAAAATTTTTCTCTATACGAAAACACTCAAGTTTTCGGCTGAGGTGTACCGCTACTTTGACTACCAGAATATGAATTCCCAGACCTCTGGCTATCATGACAAACATTACATAAATATTAGAAAATGACAAAAAAAAATCAGCTTTTTTCCATTTAAAGCATTTTTATGGGCCCGATCGATCCGAGAGGCGAAACTTAAGGTTTTTTAGCGAGCCTCCATCCGGCCTCCCAATTTGAGCTCGCTGCGACCACGCGTTCTGGTACTTTACTCTTGTCAGGTACCAAATTTTTCCCCGTTGTTTCCGAGCACTAAACACAAGCACCCTCCCTTATAGTACTAGTTCTAGCATCTCTTCGAAATGCGTATTTTAGTTTTAGTGCTTTTTTCAAATCCGGAGGGCGCCGCGAGTAACCAGAACACCAACGCGCCCTCCTCCTCCCACACACAACACAACACACACCCACACACACACCCAAACACACACCGCCAAACCCCCAAACAACAAAAAACACCCACAACAACACATCATCAACAACACCAACAACAAACCATACACCCCATACACTCTTCACACTTCTAAAACCATCAACAAATGACCCACAACAACATAGCACACGCGCACAACAACATACCACAAGCGCACAACAAATTTAGTACAGCCCGTACCTTACTTGTAACCAAACTTTTATGTTTTACTTTTAAACACCCCGGCACTACTTTATTTACCAACAAACAACTCACACCTAACCATCAACCATCACTCAACAGGTCAAAAATAATTTTACACCCTGCTCTTGTATGACAATAATCCCTAAACCTATAGATTTTACCATTAAACACACACAAAACGAGTTGTCATAACCTATCCAATCCTAATTTATCATATCCCCAATTTCAAAACCAATCTATCATACATTACTGTTGAATTTTCAGCTACCTCATACCTCATCCCATCCATCTTGACACACATCCCCTTATTCTTACTAAATCACTCCACCAAACCTACACTACCCGACTCAATTCCTTATATTTTAAAACTCGACAGAAAGTTGCACAACAATTTCATTAACGGAGACGTAAAAATGATAAAAATCTTCTGTCACACCTCCAATTTCCCTCAGGTTAAACAGGTTCAAAAACACGCCCGAAACAATCAACACTTGTTTATTTAAATGTTCAACACAATTATACTCGATATGAGTTTTCCCATATACGCCCCTCAAACAATAAAAAGCATTTACCAAAAAATATTCAATATCACTTTAGCGCCAGACGTACGAAAATAGCACTCCAGAGCACAGGAAAATACAAAGTTTCATATGCTTACAAGTTTATACGCACTTTCAAAAACCACACTAGCGTTTCATTCTGAATATCCGCATGAAAACATTACTATAGAGCCCCAAATATTCACCAACATTATGATAGTTCAAATTACCACGAGCAAACTCGTTCAAATAAACCAGAAAAACTCAATTCAAATTCATTTTTGTGAATAAATGGATTGAATGAGGGGTAATGATAGAGTATTAGATTATCCAGATTCCATTACTCAAGAGATCCCATACAATCCGATCCTCCTTCAACCTCAACCACTACAGAGACACACAACATTTCCATAAAATTATTACAAAATAAATTTGAAAACAAAAGACCACATCCAACTGAAAATTAGCCCGCTTTTAATAGAGAAACATCGCTTTTCTACGCCTCAATTGGAAATATGATTATGCAACACACGCGCAGTTGCTCGTGTGTTGCATAATCATATTTCCAGGTTAAGGCTAGTAGTTTTAGTTGTCATTTTTGGGCCGCTCTGGCGGTCCATGGCCCGCGGCAGAGCGGCACAGTCCTGGTCTTGATACCTATCGAAACCTAGAACTCTTCATTTACAGAAGTTCACTCATAACCTTCATAAAATCCCCAAAATATGGAATTTCTTCCCATTTTCGGTGTGTTTACCCCGTAGACTTTTATCATAACCTTCAACATCTCCCTTTGTATGAAACTGAAATACATTTGGGCATGAATTCCCACTTTTTTGTGATTTTTCATCGAAAATAACATTTTACCATCCGTAGACTTTGGGCGAATGTTTCCTAAAAAACATGAAATGCGTTCGTTTCCCACCTTGAAACCCTACCATACTGTTCAAAAAAATGGTTCAAAACACGCTTCCCTGACGAGAAAACAGCCAAAATATTTGCAAAAACTCATTTCCAAATATATTAAAAAATATTCATTAACAAATTTTTCATCGACATAATTTATAAGACGCTTTCGATTCCGCTTCTTTTGAGCCTAAAATCGTCTCTCTGGCTTCTTTCTAAGTGCCATTTTCTAATCAATTTAATTAGGTATGGAATTTTCTAAGGTTTCTTCTTTTTCCCCAAATATCGATTACACCATTTTCAAATTTTAACCATACAAACTTCTTATTGATTTCTAGATTGTATCAAAATTTCAGACTTCTACCTTCAATGCCAACAAAAATATGCCTCATTGAAATTTCACTCAATTTGAGACCGAGTTCATCCACGGATTATATTATTGAAAATTAAAAATACTCAAAACATATCGTCACTTTCAGTTTCTCGAGATGAAAAAATCGCTTTCTCTTACGTACATCATGAAGCAATTTTCCTGCATATTTCAGCATCGAACTAACCGAAATGAGCGTTTTATCGAATTTCGAAATAAATTCATGTTTTGTAATTTGAAGCTTCAAGTGGCCAATTTTCCTCCAGAAAAACAGAATGAAATTGATCCTCTCATCGAACACTATAGCCTGACTGAATTGGAACGCATTCAAAACACAACTTCATCATCTACGCTAGAATGAGTACTTATTCGCGTTGAGGATCATATTTCCTCAAAATGAAACAATTTGTGAGCGGAAACAATTTTCCCGTGTAACCCGACCTATTTCTCAATTACTGACCGACATGGAAGCCTGAACAAAGTCTGAGTGAGTATTTACAAATTTTTGAAAATATTCCAGTAATAATATTTTACTTTCCGTAAATAATGCTTTTACGACCCGCAAACACTCTCAAAAATTAAGTTCATATCGGAGACACATCCTCATCAAATATGAACCCTGAGTGAGCCTCTGAACGATGTCCACTCAATGACAATGAGTGGCTCAGAGAATCTGCGGATGCGATTGAGAGGATTTTGGTGCAGTCAAACGATGAGTTATAATATCTATTTCTAAACGGAAATTCAGTGCACTGTTGAAAAGTTCCTGGTCTGAAAAATCTGAAACTTTCAATGTTGTAACATTAAAACTAATGCGAGAAATAATAACTCAAAGTACCGTGTTTCGCAATCGAATCGGTCCCAGCCAGATGCGCCAATTTTCTGCTGTAATTAAGCCATGATCACAAAGACCCAAATTTTCAATGAGCTTTTTTTATTCACGGAGTGAAAAGTACAGTTTCTGACCTATGAGCAGACACAATTCCAGATTTCTAGCATCAAAAACTGCTGGTGGGCACACAACACAAATTTGCAAAAAGAGGCCTTAAAACGAGGTATCGCAGTGCTCATAAAATCTACCAACAAGGCGTTTTCAAAGTCTCACAACTGTAGATTTATTCAAATTTTTTCATGTTTTTTCAGTTTTTATGTATAACTGTCGTATCAAAAATCTCCAGAGAGAAAATGAAAACCCCAATCACTCGATATATGCGAGAAAACTCGAGTCAAAAACGCACTTCCAGCAGATTCGCGACTTCGAACGTCAAATTTCACTGAGAAGGCATGTTTGAGAGTCCATTACGACGTATTCTCGACAACGGTGGTTATGTGAAATAAATGAGTAGTCTCACCTGGTCATTGTTAAAATGCAGAAATTATATTCTACTCCTCATATGTGATAGAAAAAAAATCACGTCGATTCAAAAACGCTGAGTTGAGCAAATGGACCGTTCTCTGTTCGGCGTCGTAAAAACCCGACGATGAGGCAACTTTGAGTACCCAAAACACCTACTTCTTACTGTTTTCTTGATGATTGCTCTCTTTAGTGTTCATGACAAGCACACATTCTAACAGTGTTCAAAAATTGAAGTACATAACACCAAAACAGCCTGAGAAAATCGACTTTGAAAACGCAAGATTGATGAAATTTTACGACGATTCGCAGAACACGCGCGGGGCAACGAGAATATATACGATGATTTGGACTTTGAAAATTTCGATATGAAATCATTTATGGCTATTATTGACCGAAAAACGTTTGTTGAACAAAATAAACACTACCCATGGGTAAATCGTCTATTTCCAACACATTTCATCTCTATGAAATTTTTTGTGGGACCACTCCAAAAGCCTTAAATAAATGCATCACTCAATATGAGTGATTTTGAGAGGTATAAATGTCATATTTTCGACTCGACCCACGTATCAAGAAATATTTTTAGCAACTCTAGAGACACTACCTTGCCCTCAAAAAATAGCTGCGTGTCCTAAAATATGTATAAAATTGGAAAAACTTTAAACACTCATCACTCCTTATTAAGCTTTCGGATCGGAATTGCTTAGAAAAAATTTTCAATAGTTTGCGCTTTCACACTATTTCGAGTTGAAAAAAAGCCAAAAAGTTGTTTTTTATGCCCTTTATTGGAAATCGCGGTTACTCAGGGAAACATAAATCGAGCGAAAAGTGGAAAAATCACCAAAAACAGCTATCTCGTAAACTACTGGGAATTTTGTTCTGAAAATTTCACGGAATGCGTAAAATGATGCGACAAGCAAAACATGTTAAATGACTTTTTTTGTGCGGGCAATAGAATTTTTTTGAGAAGCGAAAAATCGATAATCACTCATTTTTTTGATGAGCTGCTGTGGCCAAACGGTGCCGTTTTGAGCGCTGCCGATCCTGTGAGTCAAAGGTACTAATTATGTCGACCTCTCATAAAAATTTGAGCTTTCCACGTGCGATGGATACGCCATGAGAAGCTGTCGAAAAATCCGACCGAAAAAACGGCTTTTTTTAGACCCAACTTCAAACCTCGCTAAAAAATTTTCTAGGCCGAAAATCGAAAAATCCGAAAAGTAATTTCTCGAAAATATTGTTCTCAACCCTCATTCGAAAAATGAGCCGGTTTGTTCGGTAAAATGTTAACTTTAGCCGTTTGGCGCGGATGCCACTTTTTTTTTCGACATATTCAAGGCTCTTTTTTTCGAAAAGTTACGAACCCAGATTTTTTGTGATTTTTTCAACGAAAGAACTTTGCAATGTCTACGAGATATCAAAGTTTGGACGCTTTTGAGCGGCGGGCCTGGCCGGAAAAAAATGCCAAAAATCGACAACTTTTTTGCATGCTTTTTTTGAGAGGCTCTAGAAAAAAATTTTTCTCTATACGAAACATCTCAAGTTTTTGGCTGAGGTGTACCGCTACTCTGGCTACGAGATTATGAAATCGGCATGGCTGTAGAGTCGCTCTCCAAAAAGTATAATTAGAAATACCAAACGCTTTTTTCATCAGTTTTTTATCGATTAAAGCATTTTTATGGGCCCGATTGATACGAAATTTGGAACTTAGGGGTTTCCCCCGATCCCCAACCTGCTCCCAAAATTTGAGCGCGCTGGGACCACGGCTTCTATGGGTTTCACCCGATAGAGCCCTGTGATTTGACTAGACCTTTCGCCAATAACCCTCTAGCCCTCTGATTAAGATTTTTCTTCAGACTTGATTTTCCTGCGGATTCCGATTTTAGTATTTTTTTCACTCTACGAGGGCGCCGCAAGTAACCAGCACACCAACGCGCCCTCCTCCTCCCACACACAAACACACACACACACACACACACCCAAACACACACCGCCAAACCCCCAAACACAAAAAAAAACCACAATAACACATTATCAACACCACCAACAACAAACCACCCACACCATTCAATCTTCACACTTTTAAAACCATCAACAAATAGCCCACAACGACATACCACACGCGCACAACAAATTTAGTACAGCCCGTACCTTACTTGTAACCAAACTTTTATGTTTTACTTTTAAACACCCCGGCACTACTTCATTTACCAACAAACAACTCACACCTAACCATCAACCATCACTCAACAGGTATAAAATAATTATACTAACTCCTCTAGTATGACAATAATCCCTAAACCTATCGATTACAATTAAACACACACAAAACGAGTAGTCATAACCCATATGATCCTTATTTATCATGACTTTACCTTCAAACCCAATCTACCGTATATTACCATTGAATTTGCAGCCCCCTCATACTTCATCCCATCTATCTCAACATACATCCCCTTATTCTTACTAAATCACTTCACCAAACCTATACACTACCCGACTCAATTCCTTATATTTCAGAGCTCGACAGAATGTGCAATAACAATTTCCTTAACGGAGACGTAAATATGAAAAAATTCCGCTATCACACCTCCAATTACCCTCAGGTTAAACAGGGGAAAAATTACACCCAATACAAACAATACTCGTTTATTTAAATGTTAAACACAATTTTGTTCGATATAAGTTTTCCCATACACGCCCCTCAAACAATAAAAAGCATTTACCAAAAAACATTCAATATCACTTTAGCGCCAGACGTACGAAAATAGCACTCCAATAGCACACGAGAATTACAGAGTTTCATATGGCTACAGGTTTAAACCCACTTTCACAAACCACACTAGCGTTTCATACTGAATATCCGCATGAAAACATTACTATAGGGCCCCAAATATTCACCAACTTAATGATAGCTAAAATTACCATGAACCCACTCTTTCAAATCAACCCGAAACACTCAATTCAAACTCATTTTCGTGAAGAAATTGAATGAATGAGCGGTAAATAACAGAGTATTAGATTACCCATCTTTCATTTCTCCGAAGATCCCATACAATCTGATCCTTCTTCAATCCAAACCACTATAGTAACCCACAACATTTGACTAAAATAATCCCAAAATGAGTTTGCAAACAAAAGACTACATCCAACTGAAATTAGCCCGCTTTTAATAGAGAAACATCGCTATTATACGACTCAATTGGAAAATGATTATGCAACACACGCGCCGTCGCGCGTTCGCGTTTAATACTAGAATATTTTGGTCGTGATTTAGGGGCCGCTCTGCGAGGGCGATGCCCTACGCAGAGCGGCACAGCCATGGTCTTGATGCCTATCAAAACCGAGGGGCCCTTTACTTACTCCGGATGACTCAAAAACTCGACAAAATGCCCATAAATGTGCAATTTCTGCCATTTTTGGCGGATTTACCCCGTAGACTTTTTTCATAAACTTCAACATCTCCCTCTGCATGAAACTGAAATACATTTGTGCATGAATTCCCACTTTTTGCGATTTTTCATCGAAAATAACATTTTACCATCCGTAGACTTTTGGCGAATGTTTCCTAAAATTTATGAAATGCGAACGTTTCCCACCTTGCAACCCTTCCATACCGTCCAAAAAAATTGTTCAAAACACTCTTCCCTGACGAGAAAAAAACCAAAATATTTGCAAAATATCATTACCAAGTATATTAAAAAATATTCATTAACAAATTTTTCATCGACATAATTTATAAGACGCTCTCGATTCCGCTTCTTTTGAGCCTAAAATCGTCTCTCTGGCTTGTTTCTTAGTGCCATTTTTTTATCAATTTAATTAGGTATGGAATTTTCGAAGGTTTCTTCTTTTTCCCCAAATATCGATTGGATCATTCTCAAATTGTAACCATACAAACTTCTCATTGATATCTAGATTGTATCAAAATTTCAGACTTCTTACTTGAATGCCAACGAAAATATGGCTCATTGAAATTTCACTCCTCTCGCGACCGAGAGTTTATACATCAATTATCAATCAAAATTTGAAAATCATAATATATGTCTAAACCCCCTCATTCTCTTTGAATGAAATACCAAATAACGCCCACCAAAACCTCCAGAAACCATTTTCAAGGACAATTGAAATAACGCAGAAAACGTTTACATGAAGAATTCCCAGAAAAACAACTGCCAGTCAAATTTTACCCCAAACAAGGAATTTTTTACCTGGAAAACGCTGGATGTTCGAACCTCTCGTCGGGCACTGAAACATGAATAATTTAGAACGCTCACCAAAATCAGCACAAAAATTTATGTTGGAATGAGTGATATCTCCATTTGAGCAGTAAATTTCTTCAAAGTAGAACATTTCACGAGCGCAAACCATTTGCAGAATTTCCATAAGTATACTTCAATCATTCACCATAATAGAACCCTCGACCAAGTATGAGAGAGAATTTACAAATTATTCCAAATTATTATGAGTGATGACATTTTACTTTTCGTAAATAACACATATGAGACCTGCGAACCATATCTCTCGAAAATTCCAGACATCTCGGGGACACACATACGCACGCGCATTCACCATACAACGCCGATCCCTTAACCACTCTGCCACGGCGAGCAACAATCTTCTTACATTCCCATTCACAATAAAAATTGACCTCTGAAAAATACTGGGAGAAAATTTTCAATTCAAACGAACCTCGAATTTCATTTTTCAATCGCCAAATTGATAAGAGAAAAATTCACTCATTGTACGCTCGTTAGTAATCGACAAATCCACCACGATGCACTTTTTCTTCAATGAGAATATAGGCATGATCACTAAACACTCCTTTTCCAAGGAGCACATTCCATATCGAAATCGAATGTTTATTTTCTTCAACATGCATACAGTACGCATTACCGATTCCCAACGTAAAAATACGCTGATAAACTCACAACACTCATTTTGCCTAAATGTCGAGTGATTCTGGAGCCTCATTAATCTCATTTATCGAGTATTATACGGTTTGTATCGTCTCTGTGACCATTTCAACAGAAATCAGTACCTGGCAACTGCAAACACTCGTATTCTTCATCAAAGACCGACTTGACTCTGTTCATTTCGAAAACAGCGAAGAAATGCGAGCGATTTTCAATATCACTCACTCGTAATGAGTGAGAGCCTCTTTCAATTCATGAATTTCGGTTGCGTGCTGACACTTTAATTGCGAACAAGAGAGAATCTCACACCCAAAGATGGAAGCAAATGGCATCTATTCATCGCCCGAACGTCGACAAAATTCACAACTGATAGTCAAATTACGTAAAAATGAGTTAAATTTACGTTATATATATATATAAATGACTCCCTGATGTTCTTACTCGTTAACACTGTGCTAAGAACGTGAGAAATTTCCTCAGAAAGATAGCCATTCAAAAATTTCGGTTTCAAAGTAACAACACTCTGACGTGACCGCACTCAGCTCGCACACATAGCCTCTGTACGGGTCGACTGTGGACTTTGAAAATTTCAACATCAAAATTCAAATTCGGGTTTCCATCGTTGATGGAGGTGAAAAACACTTCGTATAGGTATATCGTCAATTTCCAACACATTTCATCTCCATAAAATTTCTTGTGGAACGCCTCTAAAGTCCTCAAATAATTAAAAATTAATGCATCATCAAATGAGTGAAATATGAGCGACTAAAATTGAGCTTTTTTCGCTTGACTTTCGAAACAAGAAATATTTCTAGCGACTCTAGAGACACTACCTTGCCCTCAAAAAATAGCCGCGGGCCCTCGAATGAGTGTAAAGTGAACAAAACTCAAATCACTCATACTTCATCAATAAACTCCCAGATCGAAATTGCTTAGAAAAAATTTACATTGGTTTGCTCTTTCAAACTAGGTCGAGTGGAAAATATGTAAAAAAAATGATTTTTATGCCCTATAATGGAAATCACGATGACTCGGGGAAACATAAATCGCGCGAAATGGGCAAAACGGCGAAAAACGCGTTTTTCGTGAAATACCGCGAATTTCGTTCTGAAAATTTCACTGAATACGTAAAAAAATGCGACTAGCAAAACATGTTAAATGACTTTTTCTGTACGGGCGACAGAACATTTTTAGGAAGCGAAAAATCGAAAATCACTCATATTTTGATGAGCTGCTGTGTCCAAACGGTGGGGTTTTGAGCGCTGCCAATCTTGTGAGTCGTAGGTATTTTTGAGGGCAACCTCTCATGAAATTTTGAGACTTTCACGTGCGATGGGGACGCCATGAGAAGCAGTCGAAAAATCCGACCGAAAAAACGCCTTTTTTTACACCCCACTTTGAAGTCGAATAAAAGAAAATCTGACTGGCGAAACTTGCTGTACCAAGTTGCTCGTATGTACCAACATGTTTTCTGTGAGGTGTGAAAAAACCAGACCTCTTACTTTGATACAGAAAATTAGCGGATGTTTGGCGCAGATGCCTTTTTTTCCGAGGTCTTTTTTGAGAGGCATTTTCTCGAAAAATTAGGCACCCAGATTTTTTGTGATTTTTTTCACGAGAGATATTTTCAAGCTCTACCAGATATCAAATTTTCAAAGCCTTTCCGCCGCTGGCCTGGCCAGAAAAAAATGCCAAAAATCGACAACTTTTTTGCATGCTTTTTTTAAGAGGCTCTAGCAAAAAATTTTTCTCCATACGAAAAACCTCAAGTTTTTGGCTGAGGTGTACCGCTACTCTGGCTACAAGATTATGAAATCGGCATGGCTGTAGAGCCGCTCTCCAAAAAGTATAATTAGAAATACCAAACGCTTTTTTCATCAGTTTTTTTTTCAATTAAAGCATTTTTATGGGCCCGATCGAGCCGAGAGGCGAAACTTAAGGTTTTTTAGCGACTTTCCATCTGCCCTCCAAATTTGAGCTCGCTGCGACCCCGCCTTCTGGTACTTGTCTCTTGTGAGGTACCAAATTTTTCCCCGTTGTTTCCGAGCACTAAACACAAGCACCCTCCCTTATAGTACTAGTTCTAGCATCTCTTCGAAATGCGTATTTTAGTTTTAGTGCTTTTTTCAAATCCGGAGGGCGCCGCAAGTAACCAGAACACCAACGCGCCCTCCGACTCCCTCCCACACACAAACACACCCCAACACACACACCCAAACACACACCGCCAAACCCCCAAACAACAAAAAACACCCACAACAACACATCATCAACAACACCAACAACAAATCACACATTCCACCCAATCGCCACACTTTTAAAACCATCAACAAATGACCCACAACAACATAGCACACGCGCACAACAAATTTAGTACAGCCCGTACCTTACTTGTAACCAAACTTTATGTTTTACTTTTAAACACCACAGCCACTACTTAATTTACCAACAAACAACTCACACCTAACCATCAACCACCACTCAACCGGTAAAAAATTATTATTTCACCCTCTTCTTAAATGACACTCACACCAAACCTTTCTGATGGGAACCTCATTAATACTATCATAATCCAAAACATACCAATTATTATTAAACTCTCCTGAAATCATAACCTATCCTAATTTATCATGACCTCACATTCAAACCCAATCTATCAAATATTTCTGTCGAATTTTCAACACTCCCATCTTCCATCCCATATATCTTAGCATACATCATCATATTCTTACTGAATCACTCCACCAAACTTACACTACCCTACTCAATTCTTCATATTTTAAAACTCGACAGAATGTTGCAGAACTATTTCCTTAACGGAGACGAAATGATGATTAAATGCCTCTATCACACCTCTAATTCCCTATACAATCAATACTTGTTCATCTAAATGTTCAATATCAGTTTTCCCATACACGCCCCTCAAATAGTAAAAAGCATTTTCCAAAAACCCGTTCAATATCACTTAAGGGACAGACGTACGAAAATAGCACTACAATAGCACACGTAATAACCAAGTTTAATATGCTTCCAAGTTTATATCCACTTCCAAAAACCACACTAGCGTTTCACACTGAATTTCCGCATGAAAACTTCACTATAGAGCCCCAAATATTCACCAACTTAATGATATTTCAAATTACCATGAACAAACTTGTTCAAATCAACCAGAAAAACTCAATTCAAATTCATTTTCGTGAATAAATTGAATGAATGAGGGGTAAATGATAGAGTATTAAATTATCCATCTCCCATTACTCAAGAGATCCCATACAACCCGACTCTCCCCTATCCAAACCGATACGGAAACCCACAACACTAGAATAAAATTACCACGAAACAAATTTGCAAACAAAAGACGACATCCCACCGAAAATTAGGCCGCTTTTAATAGAGAAACATCGCTATTATACGCCTCATTTCGGACAATGATTGAGCAACACACGCGCAGTCGCGCGTTCAACTTTGAGACTAGAGTATTTTGGTGGTGACTTATGGGCCGCTCTGCGGGGCGATGCCCTACGCAGAGCGGCACAGCTATGGTCTTGATGCATATCAAAACCGAGGAGTCCTTTACTTACTCCGGATCACTCAAAAACTCTACAAAATGCCCATTAATGTGCAATTTCTGCCATTTTGGGCGGATTTATCCCGTAGACTTTTTCCATAAACTTAAACTTCTCCTTCTGCATGAAACTGAAATACATTTGTGCATGAATTCCCACATTTTTGTGATTTTTCATCGAAAATAACATTTTACCATCCGTAGACTTTTGGCGAATGTTTCCTAAAATTTATGAAATGCGAACGTTTCCCACCTTGCAACCCTTCCATACTGTCCAAAAAAATTGTTCAAAACACTCTTCCCTGACGAGAAAAAAGCCAAAATATTTGCAAAATATCATTTCCAAATATATTAAAAAATATTCATTAACAAATTTTTCATCGACATAATTCATAAGACGCTCTCGATTCCGCTTCTTTTGAGCCTAAAATCGTCTCTCTGGCTTGTTTCTAAGTGCCATTTTTTTATCAATTTAATTAGGTATGGAATTTTCGAAAGTTTCTTCTTTTCCCCCAAATATCGATTGGACCATTTTCAAATTTCAACCATACAAACTTCTCATTGATAACTAGATTGTATCAAAATTTCAGACTTCTTACTTGAATGCCAACGAAAATATGGCTCATTGAAATTTCACTCCTCTCGCGACCGAGAGTTTATACATCAATTATCAATGAAAATTTGAAAATCATAATTTATGTCTAAGCCCTCTCATTCTCTTTGAATGAAATACCAAATAACGCCCACCAAAACCTCCAGAAACCATTTTCAAGGACAATTGAAATAACGCAGAAAACGTTTACATGAAGAATTCCCAGAAAAACAACTGCCAGTCGAATTTTACCCCAAACAGGGAATTTTTTACCTGGAAAACGCTGGATGTTCGAACCTCTCCTCGGGCACTGAAACATGAATAATTTAGAACGCCCACCAAAATCAGCACAAAAATTTATGTTGGAATGAGTGATATCTCCATTTGAGCAGTAAATTTCTTCAAAGTAGAACATTTCACGAGCGCAAACCATTTGCAGAATTTCCATAAGTATACTTCAATCATTCACCATAATAGAACCCTCGACCAAGTCTGAGAGAGAATTTACAAATTTTCCAAATTATTATGAGTGATGACATTTTACTTTTCGTAAATAACACATATGAGACCTGCGAACCATATCTCTCGAAAATTCCAGACATCTCGGGGACACACATACGCACGCGCATTCACCATACAACGCCGATCCCTTAACCACTCTGCCACGGCGAGCAACAATCTTCTTACATTCCCATTCACAATAAAAATTGACCTCTGAAAAATACTGGGAGAAAATTTTCAATTCAAACGAACCTCGAATTTCATTTCTCAATCGCCAAAATTGATAAGAGAAAAATTCACTCATTGTACGCTCGTTAGTAATCGACAAATCCACCACGATGCACTTTTTCTTCAATGAGAATATAGGCATGATCACTAAACACTCCTTTTCCAAGGAGCACATTCCATATCGAAATCGAATGTTTATTTTCTTCAACATGCATACAGTACGAATTACCGATTCCCAACGTAAAAATACGCTGATAAACTCACAACACTCATTTTGCCTAAATATCGAGTGATTCTGGAGCCTCATTTACCTCATTTATTGAGTATTAAACGTTTTGTATCGCCATTGTGAACATTCCGACTAATATCATTAGCTGGCAACTGCAAACATTCTTATTCTTCATGAACGACCGACGCGACTTTGTTCATTTCGAAAACAGCGAGGAAATGCGAGCGATTTTCAATGTCACTCACTCGTAATGAGTGACAGTCTCTTTAAATTCATGAATTTCGACTGCGTGCTGACACTTTAATTGCGAACAAGAGAAATTCTCACACCCAAAGATGGAAGCAAATGGCATCTATTCATCGCCCGAACGTCGACAAAATTCACAACTGGTAGTCAAATTACGTAAAAATGAGTTAAATTTACGTTATATATATATATAAATGACTCCCTGATGTTCTTACTCGTTAACACTGTGCTAAGAACGTGAGAAATTTCTTCGGAGAGATAGCCATTCAAAATTTTCGGTTTCAAAGTAACAACACTCTGACGTGACCGCCGCCAGCTCACACACTTTGCATCAGAACGGGCAGAAGCTGGACTTATAAAATTTCGACACAAAATTCAAATTCGGGTTTCCATCGTTGATGGAGGTAAAAAACACTGTGTATAGGTAAATCGTCAATTTCCAACACATTTCATCTCTATAAAATTTCTTGTGGAACGCCTCTAAAGTCCTCAAATAATTAAAAATTACCGCATCATCAAATGAGTGAAATATGAGCGACTAAAATTGAGCCTTTTTCGCTTGGCTCTCGAAACAAGAAATATTTCTAGCATTGCTAAAGACACTACCTTGCCCTCAAAAAATAGCTGCGTGCCCTCGAATGAGTGTAAAGTGAACAAAACTCAAATCACTCATACTTCATCAATAAACTCCCAGATCGAAATTGCTTAGAAAAAATTTCCATTGGTTTGCTCTTTCATACTAGTGCGAGTGGAAAAAAGGCAGAAAAAAGGATTTTTATGCCCTAAAATGGAGATCGCGACGACTCCGGGAAACATAAATCGAGCGATTCGGGCGAAATCGCCAAAAACGGCTATTTCGTAAACTACCGGGAATTTCGCTCTGAAATTTTCACTGAACACGTAAAATGATGCGACAAGCAAAACATGCTAAATGACTTTTTCTGTGCGGGCAATAGAATTTTTTTGAGAAGCGAAAAATCGAAAATCACTCATTTTTTGATGAGCTGCTGTGGCCAAACGGTGGCGTTTTGAGCGCTGCCAGTCCTGTGAGTCGTAGGTATTTTTGATGCCAACCTCTCATGAAATTTTGAGACGTTCAAGTGCGATGGATACGCCATGGAGAGCAGTCAAAAAATTCGACAGAAAAAACGCCTTTTTTTTAGGCATACTTTAAAGTCGAATAAAATAGAATCTATTCGACGAATTCTTTCGAGCCAAACTTTTTGAATGTACCAACATGTTTTCTGTGATGTATGGAAAAACCAGACCTCTTACTGTGAAACAGGAAAACTGAGACTGTTTGGCGCAGATGCCATTTTTTTCGAGGTCTTTTTTGAGAGGCATTTTCTCAAAAAATTGAGAACCCAGATTTTTTGTGATTTTTTTCTCGACAGATATTTGCAAACTATACATGATATCAAATTTCGAAAGCTTTTCCGCCGCTGGCCTGGCCAGAAAAAAATCGCAAAAATCGACACTTTTTTAGCATGCTTTTTTTGAGAGGCTCTAGCAAAAAATTTTTCTCTATACGAAAACACTCAAGTTTTCGGCTGAGGTGTACCGCTACTTTGACTACCAGAATATGAATTCCCAGACCTCTGGCTATCATGACAAACATTACATAAATATTAGAAAATGACAAAAAAAAATCAGCTTTTTTCCATTTAAAGCATTTTTATGGGCCCGATCGATCCGAGAGGCGAAACTTAAGGTTTTTTAGCGAGCCTCCATCCGGCCTCCCAATTTGAGCTCGCTGCGACCACGCGTTCTGGTACTTTACTCTTGTCAGGTACCAAATTTTTCCCCGTTGTTTCCGAGCACTAAACACAAGCACCCTCCCTTATAGTACTAGTTCTAGCATCTCTTCGAAATGCGTATTTTAGTTTTAGTGCTTTTTTCAAATCCGGAGGGCGCCGCGAGTAACCAGCACACACACGCGCCCTCCGACTCCCCCCCACAACACAACACACACCCACACACACACACCCAAACACACACCGCCAAACCCCCAAACAACAAAAAACACCCACAACAACACATCATCAACAACACCAACAACAAACCACCCATACCACTCACACTCCTCACACTTATAAAACCATCAACAAATGACCCACAACAACATAGCACACGCGCACAACAAATTTAGTACAGCCCGTACCTTACTTGTAACCAAACTTTATGTTTTACTTTTAAACACCACAGCCACTACTTAATTTACCAACAAACAACTCACACCTAACCATCAACCACCACTCAACCGGTAAAAAATTATTATTTCACCCTCTTCTTAAATGACACTCACACCAAACCTTTCTGATGGGAACCTCATTAATACTATCATAATCCAAAACATACCAATTATTATTAAACTCTCCTGAAATCATAACCTATCCTAATTTATCATGACCTCACATTCAAACCCAATCTATCAAATATTTCTGTCGAATTTTCAACACTCCCATCTTCCATCCCATATATCTTAGCATACATCATCATATTCTTACTGAATCACTCCACCAAACTTACACTACCCTACTCAATTCTTCATATTTTAAAACTCGACAGAATGTTGCAGAACTATTTCCTTAACGGAGACGAAATGATGATTAAATGCCTCTATCACACCTCTAATTCCCTATACAATCAATACTTGTTCATCTAAATGTTCAATATCAGTTTTCCCATACACGCCCCTCAAATAGTAAAAAGCATTTTCCAAAAACCCGTTCAATATCACTTAAGGGACAGACGTACGAAAATAGCACTACAATAGCACACGTAATAACCAAGTTTAATATGCTTCCAAGTTTATATCCACTTCCAAAAACCACACTAGCGTTTCACACTGAATTTCCGCATGAAAACTTCACTATAGAGCCCCAAATATTCACCAACTTAATGATATTTCAAATTACCATGAACAAACTTGTTCAAATCAACCAGAAAAACTCAATTTAAATTCATTTTCGTGAATAAATTGAATGAATGAGGGGTAAATGATAGAGTATTAAATTATCCATCTCCCATTACTCAAGAGATCCCATACAACCCGACTCTCCCCTATCCAAACCGATACGGAAACCCACAACACTAGAATAAAATTACCACGAAACAAATTTGCAAACAAAAGACGACATCCCACCGAAAATTAGGCCGCTTTTAATAGAGAAACATCGCTATTATACGCCTCATTTCGGACAATGATTGAGCAACACACGCGCAGTCGCGCGTTCAACTTTGAGACTAGAGTATTTTGGTGGTGACTTATGGGCCGCTCTGCGGGGCGATGCCCTACGCAGAGCGGCACAGCTATGGTCTTGATGCATATCAAAACCGAGGAGTCCTTTACTTACTCCGGATCACTCAAAAACTCTACAAAATGCCCATTAATGTGCAATTTCTGCCATTTTGGGCGGATTTATCCCGTAGACTTTTTCCATAAACTTAAACTTCTCCTTCTGCATGAAACTGAAAGACATTTGTGCATGAATTCCCACATTTTTGTGATTTTTCATCGAAAATAACATTTTACCATCCGTAGACTTTTGGCGAATGTTTCCTAAAATTTATGAAATGCGAACGTTTCCCACCTTGCAACCCTTCCATACTGTCCAAAAAAATTGTTCAAAACACTCTTCCCTGACGAGAAAAAAGCCAAAATATTTGCAAAATATCATTTCCAAATATATTAAAAAATATTCATTAACAAATTTTTCATCGACATAATTCATAAGACGCTCTCGATTCCGCTTCTTTTGAGCCTAAAATCGTCTCTCTGGCTTGTTTCTAAGTGCCATTTTTTTATCAATTTAATTAGGTATGGAATTTTCGAAAGTTTCTTCTTTTCCCCCAAATATCGATTGGACCATTTTCAAATTTCAACCATACAAACTTCTCATTGATAACTAGATTGTATCAAAATTTCAGACTTCTTACTTGAATGCCAACGAAAATATGGCTCATTGAAATTTCACTCCTCTCGCGACCGAGAGTTTATACATCAATTATCAATGAAAATTTGAAAATCATAATTTATGTCTAAGCCCTCTCATTCTCTTTGAATGAAATACCAAATAACGCCCACCAAAACCTCCAGAAACCATTTTCAAGGACAATTGAAATAACGCAGAAAACGTTTACATGAAGAATTCCCAGAAAAACAACTGCCAGTCGAATTTTACCCCAAACAGGGAATTTTTTACCTGGAAAACGCTGGATGTTCGAACCTCTCCTCGGGCACTGAAACATGAATAATTTAGAACGCCCACCAAAATCAGCACAAAAATTTATGTTGGAATGAGTGATATCTCCATTTGAGCAGTAAATTTCTTCAAAGTAGAACATTTCACGAGCGCAAACCATTTGCAGAATTTCCATAAGTATACTTCAATCATTCACCATAATAGAACCCTCGACCAAGTCTGAGAGAGAATTTACAAATTTTCCAAATTATTATGAGTGATGACATTTTACTTTTCGTAAATAACACATATGAGACCTGCGAACCATATCTCTCGAAAATTCCAGACATCTCGGGGACACACATACGCACGCGCATTCACCATACAACGCCGATCCCTTAACCACTCTGCCACGGCGAGCAACAATCTTCTTACATTCCCATTCACAATAAAAATTGACCTCTGAAAAATACTGGGAGAAAATTTTCAATTCAAACGAACCTCGAATTTCATTTCTCAATCGCCAAAATTGATAAGAGAAAAATTCACTCATTGTACGCTCGTTAGTAATCGACAAATCCACCACGATGCACTTTTTCTTCAATGAGAATATAGGCATGATCACTAAACACTCCTTTTCCAAGGAGCACATTCCATATCGAAATCGAATGTTTATTTTCTTCAACATGCATACAGTACGAATTACCGATTCCCAACGTAAAAATACGCTGATAAACTCACAACACTCATTTTGCCTAAATATCGAGTGATTCTGGAGCCTCATTTACCTCATTTATTGAGTATTAAACGTTTTGTATCGCCATTGTGAACATTCCGACTAATATCATTAGCTGGCAACTGCAAACATTCTTATTCTTCATGAACGACCGACGCGACTTTGTTCATTTCGAAAACAGCGAGGAAATGCGAGCGATTTTCAATGTCACTCACTCGTAATGAGTGACAGTCTCTTTAAATTCATGAATTTCGACTGCGTGCTGACACTTTAATTGCGAACAAGAGAAATTCTCACACCCAAAGATGGAAGCAAATGGCATCTATTCATCGCCCGAACGTCGACAAAATTCACAACTGGTAGTCAAATTACGTAAAAATGAGTTAAATTTACGTTATATATATATATATAAATGACTCCCTGATGTTCTTACTCGTTAACACTGTGCTAAGAACGTGAGAAATTTCTTCGGAGAGATAGCCATTCAAAATTTTCGGTTTCAAAGTAACAACACTCTGACGTGACCGCCGCCAGCTCACACACTTTGCATCAGAACGGGCAGAAGCTGGACTTATAAAATTTCGACACAAAATTCAAATTCGGGTTTCCATCGTTGATGGAGGTAAAAAACACTGTGTATAGGTAAATCGTCAATTTCCAACACATTTCATCTCTATAAAATTTCTTGTGGAACGCCTCTAAAGTCCTCAAATAATTAAAAATTACCGCATCATCAAATGAGTGAAATATGAGCGACTAAAATTGAGCCTTTTTCGCTTGGCTCTCGAAACAAGAAATATTTCTAGCATTGCTAAAGACACTACCTTGCCCTCAAAAAATAGCTGCGTGCCCTCGAATGAGTGTAAAGTGAACAAAACTCAAATCACTCATACTTCATCAATAAACTCCCAGATCGAAATTGCTTAGAAAAAATTTCCATTGGTTTGCTCTTTCATACTAGTGCGAGTGGAAAAAAGGCAGAAAAAAGGATTTTTATGCCCTAAAATGGAGATCGCGACGACTCCGGGAAACATAAATCGAGCGATTCGGGCGAAATCGCCAAAAACGGCTATTTCGTAAACTACCGGGAATTTCGCTCTGAAATTTTCACTGAACACGTAAAATGATGCGACAAGCAAAACATGCTAAATGACTTTTTCTGTGCGGGCAATAGAATTTTTTTGAGAAGCGAAAAATCGAAAATCACTCATTTTTTGATGAGCTGCTGTGGCCAAACGGTGGCGTTTTGAGCGCTGCCAGTCCTGTGAGTCGTAGGTATTTTCGATGCCAACCTCTCATGAAATTTTGAGACGTTCAAGTGCGATGGATACGCCATGGAGAGCAGTCAAAAAATTCGACAGAAAAAACGCCTTTTTTTTAGGCATACTTTAAAGTCGAATAAAATAGAATCTATTCGACGAATTCTTTCGAGCCAAACTTTTTGAATGTACCAACATGTTTTCTGTGATGTATGGAAAAACCAGACCTCTTACTGTGAAACAGGAAAACTGAGACTGTTTGGCGCAGATGCCATTTTTTTCGAGGTCTTTTTTGAGAGGCATTTTCTCAAAAAATTGAGAACCCAGATTTTTTGTGATTTTTTTCTCGACAGATATTTGCAAACTATACATGATATCAAATTTCGAAAGCTTTTCCGCCGCTGGCCTGGCCAGAAAAAAATCGCAAAAATCGACACTTTTTTAGCATGCTTTTTTTGAGAGGCTCTAGCAAAAAATTTTTCTCTATACGAAAACACTCAAGTTTTCGGCTGAGGTGTACCGCTACTTTGACTACCAGAATATGAATTCCCAGACCTCTGGCTATCATGACAAACATTACATAAATATTAGAAAATGACAAAAAAAAATCAGCTTTTTTCCATTTAAAGCATTTTTATGGGCCCGATCGATCCGAGAGGCGAAACTTAAGGTTTTTTAGCGAGCCTCCATCCGGCCTCCCAATTTGAGCTCGCTGCGACCACGCGTTCTGGTACTTTACTCTTGTCAGGTACCAAATTTTTCCCCGTTGTTTCCGAGCACTAAACACAAGCACCCTCCCTTATAGTACTAGTTCTAGCATCTCTTCGAAATGCGTATTTTAGTTTTAGTGCTTTTTTCAAATCCGGAGGGCGCCGCGAGTAACCAGCACACACACGCGCCCTCCGACTCCCCCCCACAACACAACACACACACACACACACACCCAAACACACCCCCCGAAACCCCCAAACAACAAAAAACACCCACAACAACACATCATCAACACCACCAACAACAAACCACCCATACCACTCACACTCCTCACACTTATAAAACCATCAACAAATGGCCCACAACGACATACCACACGCGCACAACAAATTTAGTACAGCCCATGCGTTACTTGTCTCCAAACTTATATGTTTTACTTTTAAACAACACAGCCACTACTTAATTTACCAACAAACAACTCACACTTAACCATCAACCAAAATATTAATTTTACAACTTCCATCTCGGGCAATAATCCCTAAACCTATCGATTACCATTAAACACACACAAAACGATTTGTCATAACCTATTTGATCCTTATTTATCATGACTTTACCTTCAAACCCAATCTGTCGTATTTTACTGTTGAATTTTCAGCCCCCTCACACTTCATCCCATCTATTTTAACATACATCCCCTTATTCTTACTTAATCACTTCACCAAACCTTTACACTACCCTACTCAATTCCTCATATTATAAAGCTCGATTGAAAGTTGCATAACAATTTCCTTAACGGAGACGTACAGATGATAAATAATTATATAATCTATCACACCTCCAATTACACTCAGGTCAAACAGGTTAAAAAAACACCCAATACAATCAACACTTGTTTATTTAAATGTTCAATACAATTATGTTCGATAGTTTTCCCATAAACGCCCCTCAAACAATAAAAAACATTTACCAAAAAACATTCAATATCACTTTAGCGCCAGACGTACGAAAATAGCACTCCAATAGCACACGAGAATTACAAAGTTTCATATGCTTGCAAGTTTATACCCACCTTCAGAAATCACACAAGCGTTTCACACTGAATATCTGCATGAAAACTTTACAATACAGCCCCAAATATTCACCAACATTATGATAGTTCAAATTACCACGAGCAAACTCGTTCAAATAAACCAGAAAAACTCAATTCAAATTCTTTTTTGTGAATAAAAGGATTGAATGATGAGAAAATGATAGAGTCTTAGATTATCCATATTCCATTACTCAAAAGATCCCAAACAATCCGATCCTCCTTCAATCTCAACGACTACAGAGACCCACAACATTTCCATAAAATTATTACAAAATAAATTTGCAAACAAAAGACCACATCCAACTGAAAATTAGCCCGCTTTTAATAGAAAAACATCGATTTTCTACGCCTCAATTGGAAATATGATTATGCAACACACGCGCAGTTGCGCGTGTGTTGCATAATCATATTTCCAGGTTGAGGCTAGTAGTTGTAGTTGTAATTTTTGGGCCGCTCTGGCGGGCCATGGCCCGCGGCAGAGCGGCACAGTCCTGGTCTTGATACCTATCATAACCTAGAAACTCTTCATTTACAGAAGTTCACTCATAACCTTCAAAAAATCCCAAAAATATGGAATTTCTTCCCATTTTCGGTGTGTTTACCCCGTAGACTTTTATCATAACCTTCAACATCTCCCTCTGCATGAAACTGAAATACATTTGTGCATGAAATCCCACGTTTTTGCGATTTTTCATCGAAAATAACAGTTTACCATCCGTAGACTTTTGGCGACCATTTTCTAAAATTTCTGAAATGCGTACATTTCCCACCTCGCAACCCTTCCATACTGTCTAAAAAAATTGTTCAAAACACGCTTCCCTGACGAGAAAACAGCCAAAATATTTGCAAAAACTCATTTCCAAATATATTAAAAAATATTCATTAACAAATTTTTCATCAACATAATTTATAAGACGCTTTCGATTCCGCTTCTTTTGAGTCTAAAATCGTCTCTCTGGCTTGTTTCCAAGTGCCATTTTTTAATCAATTTAATTAGGTATGGAATTTTCGAAGGTTTCTTCTTTTTCCCCAAATACCGATTGGACCATTCTCAAATTGTAACCATACAAACTTCTTATTGATTTCTAGATTGTATCAAAATTTCAGACTTCTATCTTCAACGCCAACAAAAATATGCCTCATTGAAATTTCACTCAATTTGAGACCGAGTTCATCCACGAATTATTATTGAAAATTAAAAATACTCAAAACATATCGTCACTTTTAGTTTCTCGAGATGAAAAAAACGTTATCTCTTACGTACATCATGAAGCAAGCTTCATGCGTATTTCAGCATCGAACTAACTGAAATGAGCGTTTTATCGAATTTCGAAATAAATTCATGTTTTTGTAATTTGAAGCTTCAAGTGGCCAATTTCCCTACAGAAAAACATAATGAAATTGATCCTCTCATTAAACACTATAGCCTGACTGAATTGTAACGCATTCAAAACACAACTTCATCATCCACGCTAGTATGAGTACTTATTCACGTTCAGGATCATATTTCCTCAAAATGAAGCAATTTGTGAGCGGAAACAATTTTCCCGTGTAACCCGACCTATTTCTCAATTACTGACCGACATGGAAGCCTGAACAAAGTGTGAGTGAGTATTTACAAATTTTTGAAAATATTCCAGTAATAATATTTTACTTTCCGTAAATAATGTTTTTACGACCCGCAAACACTCTCAAAAATTAAGTTCATATCGGAGACACATCCTCATCAAATATGAACAATGAGTGAGCCTCTAAACGATGTCCACTCAATGACAATGAGTGGCTCAGAGAATCTGCGGATGCGATTGAGAGGATTTTGGTGCAGTCAAACGATGAGTTATAATATCTATTTCTAAACGGAAATTCAGTGCACTGTTGAAAAGTTCCTGGTCTGAAAAATCTGAAACTTGCAATGTTGTAACATTAAAACTAATGCGAGAAATAATAACTCAAAGTACCGTGTTTCGCAATCGAATCGGTCCCAGCCAGATGCGCCAATTTTCTGCTGTAATTAAGCCATGATCACAAAGACCCAAATTTCCAATGAGCTTTTTTTATTCACGGAGTGAAAAGTACAGTTTCTGACCTATGAGCAGACACAATTCCAGATTTCTAGCACCAAAAACTGCTGGTGGGCACACAACACAAATTTGCAAAAAGAGGCCTTAAAACGAGGTATCGCAGTGCTCATAAAATCTTCCAACAAGGCGTTTTCAAAGTCTCACAACTGTAGATTTATTCAAATTTTTTCATGTTTTTTCAGTTTTTATGTATAACTGTCGTATCAAAAATCTCCAGAGAGAAAATGAAAACCCCAATCACTCGATATATGCAAGAAAACTCGAGTCAAAAACGCACTTCCAGCAAATTCGCGACTTCGAACGTCAAATTTCACTGAGAAGGCATGTTTGAGAGTCCATTACGACGTATTCTCGACAACGGTGGTTATGTGAAATAAATGAGTAGTCTCACCTAGTCATTGTTGAAATGCAGAAATTATAATCTACTCCTCATGTGTGATAGAAAAAAAATCACGTCGATTCGAAAACGCAGAGTTGAGCAAATATTCCATTCTCCGTTCGGTGGCGTGAAAATCCGTCGATAAGGCAACTTTGAGTACCCAAAACACCTACTTTTTACTGTTTTCTTGATGATTTTTCTCTTTAGTGTTCATGACAAGCACACATTCTAACAGTGTTCAAAAATTGAAGTACATAACACCAAAACAGCCTGAGAAAATCGACTTTGAAAACGCAAGATTGATGAAGTTTTACGACGATTCGCAGAACACGCGCGAAGCAGCGAGAATATATACGATGATTTGGACTTTGAAAATTTCGATATGAAATCATTTATGGCTATTATTGACCGAAAAACGTTTGTGAAATAAAATAAACACTACCCATGTGTAAATCGTCTATTTCCAACACATTTCGTCTCTATGAAATTTTTTGTGGGACCACTCCAAAAGCCTCAAATAAATGCATCACTCAATATGAGTGATTTTGAGAGGTATAAATGTCATATTTTCGACTCGACCCTCGTATCAAGAAATATTTCTAGCAATTCTAAAAACACTACCTTGCCCTCAAAAAATAGCTGCGTGCCCTCGAATATGTATAAAATCGAAAAAACTTTAAACACTCATCACTCATTATTAAGCTTTCGGATCGAAATTGCTTAGAAAAAATTTTCAATAGTTTGCGCTTTCACACTATTTCGAGTTGAAAAAAAGCCCAAAAATAGTTTTTTATGCCCTATATTGGAAATCGCGGTTACTCAGGGAAACATAAATCGAGCGAAAAGTGGAAAAATCACCAAAAACAGCTATCTCGTAAACTACTGAGAATTTTGTTCTGAAAATTTCACTGAATGCGTAAAATGATGCGACAAGCAAAACATGTTAAATGACTTTTTCTGTGCGGGCAATAGAATTTTTTTGAAAAGCGAAAAATCGATAATCACTCATTTTTTTGATGAGCTGCTGTGGCCAAACGGTGCCGTTTTGAGCGCTGCCGATCCTGTGAATCAAAGGTACTAATTATGTCGACCTCTCATAAAAATTTGAGCTTTCCACGTGCGATGGATATGCCATGAGAAGCTGTCGAAAAATCCGACCGAAAAAACGCCTTTGTTTACACCCAAATTCAAAGACGCATAGAAAAAATTCTACTCGGAGAAACCCTCTCAAAAAGTATTTTTGAATGTACCGACATGTTTTCTGTGAGCTGTCGAAAAACCAGACCTCTTACTCTGAAACAGAGAACTCAAAAGTGTTTGGCGCAGATGCCATTTTTTTCGAGGTGTTTTTCGTGAGGCATTTTCTCGAAAAATTAAGCACCCAGATTTTTTGTGATTTTTTTCACGAGAGATATTTGCAAACTATACATGATATCAAATTTCGAAAGCTTTTCCGCCGCTGGCCTGGCCAGAAAAAAATCGCAAAAATCGACACTTTTTTGGCATGCTTTTTTTGAGAGGCTCTAGCAAAAAATTTTTCTCTATTCGAAACACGTCAAGTTTTTGGCTGAGGTGTAGCGCTACTTGGACTACCCGGAAATGAAATCGGCAGACCTCTAGGACCCGTAATTAAAACCTTTTAAATGTTTGAAAATGACCAAAAAAAAAAAGATTTTTTTCATTTAAAGCATTTATATGGGCCCGATCGAAACGAACAGCGGTACGGGGGGGTTTCCCCCGATCCCCGACCTGGTCCCAAAATTTGAGCGCGCTGGGACCACGGCTTCTATGGGTTTCACCCGATAGAGCCCTGTGATTTGACTAGACCTTTCGCCAATAACCCTCTAGCCCTCTGATTAAGATTTTTCTTCTGACTTGATTTTCCTGCGGATTCCGATTTTAGTCTTTTTTTCACTCTCCGAGGGCGCCGCAAGTAACCAGCACACACACGCGCCCTCCGACTCCCCCCCACAACACAACACACACCCACACACACACACCCAAACACACCCCCCGAAACCCCCAAACAACAAAAAACACCCACAACAACACATCATCAACAACACCAACAACAAACCACCCATACCACTCACCCTCCTCACACTTATAAAACCATCAACAAATAGCCCACAACGACATACCACACGCGCAAAACAAATTTAGTACAGCCCATGCATTACTTGTCTCCAAACTTATATGTTTTACTATTAAACACCTCGGCACTACTTTATTTACCAACAAACAACTCACACCTAACCATCAACCATCACTCAACAGGTATAAAATACTTATACTAACTCCTCTAGTATGACAATAATCCCTAAACCTATCGATTACAATTAAACACACACAAAACGAGTTGTCATAACCTATATGATCCTTATTTATCAGGACTTTACCTTCAAACCCAATCTGTCGTATTTTACTGTTGAATTTTCAGCCCCCTCATGCTTCATCCCATCTATCTTAACATACATCCCCTTATTCTTACTAAATCACTCCACCAAACCTATGCACTACCCGACTCAATTCCTTATATTTCAGAGCTCGACAGAATGTGCAATAACAATTTCCTTAACGGAGAAGTGAATATCATAAAATTCCCCTATCACACCTCCAATTACCCTCAGGTTAAACAGGGGAAAAATTACACCCAATACAAACAATACTTGTTTATTTCAATGTTAGACACAATTATGTTCGATATAAGTTTTCCCATATACGCCCCTCAAACAATAAAAAGCATTTACCATAAAACGTTCAATATCACTTAAGGGCCAGACGTACGAAAATAGCACTCCAATAGCACACGAGAATTACAAAGTTTCATATGCTTACATGTTTATACCCACTTCAAAAAACCACACTAGCGTTTCACACTGAATTTCCGCATGAAAACTTCACTATAGAGCCCTAAATATTCACCAACTTAATGATATTTCAAATTACCATGAACAAACTCGTTCAAATCAACCAGAAAAACTCAATTCAAATTCATTTTCGTGAATAAATTGAATGAATGAGGGGTAAATGATAGAGTATGAAATTATCCATCTTCCATTACTCAAGAGATCCCATACAACCCGACTCTCCCCTATCCAAACCGATACGGAAACCCACAACACTAGAATAAAATTACCACGAAACAAATTTGCAAACAAAAGACGACATCCAACCGAAAATTAGGCCGCTTTTAGTAGAGAAACATCGCTATTATACGCCTCAATTCGGACAATGATTAGGCAACACACGCGCTGTCGCGCGTTCAAGTTTAATGCTAAAATATTTTGGTGGTGATTTAAAGGCCGCTCTGCGAGGGCGATGCCCTACGCAGAGCGGCACAGCCATGGTCTTGATACCTATCAAAACCGAGAAGCCCTTTACTTACTCCGGATCACTCAAAAACTCTACAAAATGACCATTAATGTGCAATTTCTGCCATTTTGGGCGGATTTATACCGTAGACTTTTATCACACCCTTAAACATCTCCCTCTGCGTGAAACTGAAACACATTTGTGCATGAATTCCCACATTTTTGTGATTTTTCATCGAAAATAACATTTTACCATCCGTAGACTTTTGGCGAATGTTTCCTAAAATTTATGAAATGCGAACGTTTCCCCCCTTGCAACCCTTCCATACTGTCCAAAAAAATTGTTCAAAACACTCTTCCCTGACGAGAAAAAAGCCAAAATATTTGCAAAATATCATTTCCAAATATATTAAAAAATATTCATTAACAAATTTTTCATCGACATAATTCATAAGACGCTCTCGATTCCGCTTCTTTTGAGCCTAAAATCATCTCTCTGGCTTGTTTCTAAGTGCCATTTTTTTATCAATTTAATTAGGTATGGAATTTTCGAAGGTTTCTTCTTTTTCCCCAAATATCGATTGGACCATTTTCAAATTTCAACCATACAAACTTCTCATTGATATCTAGATTGTATCAAAATTTCAGACTTCTTACTTGAATGCCAACGAAAATATGGCTCATTGAAATTTCACTCCTCTCGCGACCGAGAGTTTATACATCAATTATCAATGAAAATTTGAAAATCATAATATATGTCTAAACCCCCTCATTCTCTTTGAATGAAATACCAAATAACGCCCACCAAAACCTCCAGAAACCATTTTCAAGGACAACTGAAATATCGCAGAAAACGTTTACATGAAGAATTCCCAGAAAAACAACTGCCAGTCAAATTTTACCCCAAACGGGGAATTTTTTACCTGGAAAATGCTGGAAATTCGAACCTCTCATCGGGCACTGACACATGAATCATTTAGAACGTCCACCAAAATCAGGACAAACATTTACGTTCGAATGAGTGATTTCTCCATTTGAGCGGTACATTTCTTCAAAGCAAAACATTTCACGAGCGCAAACCATTTGCAGAATTTCCATAAGTATACTTCAATCATTCACCAAAATAGAACCCTCGACCAAGTCTGAGAGAGAATTTACAAATTATTCCAAATTATTATGAGTGATGACATTTTACTTTTCGTAAATAACACATATGAGACCTGCGAACCATATCTCTCGAAAATTCCAGACATCTCGGGGACACACATACGCACGCGCATTCACCATACAACACCGATCCCTTAACCACTCTGCCACGGCGAGCAACAATCTTCTTACATTCCCATTCACAATAAAAATTGACCTCTGAAAAATACTGAGAGAAAATTTTCAATTAAAACGAACCTCGAATTTCATTTTTCAATCGCCAAAATTGATAAGAGAAAAATTCACTCATTGTACGCTCGTTAGTAATCGACAAATCCACCACAATGCACTTTTTCTTCTATGAGAATATAGGCATGATCACTAAACACTCCTTTTCCAAGGAGCACATTCCATATCGAAATCGAATGTTTATTTTCTTCAACATGCATACAGTACGAATTACCGATTTCCAACGTAAAAATACGCTGATAAACTCACAACACTCATTTTGCCTAAATATCGAGTGATTCTGGAACCTCATTAATCATATTTATCGAGTATTATACGGTTTGTATCGTCTTTGTGACCATTTCAACAGAAATCAGTACCTGGCAACTGCAAATTCTCGTATTCTTCATCAAAGACCGACTCGACTCTGTTCATTTCGAAAACAGCGAGGAAATGCGAGCGATTTTCAATGTCACTCACTCGTATAAGTGAGAGCCTCTTTCAATTCATGAATTTCGATTGCGTGCTGACACTTTAATTGCGAACAAAAGATATTATCACACCCAAAGATGGAAGCAAATGGCATCTATTCATCGCCCGAACGTCGACAAAATTCACAACTGATAGTCAAATTACGTAAAAATGATTTAAATTTACGTTATATATATATATATATAAATGACTCCCTGATGTTCTTATTCGTTAACACTGTGCTTAAAACGTGAGAAATTTCTTCGGAAAGATAGCCATTCGAAAATTTCGGTTTCAAAGTAACAACACTCTGACGTGACCGCCGCCAGCTCACACACTTTGCATCAGAACGGGCAGAAGCTGGACTTATAAAATTTCGACACAAAATTCAATTCCGAGTTTCCATCGTTGATAGAGGTGAAAAACACTACGTATAGGTAAATCGTCAATTTCCAACACATTTCATCTCTATAAAATTTCTTGTGGAACGCCTCTAAAGTCCTCAAATAATTAAAAATTAATGCATCATCAAATGAGTGAAATATGAGCGACTAAAATTGAGCTTTTTTCGCTTGACTCTCGAAACAATAAATATTTCTAGCGACTCTAAAGACACTACCTTGCCCTCAAAAAATAGCTGCGGGCCCTCGAATGAGTGTAAAGTGAACAAAACTCAAATCACTCATACTCCATCAATAAGCTCTCAAATTGAAATTGCTTAGAAAAAATTTCCAATGGTTTGCGCTTTCACACTAGTTTGAGTTGAAAAAAAGCCCCAAAAAAGTTTTTTATGCCCTATAATGGAAATCGCAACGACGCGAGGAAACATAAATCGAGCGATATGAGCAAAATCGCCAAAAACTGCTATTTCGTGAACTACAGCGAATTTCGCTCTGAAAATTTCACCGAACACGTAGAATGATGCGCCTAGCAAAACATGTTAAATGACTTTTTCTGTACGGGCGACAGAACAATTTTGGAAAGCGAAAAATCGAAAATCGCGCATTTTTTGATGAGCTGCTGTGGCCAAACGGTGGGGTTTTGAGCGTTGCCGATCCCGTGGATCGTAGGTACTGTTGACGTGAACCTCTCATGAAATTTTGGCATTATCACGTGCGATTTATACGCGATAAGAAGCAGTCAAAAAATTCGACCGTAAAAACGTCATTTTTTAGTCCCAACTTCAAAGACTCACAGAAAAAATTCTACTCGGAGAAACCTTCTCAAAAAGTATTTTTGAATGAACCAACATGTTTTCTGTGATGTGTAGAAAAACCAGACCTCCTACTTTCACCCAGAAAACTTAAACATGTTTGGCGCAGATGCCTTTTTTTCGGAGGTCTTTTTTGAGAGGCATTTTCTCGCAAAATTGAGCACCCAGATTTTTTGTGATTTTTTTGGTGAAAGACCTTTCCAATGTCTACAAGATATCAAAGTTTGGACGCTTTTAAGCGGCGGGCCTGGCCGGAAAAAAATGCCAAAAATAGACAGTTTTTTTGCATGCTTTTTTTAAGAGGCTCTAGCAAAAAATTTTTCTCTATGCCAAACATTTCAAGTTTTTGGCTGAGGTGTACCGCTTCTCTGGCTACAAGATTATGGAATCGGCATGGCTGTAGAGTCGCCCAAAAATTATTGATAAATAGAAAACCAAACGCATTTTTTTACCACTCTTTTATCATTTAAAGCATTTTTATGGGACCGATCGAGCCGAGAGGCGAAACTTGAGGTTTTTTAGCGAGTGTCCACCTGGCCTCCAAATTTGAGCTCGCTGCGACCACGCGTTCTGGTACTTTACTCCTGTGTGAATCGGGATTCCGCCCATTGTTTCCGAGCACAAAACACAAGCACCCTCCCTTATAGTACTAGTTCTAGCATCTCTTCGAAATGCGTATTTTAGTTTTAGTGCTTTTTTCAAATCCGGAGGGCGCCGCGAGTAACCAGACAACACGCGCCCTCCTCCTCCCACCAAACAACACAACACACCCCAACACACACACCAAAACACACACCGCCAAACCCCCAAACAACAAAAAACACCCACAACAACACATCATCAACAACACCAACAACAAACCACCCATACCACTCACACTCCTCACACTTATAAAACCATCAACAAATGACCCACAACAACATAGCACACGCGCACAACAAATTTAGTACAGCCCGTACCTTACTTGTAACCAAACTTTTATGTTTTACTTTTAAACACCCCGGCACTACTTTATTTACCAACAAACAACTCACACCTAACCATCAACCATCACTCAACAGGTCAAATATATACTAACTCCTCTTGTATGACAATAATCCCTAAACCTATCGATTATAATTAAACACACACAAAACAAGTAGTCATAACCCATTTGATCCTTATTTATCATGACTTTACCTTCAAACCCAATCTATCGTATATTACCATTGAATTTGCAGCCCCCTCATACTTCATCCCATCTATCTTAACATACATCCCCTTATTCTTACTAAATCACTTCACAAAACCTATACACTACCCGACTCAATTCCTTATATTTCAGAGCTCGACAGAATGTGCAATAACAATTTCCTTAACGGAGACGTAAATATGAAAAAATTCCGCTATCACACCTCCAATTACCCTCAGGTTAAACAGGGGAAAAATTACACCCAATACAAACAATACTCGTTTATTTAAATGTTAAACACAATTTTGTTCGATATAAGTTTTCCCATATACGCCCCTCAAACAATAAAAAGCATTTACCAAAAAACATTCAATATCACTTTAGCGCCAGACGTACGAAAATAGCACTCCAATAGCACACGAGAATTACAGAGTTTCATATGCCTACAAGTTTAAACCCACTTTCACAAACCACACTAGCGTTTCATACTGAATATCCGCATGAAAACATTACTATAGAGCCCCAAATATTCACCAACTTAGTGATAGCTAAAATTACCATGAACACACTCTTTCAAATCAACCCGAAACACTCAATTCAAACTCATTTTCGTGAAGAAATTGAATGAATGAGAGGTAAATAACAGAGTATTGGATTACCCATCTTTCATTTCTCCGAAGATCCCATACAATCTGGTCCTTCTTACATCTAAACCACTATAGAAACCCACAACATTTGACTAAAATAATCCCAAAATGAGTTTGCAAACAAAAGACTACATCCAACTGAAATTAGCCCGCTTTTAATAGAGAAACATCGCTAATATACGCCTCAATTGGAAAATGATTATGCAACACACGCGCCGTTGCGCGTTCGCGATTAATACTAGAATATTTTGGTCGGGATTTAGGGGCCGCTCTGCGAGGGCGATGCCCTACGCAGAGCGGCACAGCCATGGTCTAGATGCCTATCAAAACCGAGGGGCTCTTTACTTAGTCCGGATCACTCAAAAACTCTACAAAATGCCCATAAATGTGCAATTTCTGCCATTTTGGGTGGATTTACCCCGTAGACTTTTATTATCACCTTCAACATCTCCCTCTGTATGAAGCTGAAATGCATTTGTGCACGAATTCCCACTTATTTGCGATTTTTCATCGAAAATAACATTTTACCATCCGTAGACTTTTGGCGAATGTTTCCTAAAATTTATGAAATGCGTAGGGTTCTCACTTTGCAACCCTTCCATACTGTCCAAAAAAATTGTTCAAAACACGCTTCCCTGACGAGAAAACAGCCAAAATATTTGCAAAAACTCATTTCCAAATATATTAAAAAATATTCATTAACAAATTTTTCATCGACATAATTCATAAGACGCTCTCGATTCCGCTTCTTTTGAGCCTAAAATCGTCTCTCTGGCTTGTTTCTAAGTGCCATTTTTTATCAATTTAATTAGGTATGGAATTTTCGAAGGTTTCTTCTTTTTCCCCAAATATCGATTGGACCATTTTCAAATTTCAACCATACAAACTTCTCATTGATATCTAGATTGTATCAAAATTTCAGACTTCTTACTTGAATGCCAACGAAAATATGGCTCATTGAAATTTCACTCCTTTCGCGACCGAGAGTTTATAGATCAATTATCAATGAAAATTTAAAAATCATAATTTATGTCATGAAACCCCTCATTCTCTTCGAATGAAATACCAAATAACGCCCACCAAAACCTCCAGAAACCATTTTCAAGGACAACTGAAATATCGCAGAAAACGTTTACATGAAGAATTCCCAGAAAAACAACTGCCAGTCAAATTTTACCCCAAACGGGGAATTTTTTACCTAGAAAATGCTGGCAGTTCGAACCTCTCGTCGGGCACTGAAACATGAATAATTTAGAACGCCCACCAAAATCAGGACAAACATTTACGTTCGGATGAGTGATTTCTCCATTTGAGCAGTAAATTTCTTCAAAGTAGAACGTTTCACGAGCGCGCAAACCATTTCGCAGAACTTCCATAAGTATACTTCAAAATCATTCACCAGAATAGAACCCCCGACCACGTCTGAGAAAAAATTTACAAATTATTCCAAATTATTATGAGTGATGACATTTTACTTTTCGTAAATAACACATATGAGACCTGCGAACCATATCTCTCGAAAATTCCAGACATCTCGGGGACACACATACGCACGCGCATTCACCATACAACGCCGATCCCTTAACCACTCTGCCACGGCGAGCAACAATCTTCTTACATTCCCATTCACAATAAAAATTGACCTCTGAAAAATACTGAGAGAAAATTTTCAATTCAAACGAACCTCGAATTTCATTTTTCAATCGCCAAAATTGATAAGAGAAAAATTCACTCATTGTACGCTCGTTAGTAATCGACAAATCCACCACGATGCACTTTTTCTTCAATGAGAATATAGGCATGATCACTAAACACTCCTTTTCCAAGGAGCACATTCCATATCGAAATCGAATGTTTATTTTCTTCAACATGCATACAGTACGAATTACCGATTCTCAACGTAAAAATACGCTGATAAACTCACAACACTCATTTTGCCTAAATATCGAGTGATTCTGGAGCCTCATTAATCTCATTTATCGAGTATTATACGGTTTGTATCGTCTCTGTGACCCTTTCAACAGAAATCAGTACCTGGAAACTGCAAACACTCGTATTCTTCATCAAAGACCGACTTGACTCTGTTCATTTCGAAAACAGCAAGGAAATGCGAGCGATTTTCAATATCACTCACTCGTAATGAGTGAGAGCCTCTTTCAATTCATGAATTTCGATTACGTGCTGACACTTTAATTGCAAACAAGAGAAATTCTCACACCCAAAGATGGAAGCAAATGGCATCTATTCATCGCCCGAACGTCGACAAAATTCACAACTGATAGTCAAATTACGTAAAAATGAGTTAAATTTACGTTATATATATATATATAAACGACTCCCTGATGTTCTTACTCGTTAATACTGCGCTAAGAACGTGAGAAATTTCCTCGGAAAGATAGCCATTCGAAAATTTCGGTTTCAAAGTAACAACACTCTGACGTGACCGCACTCAGCTCACACACTTCGCATCAGAACGGGCAGAAGCTGGACTTGTAAAATTTCGACACAAAATTCAATTTCGAGTTTCCATCGTTGATGGAGGTGAAAAACATTACGTATAGGTAAATCGTCAATTTCCAACACATTTCATCTCTATAAAATTTCTTGTGACTCGCCTCTAAAGTCCTCAAATAATTAAAAATTACCGCATCATCAAATGAGTGAAATATGAGCGACTAAAATTGAGCCTTTTTCGCTTGGCTCTCGAAACAAGAAATATTTCTAGCATTGCTAAAGACACTACCTTGCCCTCAAAAAATAGCTGCGTGCCCTCGAATGAGTGTAAAGTGAACAAAACTCAAATCACTCATACTTCATCAATAAACTCCCAGATCGAAATTGCTTAGAAAAAATTTCCATTGGTTTGCTCTTTCATACTAGTTCGAGTGGAAAAAAGGCAAAAAAAAGGATTTTTATGCCCTAAAATGGAGATCGCGACGACTCCGGGAAACATAAATCGAGCGATTCGGGCGAAATCGCCAAAAACGGCTATTTCGTAAACTATCGGGAATTTCGCTCTGAAAATTCCACCGAACACGTAAAAAAATGCGCCTAGCAAAACATATTAAATGACTTTTTCTGTACGGGCGACAGAACATTTTTGGAAAGCGAAAAATCGAAAATCGCGCATTTTTTGATGAGCTGCTGTGGCCAAACGGTGGCGTTTTGAGCGCTGCCGATCCCTTGGATCGTAGGTACTGTTGACGTAAACCTCTCATGAAATTTTGGCATTATCACGTGCGATGTATACGCGATAAGAAGCAGTCAAAAAATTCGACCGTAAAAACGTCATTTTTTAGTCCCAACTTCAAAGACTCACAGAAAAAATTCTACTCGGAGAAACCTTCTCAAAAAGTATTTTTGAATGTACCAACATGTTTTCTGTGATGTGTAGAAAAACCAGACCTCCTACTGTCACCCAGAAAACTTAAACATGTTTGGCGCAGATGCCTTTTTTTCCGAGGTCTTATTTGAGAGGCATTTTCTCGCAAAATTGAGCACCCAGATTTTTTGTGATTTTTTCGGTGAAAGACTTTTCCAATGTCTACAAGATATCAAAGTTTGGACGCTTTTAAGCGGCGGGCCTGGCCAGAAAAAAATGCCAAAAATCGACAACTTTTTTGCATGCTTTTTTTAAGAGGCTCTAGCAAAAAATTTTTCTCTATACGAAAAACCTCAAGTTTTTGGCTGAGGTGTACCGCTACTCTGGCTACAAGATTATGAAATCGGCATGGCTGTAGAGGCGCTCCAAAATTATTGATAAATAGAAAACAAAACGCTTTTTCAAACGGCTTTTTCTCATTTAAAGCATTTTTATGGGCCCGATCGAGCCGAGAGGCGAAACTTAAGGTTTTTTAGCGAGCCTCCATCCGGCCTCCAAATTTGAGCTCGCTGCGAGCACGCGTTCTGGTACTTTACTCCTGTCAGGTACCAAATTTTTCCCCGTTGTTTCCGAGCACTAAACACAAGCACCCTCCCTTATAGTACTAGTTCTAGCATCTCTTCGAAATGCGTATTTTAGTTTTAGTGCTTTTTTCAAATCCGGAGGGCGCCGCAAGTAACCAGCACACACACGCGCCCTCCGACTCCCCCCCACAACACAACACACCCCAACACACACACACACCCAAACACACCCCCCGAAACCCCCAAACAACAAAAAACACCCACAACAACACATCATCAACACCACCAACAACAAACCACCCATACCACTCACACTCCTCACACTTATAAAACCATCAACAAATAGCCCACAACGACATACCACACGCGCACAACAAATTTAGTACAGCCCGTACCTTACTTGTAACCAAACTTTTATGTTTTACTTTTAAACACCCCGGCACTACTTCATTTACCAACAAACAACTCACACCTAACCATCAACCATCACTCAACAGGTATAAAATAATTATACTAGCTCCTCTAGTATGACAATAATCCCTAACCCTATCGATTACAATTAAACACACACAAAACGAGTAGTCATAACCCATATGATCCTTATTTATCAGGACTTTACCTTCAAACCTAATCTATCGTATATTACCATTGAATTTGCAGCCCCCTCATACTTAATCCCATCTATCTCAACATACATCCCCTTATTCTTACTAAATCACTTCACCAAACCTATACACTACCCGACTCAATTCCTTATATTTCAGAGCTCGACAGAATGTGCAATAACAATTTCCTTAACGGAGACGTAAATATGAAAAAATTCCGCTATCACACCTCCAATTACCCTCAGGTTAAACAGGGGAAAAATTACACCCAATACAAACAATACTCGTTTATTTAAATGTTAAACACAATTTTGTTCGATATAAGTTTTCCCATATACGACCCTCAAACAATAAAAAGCATTTACCAAAAAACATTCAATATCACTTTAGCGCCAGACGTACGAAAATAGCACTCCATTAGCACACGAGAATTACAGAGTTTCATATGCCTACAAGTTTAAACCCACTTTCACAAACCACACTAGCGTTTCATACTGAATATCCGCATGAAAACATTACTATAGAGCCCCAAATATTCACCAACTTAATGATAGCTAAAATTACCATGAACACACTCTTTCAAATCAAACCGAAACACTCAATTCAAACTCATTTTCGTGAATAAATGGAATGAATGAAGGGTAAATGGTAGAGTATTAGATTATCCATCTTCCTTTACTCAAGAGATCCCATACAATCCCATCCTCCTTCAAACTAAACCACTACAGAAACCCACAGCATTTAAATAAAATTATCACAAAATAAATTTGCAAAACAAAGGCCACTTCCAACTGAAAATTAGCCCGCTTTCAATAGAGAAACATCGCTATTATACGCCTCAATTGGAAAATGATTATGCAACACACGCGCTGTCGCGCGTTCAAGTTTAATGCTAAAATATTTTGGTGGTGATTTAGGGGCCGCTCTGCGAGGGCGATGCCCTACGCAGAGCGGCACAGCCATGGTCTTGATACCTATCAAAACCGAGAAGCCCTTTACTTACTCCGGATCACTCAAAAACTCTACAAAATGACCATTAATGTGCAATTTCTGCCATTTTGGGCGGATTTATACCGTAGACTTTTATCATACCCTTAAACATCTCCCTCTGCATGAAACTGAAATACATTTGTACATGAATTCCCACTTTTTACTGATTTTTCATCGAAAATAACATTTTACCATCCGTAGACTTTTGGCGAATGTTTCCTAAAATTTATGAAATGCGTACGTTTCCAACCTTGCAACCCTTCCATACTGTCCAAAAAAATTGTTCAAAACACGCTTCCCTGACGAGAAAACAGCCAAAATATTTGCAAAAACTCAATTCCGAATATATTAAAAAATATTCATTAAAAAATTTTTCATCAACATAATTCATAAGACGCTCTGGATTCCGCTTCTTTTGAGCCTAAAATCGTCTCTCTGGCTTGTTTCTAAGTGCCATTTTTTTATCAATTTAATTAGGTATGGAATTTTCGAAGGTTTCTTCTTTTTCCCCAAATATCGATTGGATCATTCTCAAATTGTAACCATACAAACTTCTCATTGATATCTAGATTGTATCAAAATTTCAGACTTCTTACTTGAATGCCAACGAAAATATGGCTCATTGAAATTCACTCCTCTCGCGACCGAGAGGTTATACATCAATTATCAATGAAAATTTGAAAATCATAATTTATGTCATGAAACCCCCTCATTCTCTTCGAATGAAATACCAAATAGCGCCCACCAAAACCTCCAGAAGTCATTTTCATGGACAACTGAAATACCACCGAAAACGTTTACATGAAGAATTCCCAGAAAAACAACTGCCAGTCAAATTTTACCCCAAACAGGGAATTTTTTACCTGGAAAATGCTAAATGTTCGAACCTCTCCTCGGGCACTGAAACATGAATAATTTGGAACGCCCACCAAAATCAGCACAAAAATTTATGTTGGAATGAGTGATATCTCCATTTGAGCAGTAAATTTCTTCAAAGTAGAACATTTCACGAGCGCAAACCATATGCAGAATTTCCATAAGTATACTTCAATCATTCACCAAAATAGAACCCTCGACCAAGTCTGAGAGAGAATTTACAAATTATTCCAAATTATTATGAGTGATGACATTTTACTTTTCGTAAATAACACATATGAGACCTGCGAACCATATCTCTCGAAAATTCCAGACATCCCGGGGACACACATACGCACGCGCATTCACCATACAACGCCGATCCCTTAACCACTCTGCCACGGCGAGCAACAATCTTCTTACATTCCCATTCACAATAAAAATTGACCTCTGAAAAATACTGAGAGAAAATTTTCAATTCAAACGAACCTTGAATTTCATTTTTCAATCGCCAAAATTGATAAGAGAAAAATTCACTCATTGTACGCTCGTTAGTAATCGACAAATCCACCACGATGCACTTTTTCTTCAATGAGAATATAGGCATGATCACTAAACACTCCTTTTCCAAGGAGCACATTCCAAATCGAAATCGAATGTTTATTTTCTTCAACATGCATACAGTACGAATTACCGATTCCCAACGTAAAAATACGCTGATAAACTCACAACACTCATTTTGTGGAAATATCGAGTGATTCTGGAGCCTCATTAATCTCATTTATCGAGTATTATACGGTTTGTATCGTCTCTGTGACCATTTCAACAGAAATCAGTACCTGGCAACTGCAAACACTCGTATTCTTCATCAAAGACCGACTTGACTCTGTTCATTTCGAAAACAGCGAGGAAATGCGAGCGATTTTCAATATCACTCACTGGTATAAGTGAGAGCCTCTTTCAATTCATGAATTTCGATTCATGCTGACACTTTAATTGCGAACAAGAGAAATTCTCACACCCAAAGATGTAAGCAAATGGCATCTATTCATCGCCCGAACGTCGACAAAATTCACAACTGAGAGTCAAATTACGTAAAAATGAGTTAAATTTACGTTATATATATATATATAAATGACTCCCTGATGTTTTTACTCGTTAACACTGCGCTAAAAACGTGCGAAATTTCCTCGGAAAAATAGCTGTTCAATATTTCGGTTTCAAAAGTAACACCACTCTGACGTGACCGCGACCCGGTCAAACACTTAGCCTCTGTACGGGTCGACAGTGGACTTGGAAAATTTCGACATCAAAATTAAAATTCGAGTTTCCATCGCTGATGGAGGTAAAAGACACTTTGTATAGGTAAATCGTCAATTTTCAACACATTTCATCTCTATAAAATTTCTTGTGGAACGCCTCTAAAGTCCTCAAATAATTAAAAATTACCGCATCATCAAATGAGTGAAATATGAGCGACTAAAATTGAAGCTTTTTCGCTCGACTCTCGAAACAAGAAATATTTCTAGCGACTCTAAAGACACTACCTTGCCCTCAAAAAATAGCCGCGGGCCCTCGAATGAGTGTAAAGTGAACAAAACTCAAATCACTCATACTCCATCAATAAGCTCTCAAATTGAAATTGCTTAGAAAAAATTTCCAATGGTTTGCGATTTCACACTATGTCGAGTGGGAAAAAAGCCGGAAAAAGGGTATTTTATGCCCTATAATGGAGATCGCGACGACTCCGGGAAACATAAATCGGGCGATTCGGGCGAAATCGCCAAAAACGGCTATTTCGTAAACTACTGCGAATTTCACTCTGAACATTTTACTGAACACGTAAAATGATGCGCCTAGCAAAACATGTCAAATGACTTTTTCTGTACGGGCGAAAGATTGTTTTTGAGCGGCGAAAAATCGAAAATCACTCATTTTTTGATGAGCTCCTGCGGCCAAACGGTGGCGTTTTGAGCGCTGCCAATCCTGTGAGTCGTAGGTAATAATGATGCCAACCTCTCATGAAAATTTGAGGCTTTCACCTGCAATGGATACGCCATGAGGAGCAGTCAAAAAATCGGACCGAAAAAACGCCCTTTTTACACCCATTTTCGAAGCCCTATAAAAAATTTTCTATGCCGAATTTCGACGCCAAATAATTATTTTCTATGAAGCGAATTGTTTCCAACGTTCTGACGAAAAATCAGACCTATTGTCCCTCAAAATAAAGAGAACGGACGTTTGGCGCGGAACACATGATTTTTTTGAGAGTTTTTGAGGCTCATTTTCTCGAAAAATTAGAAACCCAGATTTTTTGTGATTTTTTTAATGAAAGAACATTGCAATGTCTACAAGATATCAAAGTTTGAGCGCTTTTGAGCAGCGGGCCTGGCCAGAAAAAAATGCCAAAAATCAACAACTTTTTTGCATGCTTTTTTTGAGAGGCTCTAGCAAAAAATTTTTCTCTATGCCAAACATTCCAAGTTTTTGGCTGAGGTGTACCGCTACTCTGACTACAAGAACATGTAATCGGCATGGCTGTAGAGGCGCCCCAAAATTATTGATAAATAGAAAACAAAACGCTTTTTCAAACGGTTTTTTCTCATTTAAAGCATTTTTATGGGCCCGATCGAGCCGAGAGGCGAAACTTAAGGTTTTTTAGCGAGCCTCCATCCGGCCTTCAAATTTGAGCTTGCTGCGAGCACGCGTTCTGGTACTTTACTCTTGTCAGGTACCAAATTTTTCCCCGTTGTTTCCGAGCACAAAACACAAGCACCCTCCCTTATAGTACTAGTTCTAGCATCTCTTCGAAATGCGTATTTTAGTTTTAGTGCTTTTTTCAAATCCGGAGGGCGCCGCGAGTAACCAGAACACCAACGCGCCCTCCTCCTCCCACAACACAACACACACCCACACACACACACACCCAAACACACCCCCCGAAACCCCCAAACAACAAAAAACACCCACAACAACACATCATCAACACCACCAACAACAAACCACCCATACCACTCACACTCCTCACACTTATAAAACCATCAACAAATAGCCCACAACGACATACCACACGCGCACAACAAATTTAGTACAGCCCGTACCTTACTTGTAATCAAACTTTTATGTTTTACTTTTAAACACCACAGCCACTACTTAATTTACCAACAAACAACTCACACCTAACCATCACTCAACAGGTGTAAAATAATTAAACTAACTCTTTTAGTATGACAATAATCCCTAAACCTAGCGATTACCATTAAACACACACAAAACAAGTTGTCATAACCTATATGATCCTTATTTATCATGACTTTAACTTCAAACCCAATCTGTCGTATTTTACTGTTGAATTTTCAGCCCCCTCATACTTCATCCCATCTATCTGAACATACATCCTCTTATCCTTACTAAATCATTTCACCAAACCTATACACTACCCAACTCATATCCTTATATTTTAAAGCTCGACAGAAAGTTGCATAACAATTTCCTTAACGGAGACGTATAGATGATAAAATTCCTCTATCACACCTCCAATTACCCTCAGGTTAAACAGGTAAAAAAACACACCCAATACAATCAACACTTGTTTATTTAAATGTACAATAAAATTATGTTCGATATAAGTTTTCCCATATACGCCCCTCAAACAATAAAAAGCATTTACTAAAAAACATTCAATATCACTTTAGCGCCAGACGTACGAAAATACCACTCCAATAGCACACGAGAATTACAGAGTTTCATATGCCTACAAGTTTAAACCCACTTTCACAAACCACACTAGCGTTTCATACTGAATATCCGCATGAAAACATTACTATAGAGCCCCAAATATTCACCAACTTAGTGATAGCTAAAATTACCATGAACCCACTCTTTCAAATCAACCCGAAACACTCAATTCAAACTCATTTTCGTGAAGAAATTGAATGAATGAGCGGTAAATAACAGAGTATTAGATTACCCATCTTTCATTTCTCCGAAGATCCCATACAATCTGATCCTTCTTCAATCCAAACCACTATAGAAACCCACAACATTTGACTAAAATAATCCCAAAATGAGTTTGCAAACAAAAGACTACATCCAACTGAAATTAGCCCGCTTTTAATAGAGAAACATCGCTATTATACGACTCAATTGGAAAATGATTATGCAACACACGCGCCGTCGCGCGTTCGCGTTTAATACTAGAATATTTTGGTCGTGATTTAGGGGCCGCTCTGCGAGGGCGATGCCCTACGCAGAGCGGCACAGCCATGGTCTTGATGCCTATCAAAACCGAGGGGCCCTTTACTTACTCCGGATGACTCAAAAACTCGACAAAATGCCCATAAATGTGCAATTTCTGCCATTTTTGGCGGATTTACCCCGTAGACTTTTTTCATAAACTTCAACATCTCCCTCTGCATGAAACTGAAATACATTTGTGCATGAATTCCCACTTTTTGCGATTTTTCATCGAAAATAACATTTTACCATCCGTAGACTTTTGGCGAATGTTTCCTAAAATTTATGAAATGCGAACGTTTCCCACCTTGCAACCCTTCCATACCGTCCAAAAAAATTGTTCAAAACACTCTTCCCTGACGAGAAAAAAACCAAAATATTTGCAAAATATCATCACCAAGTATATTAAAAAATATTCATTAACAAATTTTTCATCGACATAATTTATAAGACGCTCTCGATTCCGCTTCTTTTGAGCCTAAAATCGTCTCTCTGGCTTGTTTCTTAGTGCCATTTTTTTATCAATTTAATTAGGTATGGAATTTTCGAAGGTTTCTTCTTTTTCCCCAAATATCGATTGGATCATTCTCAAATTGTAACCATACAAACTTCTCATTGATATCTAGATTGTATCAAAATTTCAGACTTCTTACTTGAATGCCAACGAAAATATGGCTCATTGAAATTTCACTCCTCTCGCGACCGAGAGTTTATACATCAATTATCAATCAAAATTTGAAAATCATAATATATGTCTAAACCCCCTCATTCTCTTTGAATGAAATACCAAATAACGCCCACCAAAACCTCCAGAAACCATTTTCAAGGACAATTGAAATAACGCAGAAAACGTTTACATGAAGAATTCCCAGAAAAACAACTGCCAGTCAAATTTTACCCCAAACAAGGAATTTTTTACCTGGAAAACGCTGGATGTTCGAACCTCTCGTCGGGCACTGAAACATGAATAATTTAGAACGCTCACCAAAATCAGCACAAAAATTTATGTTGGAATGAGTGATATCTCCATTTGAGCAGTAAATTTCTTCAAAGTAGAACATTTCACGAGCGCAAACCATTTGCAGAATTTCCATAAGTATACTTCAATCATTCACCATAATAGAACCCTCGACCAAGTATGAGAGAGAATTTACAAATTATTCCAAATTATTATGAGTGATGACATTTTACTTTTCGTAAATAACACATATGAGACCTGCGAACCATATCTCTCGAAAATTCCAGACATCTCGGGGACACACATACGCACGCGCATTCACCATACAACGCCGATCCCTTAACCACTCTGCCACGGCGAGCAACAATCTTCTTACATTCCCATTCACAATAAAAATTGACCTCTGAAAAATACTGGGAGAAAATTTTCAATTCAAACGAACCTCGAATTTCATTTTTCAATCGCCAAATTGATAAGAGAAAAATTCACTCATTGTACGCTCGTTAGTAATCGACAAATCCACCACGATGCACTTTTTCTTCAATGAGAATATAGGCATGATCACTAAACACTCCTTTTCCAAGGAGCACATTCCATATCGAAATCGAATGTTTATTTTCTTCAACATGCATACAGTACGCATTACCGATTCCCAACGTAAAAATACGCTGATAAACTCACAACACTCATTTTGCCTAAATGTCGAGTGATTCTGGAGCCTCATTAATCTCATTTATCGAGTATTATACGGTTTGTATCGTCTCTGTGACCATTTCAACAGAAATCAGTACCTGGCAACTGCAAACACTCGTATTCTTCATCAAAGACCGACTTGACTCTGTTCATTTCGAAAACAGCGAAGAAATGCGAGCGATTTTCAATATCACTCACTCGTAATGAGTGAGAGCCTCTTTCAATTCATGAATTTCGGTTGCGTGCTGACACTTTAATTGCGAACAAGAGAGAATCTCACACCCAAAGATGGAAGCAAATGGCATCTATTCATCGCCCGAACGTCGACAAAATTCACAACTGATAGTCAAATTACGTAAAAATGAGTTAAATTTACGTTATATATATATATATAAATGACTCCCTGATGTTCTTACTCGTTAACACTGTGCTAAGAACGTGAGAAATTTCCTCAGAAAGATAGCCATTCAAAAATTTCGGTTTCAAAGTAACAACACTCTGACGTGACCGCACTCAGCTCGCACACATAGCCTCTGTACGGGTCGACTGTGGACTTTGAAAATTTCAACATCAAAATTCAAATTCGGGTTTCCATCGTTGATGGAGGTGAAAAACACTTCGTATAGGTATATCGTCAATTTCCAACACATTTCATCTCCATAAAATTTCTTGTGGAACGCCTCTAAAGTCCTCAAATAATTAAAAATTAATGCATCATCAAATGAGTGAAATATGAGCGACTAAAATTGAGCTTTTTTCGCTTGACTTTCGAAACAAGAAATATTTCTAGCGACTCTAGAGACACTACCTTGCCCTCAAAAAATAGCCGCGGGCCCTCGAATGAGTGTAAAGTGAACAAAACTCAAATCACTCATACTTCATCAATAAACTCCCAGATCGAAATTGCTTAGAAAAAATTTACATTGGTTTGCTCTTTCAAACTAGGTCGAGTGGAAAATATGTAAAAAAAATGATTTTTATGCCCTATAATGGAAATCACGATGACTCGGGGAAACATAAATCGCGCGAAATGGGCAAAACGGCGAAAAACGCGTTTTTCGTGAAATACCGCGAATTTCGTTCTGAAAATTTCACTGAATACGTAAAAAAATGCGACTAGCAAAACATGTTAAATGACTTTTTCTGTACGGGCGACAGAACATTTTTAGGAAGCGAAAAATCGAAAATCACTCATATTTTGATGAGCTGCTGTGTCCAAACGGTGGGGTTTTGAGCGCTGCCAATCTTGTGAGTCGTAGGTATTTTTGAGGGCAACCTCTCATGAAATTTTGAGACTTTCACGTGCGATGGGGACGCCATGAGAAGCAGTCGAAAAATCCGACCGAAAAAACGCCTTTTTTTACACCCCACTTTGAAGTCGAATAAAAGAAAATCTGACTGGCGAAACTTGCTGTACCAAGTTGCTCGTATGTACCAACATGTTTTCTGTGAGGTGTGAAAAAACCAGACCTCTTACTTTGATACAGAAAATTAGCGGATGTTTGGCGCAGATGCCTTTTTTTCCGAGGTCTTTTTTGAGAGGCATTTTCTCGAAAAATTAGGCACCCAGATTTTTTGTGATTTTTTTCACGAGAGATATTTTCAAGCTCTACCAGATATCAAATTTTGAAAGCCTTTCCGCCGCTGGCCTGGCCAGAAAAAAATGCCAAAAATCGACAACTTTTTTGCATGCTTTTTTTAAGAGGCTCTAGCAAAAAATTTTTCTCTATACGAAAAACCTCAAGTTTTTGGCTGAGGTGTACCGCTACTCTGGCTACAAGATTATGAAATCGGCATGGCTGTAGAGCCGCTCTCCAAAAAGTATAATTAGAAATACCAAACGCTTTTTTCATCAGTTTTTTTTCAATTAAAGCATTTTTATGGGCCCGATCGAGCCGAGAGGCGAAACTTAAGGTTTTTTAGCGACTTTCCATCTGCCCTCCAAATTTGAGCTCGCTGCGACCCCGCCTTCTGGTACTTGTCTCTTGTGAGGTACCAAATTTTTCCCCGTTGTTTCCGAGCACTAAACACAAGCACCCTCCCTTATAGTACTAGTTCTAGCATCTCTTCGAAATGCGTATTTTAGTTTTAGTGCTTTTTTCAAATCCGGAGGGCGCCGCGAGTAACCAGCACACCAGCGCCCTCCTCCTCCCACACACAAACAACACACACCCACACACACACCAAAACACACACCGCCAAACCCCCAAACAACAAAAAACACCCACAACAACACATCATCAACAACACCAACAACAAATCACACATTCCATCCAATCGCCACACTTTTAAAACCATCAACAAATAGCCCACAACGACATACCACACGCGCACAACAAATTTAGTACAGCCCGTACCTTACTTGTAACCAAACTTTTATGTTTTACTTTTAAACACCCCGGCACTACTTCATTTACCAACAAACAACTCACACCTAACCATCAACCATCACTCAACAGGTCTAAAATAATTATACTAATTCTTTTAGTATGACAATAATCCCTAAACCTAGCGATTACCATTAAACACACACAAAACGAGTTGTCGTAACCTATATGATCCTTATTTATCATGACTTTACCTTCAAACCCAATCTGTCGTATTTTACTGTCGAATTTTCAGCCCCCTCATACTTCATCCCATCCATCTTAACATACATCCCCTTATTCTTACTAAATCACTTCACCAAACCTATACACTACCCGACTCAATTCCTTACATTTCAGAGCTCGACAGAATGTGCAATAACAATTTCCTTAACGGAGACGTAAATATGAAAAAATTCCGCTATCACACCTCTAATTACCCTCAGGTTAAACAGGTTAAAAAACACACCCAATAAAATCAACACTTGTTAATTTTAATGTTCAATACAATTATGTTCGATATAAGTTTTCCCATATACGCCCCTCAAACAATAAAAAGCATTTACCAAAAAACATTCAATATCACTTTAGCGCCAGACGTACGAAAATACCACTCCAATAGCACACGAGAATTACAGTGTTTCATATGCCTACAAGTTTAAACCCACTTTCACAAACCACACTAGCGTTTCATACTGAATATCCGCATGAAAACATTACTATAGAGCCCCAAATATTCACCAACTTAATGATAGCTAAAATTACCATGAACACACTCTTTCAAATCAACCCGAAACACTCAATTCAAACTCATTTTCGTGAAGCAATTGAATGAATGAGAGGTAAATAACAGAGTATTAGATTACCCATCTTTCATTTCTCCGAAGATCCCATACAATCTGATCCTTCTTACATCGAAACCACTATAGAAACCCACAACATTTGACTAAAATAATCCCAAAATGAGTTTGCAAACAATAGACTACATCCAACTGAAATTAGCCCGCTTTTAATAGAGAAACATCGCTATTATACGCCTCAATTGGAAAATGATTATGCAACACACGCGCTGTCGCGCGTTCAAGTTTAATGCTAAAAAATTTTGGTGGTGATTTAGGGGCCGCTCTGCGAGGGCGATGCCCTACGCAGAGCGGCACAGCCATGGTCTTGATACCTATCAAAACTCAGAAGCCCTTTACTTACTCCGGATCACTCAAAAACTCTACAAAATGACCATTAATGTGCAATTTCTGCCATTTTGGGCGGATTTATACCGTAGACTTTTATCACACCCTTAAACATCTCCCTCTGCATGAAACTGAAACACATTTGTGCATGAATTCCCACATTTTTGTGATTTTTCATCGAAAATAACATTTTACCATCCGTAGACTTTTGGCGAATGTTTCCCAAAATTTATGAAATGCGAACGTTTTCCACCTTGCAGCCCTTCCATACTGTCCAAAAAAATTGTTCAAAACACTCTTCCCTGACGAGAAAACAGCCAAAATATTTGCAAAATATCATTTCGAAATATATTAAAAAATATTCATTAACAAATTTTTCATCGACATAATTCATAAGACGCTCTCGATTCCGCTTCTTTTGAGCCTAAAATCGTCTCTCTGGCTTGTTTCTAAGTGCCATTTTTTTATGCATTTAATCAGGTATGGAATTTTCGAAGGTTTCTTCTTTTTCCCCAAATATCGATTGGACCATTTTCAAATTGTAACCATACAAACTTCTTATTGATATCTAGATTGTATCAAAATTTCAGACTTCTTACTTGAATGCCAACGAAAATATGGCTCATTGAAATTTCACTCCTCTCGCGACCGAGAGTTTATACATCAATTATCAATGAAAATTTGAAAATCATAATTTATGTCTAAACCCCCTCATTCTCTTTGAATGAAATACCAAATAACGCCCACCAAAACCTCCAGAAACCATTTTCAAGGACAATTGAAATAACGCAGAAAACGTTTACATGAAGAATTCCCAGAAAAACAACTGCCAGTCAAATTTTACCCCAAACGGGGAATTTTTTACCTGGAAAATGCTGGAAATGCGAACCTCTCATCGGGCACTGAAACATGAATAATTTAGAACGCCCACCAAAATCAGCGCAAAAATCCATGTTGGAATGAGTGATATCTCCATTTGAGCAGTAAATTTCTTCAAAGTAGAACATTTCACGAGCGCAAACCATTTGCAGAATTTCCATAAGTATACTTCAATCATTCACCAAAATAGAACCCTCGACCAAGTCTGAGAGAGAATTTACAAATTATTCCAAATTATTACGAGTGATGACATTTTACTTCTCGTAAATAAGACATATGAGGCCTGCGAACCATATCTCCCGAAAATTCCAGACATCTCGGGGACACACATACGCACGCGCATTCACCATACAACGCCGATCCCTTAACCACTGTGCCACGGCGAGCAACAATCTTCTTACGTTCCCATTCACAATAAAAATTGACCTCTGAAAAATACTGAGAGAATATTTTCATTTCAAACGAACCTCCAATTTCATTTTTCAGTCGCCAAAATTGATGAGAGAAAAATTCACTCATCGTACGCTCTTTAGTAATCGACAAATACACCATGATGCACTCTTTTTTCAATGAAAATATAGGCATGATCACTGAATACTCCATTTCCAAGGAGCTCATTCCATTTCGCAATCAAATATACATTATCTGCACGCGCATACAGTACGAATTTCCAATTTCCAACGTAAAAATACGCTGGTAAACTCACAACACTAATTTTGCCTAAATATCGAGTGATTCTGGAGCCTCATTTACCTCATTTATTGAGTATTGAACGTTTTGTATCGCCATTGTGAACATTCCGACTAATATCATTAGCTGGCAACTGCAAACATTCTTATTCTTCATGAACGACCGACGCGACTCTGTTCATTTCGAAAACAGCGAGAATGCGAGCGATTTTCAATGTCACTCACTCGTATAAGTGAGAGCCTCTTTAAATTCATGAATTTCGACTGCGTGCTGACACTTCAATTGTGAACAAGAGAAATTCTCACACCCAAAGATGGAAGCAAATGGCATCTATTCATCGCCCGAACGTCGACAAAACTCACAACTGATAGTCAAATTACGTAAAAATGAGTTAAATTTACGTTATATACATATATATGTATGACTCCCTGATGTTCTTACTCGTTAACACTGTGCTAAGAAGGTGAAAAATTTCCTCGGAAAGATAGCCATTCGAAAATTTCGGTTTCAAAGTAACAACACTCTGACGTGACCGCACTCAGCTCGCACACTTAGCATCAGAACGGGCAGAAGCTGGACTTGTAAAATTTCGACACAAAATTCAAATTCGAGTTTCCATCGTTGATGGAGGTGAAAAACACTACGTATAGGTAAATCGTCAATTTCCAACACATTTCATCTCTATAAAATTTCCTGTGGAACGCCTCTAAAGTCCTCAAATAATTAAAAATTACCGCATCATCAAATGAGTAAAATATGAGCGACTAAAATTTTGCTTTTTCCGCTTGACTCTCTAAACAAGAAATATTTCTAGCAACTCTAGAGACACTACCTTGCCCTCAAAAAATAGCTGCGGGCCCTCGAATGAGTGTAAAGTGAACAAAACTCAAATCACTCATACTTCATCAATAAACTCCCAGATCGAAATTGCTTAGAAAAAATTTCCATTGGTTTGCTCTTTCAAACTAGTTCGAGCGGAAAAAAGGCAGAAAAAAGGATTTTTATGCCCTAAAATGGAGATCGCGACGACTCCAGGAAACATAAATCGAGCGATTCGGGCGAAATCGCCAAAAACGGCTATTTCGTAAACTACCGGGAATTTTGCTCTGAAAATTTCACTGAACATGTAAAATGATGCGACAAGCAAAACATGCCAAATGACTTTTTCTGTGCGGCCAATAGAATTTTTTTGAGAAGCGAAAAATCGAAAATCACTCATTTTTTGATGAGCTGCTGTGGCCAAACGGTGGCGTTTTTGAGCGCTGCCAGTCCTCTGAGTCGTAGGTATTTTTGATGCCAACCTCTCATGAAATTTTGAGACGTTCAAGTGCGATGGATACGCCATGGGGAGCAGTCAAAAAATTCGACAAAAAAAACGTCTTTTTTTAAGCATACTTCAAAGTCGATTAAAAAAAAATCTATCCGACGAATTTTTTTGAGCCAAACTTTTTGAATGTACCAACATGTTTTCTGTAATGTGTCGAAAAACCAGACCTCTTACTGTGAAACAGGAAAACTGAGACTGTTTGGCGCAGATGCCTTTTTTTTCGAGGTCATATTTGAGAGGCATTTTCTCAAAAAATTGGTAACCCAGATTTTTTGTGATTTTTTTCACGAGAGATATTCCCAACCTCTACCAGATATCAAATTTTGAAAGCCTTTCCGCCGCTGGCCTGGCCAGAAAAAAATCGCAAAAATCGACAATTTTTTGGCATGCTTTTTTTGAGAGGCTCTAGCAAAAAATTTTTCTCTATACGAAAAACCTCAAGTTTTTGGCTGAGGTGTACCGCTACTCTGGCTACCCAGAAATGAAATCCGCAGACCTCTAGCTATCACAGCGAAAATTAGATAAATATTAGAAAATGACGAAAAAAAAAACGTTTTTTTTCATTTAAAGCATTTTTATGGGCCCGATCGAGCCGAGAGGCGAAACTTAAGGTTTTTTAGCGACTCTCCATCTGCCCTCCAAATTTGAGCCCGCTGCGACCCCGCGTTCTGGTACTTTACTCCTGTGTGAATCGGGATTCCGCCCATTGTTTCCGAGCACTAAACACAAGCACCCTCCCTTATAGTACTAGTTCTAGCATCTCTTCGAAATGCGTATTTTAGTTTTAGTGCTTTTTTCAAATCCGGAGGGCGCCGCAAGTAACCAGCACACACACGCGCCCTCCGACTCCCCCCCACAACACAACACACCCCAACACACACACACACCCAAACACACCCCCCGAAACCCCCAAACAACAAAAAACACCCACAACAACACATCATCAACACCATCAACAAAAAACCATACACCCCATACACTCTTCACACTTCTAAAACCATCAACCAATGACCCACAACAACATAGCACACGCGCACAACAACATACCACACGCGCACAACAAATTTAGTACAGCCCATGCATATACTTTAATTCAAACTTATATGTTTTACTTTTAAACACCACAGCCACTACTTAATTTACCAACAAACAACTCACACCTAACCATCAACCATCACTCAACAGGTCAAAAATAATTTTACAACTTCCATCTCGTTTGGCAATAATCCCTAAACCTATCGCTTACCATTAAACACACACAAAACGAGTTGTCATAACCTATATGATCCTTATTTATCAGGACTTTACCTTCAAACCCAATCTGTCGTATTTTACTGTTGAATTTTCAGCCCCCTCACACTTCATCCCATCTATCTTAACATACATCCCCTTCTTCTTACTAAATCACTCCACCAAACCTATACACTACCCAACTCAATTCCTTATATTTCAGAGCTCAACAGAAAGTGCAATAACAATTTCCTTAACGGAGACGTAAATATGATAAAATTCCGCTATCACACCTCCAATTACCCTCAGGTTAAACAGGGGAAAAATTACACCCAATACAAACAATACGTGTTTATTTCAATGTTAAACACAATTATGTTCGATATAAGTTTTCCCATATACGCCCCTCAAACAATAAAAAGCATTTACCATAAAACGTTCAATATCACTTTAGGCCCAGACGTACGAAAATTGCACTCCAATAGCACACGAGAATTACAGAGTTTCATATGCCTACAAGTTTAAGCGCTCTTTCACAAACCACACTAGCGTTTCATACTGAATATCCGCATGAAAACATTACTATAGAGCCCCAAATATTCACAAACTTCATGATAGTTCAAACTATCATGAACAAACTCTTTCAAATTCCTTTTCGTGAATAAATGGAATGAATGAGAAGTATATGATGAAATATTACATTGACCATCTATCATTGCTCCAGAGATCCCATACAATCCAATCCTCCTTCAACCTAAACAACTACAGAAACCCACAACATTTGCATAAAATTATCAAAAAATAAATTTGCAAAGAAAAGACCACATCCAACTGAAAAGCAGCCCGCTTTTAATAGAGAAACATCGCTATTATACGACTCAATTGGAAAATGATTATGCAACACACGCGCCGTCGCGCGTTCGCGTTTAATACTAGAATATTTTGGTCGTGATTTAGGGGCCGCTCTGCGAGGGCGATGCCCTACGCAGAGCGGCACAGCCATGGTCTTGATGCCTATCAAAACCGAGGGGCCCTTTACTTACTCCGGATCACTCAAAAACTCTACAAAATGACCATTAATGTGCAATTTCTGCCATTTTGGGCGGATTTATACCGTAGACTTTTATCACACCCTTAAACATCTCCCTCTGCATGAAACTGAAACACATTTGTGCATGAATTCCCACATTTTTGTGATTTTTCATCGAAAATAACATTTTACCATCCGTAGACTTTTGGCGAATGTTTCCTAAAATTTATGAAATGCGAACGTTTTCCACCTTGCAGCCCTTCCATACTGTCCAAAAAAATTGTTCAAAACACTCTTCCCTGACGAGAAAACAGCCAAAATATTTGCAAAATATCATTTCGAAATATATTAAAAAATATTCATTAACAAATTTTTCATCGACATAATTCATAAGACGCTCTCGATTCCGCTTCTTTTGAGCCTAAAATCGTCTCTCTGGCTTGTTTCTAAGTGCCATTTTTTATCAATTTAATTAGGTATGGAATTTTCGAAGGTTTCTTCTTTTTCCCCAAATATCGATTGGACCATTTTCAAATTGTAACCATACAAACTTCTTATTGATATCTAGATTGTATCAAAATTTCAGACTTCTTACTTGAATGCCAACGAAAATATGGCTCATTGAAATTTCACTCCTCTCGCGACCGAGAGTTTATACATCAATTATCAATGAAAATTTGAAAATCATAATTTATGTCTAAACCCCCTCATTCTCTTTGAATGAAATACCAAATAACGCCCACCAAAACCTCCAGAAACCATTTTCAAGGACAATTGAAATAACGCAGAAAACGTTTACATGAAGAATTCCCAGAAAAACAACTGCCAGTCAAATTTTACCCCAAACGGGGAATTTTTTACCTGGAAAATGCTGGAAATACGAACCTCTCATCGGGCACTGAAACATGAATAATTTAGAACGCCCACCAAAATCAGCGCAAAAATCCATGTTGGAATGAGTGATATCTCCATTTGAGCAGTAAATTTCTTCAAAGTAGAACATTTCACGAGCGCAAACCATTTGCAGAATTTCCATAAGTATACTTCAATCATTCACCAAAATAGAACCCTCGACCAAGTCTGAGAGAGAATTCACAAATTATTCCAAATTATTACGAGTGATGACATTTTACTTCTCGTAAATAAGACATATGAGGCCTGCGAACCATATCTCCCGAAAATTCCAGACATCTCGGGGACACACATACGCACGCGCATTCACCATACAACGCCGATCCCTTAACCACTGTGCCACGGCGAGCAACAATCTTCTTACGTTCCCATTCACAATAAAAATTGACCTCTGAAAAATACTGAGAGAATATTTTCATTTCAAACGAACCTCCAATTTCATTTTTCAGTCGCCAAAATTGATGAGAGAAAAATTCACTCATCGTACGCTCTTTAGTAATCGACAAATACACCATGATGCACTCTTTTTTCAATGAAAATATAGGCATGATCACTGAATACTCCATTTCCAAGGAGCTCATTCCATTTCGCAATCAAATATACATTATCTGCACGCGCATACAGTACGAATTTCCAATTTCCAACGTAAAAATACGCTGGTAAACTCACAACACTAATTTTGCCTAAATATCGAGTGATTCTGGAGCCTCATTTACCTCATTTATTGAGTATTAAACGTTTTGTATCGCCATTGTGAACATTCCGACTAATATCATTAGCTGGCAACTGCAAACATTCTTATTCTTCATGAACGACCGACGCGACTCTGTTCATTTCGAAAACAGCGAGAATGCGAGCGATTTTCAATGTCACTCACTCGTATAAGTGAGAGCCTCTTTAAATTCATGAATTTCGACTGCGTGCTGACACTTTAATTGCGAACAAGAGAAATTCTCACACCCAAAGATAAAAGCAAATGGCATCTATTCATCGCCCGAACGTCGACAAAACTCACAACTGATAGTCAAATTACGTAAAAATGAGTTAAATTTACGTTATATACATATATATGTATGACTCCCTGATGTTCTTACTCGTTAACACTGTGCTAAGAACGTGAAAAATTTCCTCGGAAAGATAGCCATTCGAAAATTTCGGTTTCAAAGTAACAACACTCTGACGTGACCGCACTCAGCTCGCACACTTAGCATCAGAACGGGCAGAAGCTGGACTTGTAAAATTTCGACACAAAATTCAAATTCGAGTTTCCATCGTTGATGGAGGTGAAAAACACTTTGTATAGGTGAATCGTCAATTTCCAACACATTTCATCTCCATAAAATTTCTTGTGGAACGCCTCTAAAGTCCTCAAATAATTAAAAATTACCGCATCATCAAATGAGTGAAATATGAGCGACTAAAATTGAAGCTTTTTCGCTTGACTCTCGAAACAAGAAATATTTCTAGCGACTCTAAAGACACTACCTTGCCCTCAAAAAATAGCCGCGGGCCCTCGAATGAGTGTAAAGTGAACAAAACTTAAATCACTCATACTCCATCAATAAGCTCTCAAATTGAAATTGCTTAGAAAAAATTTCCAATGGTTTGCGCTTTCACACTAGTTTGAGTTGAAAAAAGCCCAAAAAAAGTTTTTTAAGCCCTATAATGGAAATCGCAATGACGCGAGGAAACATAAATCGAGCGATATGAGCAAAATCGCCAAAAACTGCTATTTCGTGAACTACAGCGAATTTCGCTCTGAAAATTTCACCGAACACGTAAAATGATGCGCCTAGCAAAACATGTTAAATGACTTTTTCTGTACGGGCGACAGAACATTTTTGGAGAGCGAAAAATCGAAAATCACGCATTTTTTGATGAGCTGCTGTGGCCAAACGATGGGGTTTTGAGCGTTGCCGATCCCGTGGATCGTAGGTACTGTTGACGTGAACCTCTCATGAAATTTCGGCATTATCACGTGCGATGTATACGCGATAAGAAGCAGTCAAAAAATTCGACCGTAAAAACGTCATTTTTTAGTCCCAACTTCAAAGACTCACAGAAAAAATTCTACTCGTAGAAACCTTCTCAAAAAGTATTTTTGAATGTACCAACATGTTTTCTGTGATGTGTAGAAAAACCAAACCTCCTACTTCCACCCAGAAAACCTAAACATGTTTGGCGCAGATGCCTTTTTTTCCGAGGTCTTTTTTGAGAGGCATTTTCTCGCAAAATTGAGCACCCAGATTTTTTGTGATTTTTTTGATGAAAGACCTTCCCAATGTCCACAAGATATCAAAGTTTGAACACTTTTGAGCGGCGGGCCTCGCCGGAAAAAAATGCCAAAAATCGACATCTTTTTTGCATGCTTTTTTTAGAGGGCTCTAGCAAAAAATTTTTCTCTATGCCAAACATCTCAAGTTTTTGGCTGAGGTGTACCGCTGCTTGGACTACCCAAAAATGAAATCCGCAGACCTCTAGGACCCGTAGTTGAAAACTTTTAAATGTTTGAAAATGACGAAAAAAAAAACGTTTTTTTTCATTTAAAGCATTTTTATGGGCCCGATCGAGCCGAGAGGCGAAACTTAAGGTTTTTTAGCGAGTGTCCACCTGGCCTCCAAATTTGAGCTCGCTGCGACCACGCGTTCTGGTACTTTACTCCTGTGTGAATCGGGATTCCGCCCATTGTTTCCGAGCACAAAACACAAGCACCCTCCCTTATAGTACTAGTTCTAGCATCTCTTCGAAATGCGTATTTTAGTTTTAGTGCTTTTTTCAAATCCGGAGGGCGCCGCAAGTAACCAGACAACTCGCCCCTCCTCCCTCCACACAAACACACACCCACACACACACACCCAAACACACACCGCCAAACCCCCAAACAACAAAAAACACCCACAACAACACATCATCAACACCACCAACAACAAATCACACATTCCACCCAATCGCCACACTTTTAAAACCATCAACAGATAGCCCACAACGACATAGCACACGCGCACAACAAATTTAGTAAAGCCCGTACAATTACTTTTCACCAAACTTTTATGTTTTACTTTTAAACACCACAGCCACTACTTAATTTACCAACAAACAACTCACACCAGACCATCAACCATCACTCAACAGGTCAAAAATAATTATAAAACCTCCTCTTGTTAATCCATAAACCTAGCGATTACCATTAAACACACACAAAACGTGTTGTCATAACCTATATGATCCTTATTTATCATGACTTCACCTACAAACCCAATCTATCGTATATTACCGTTGAATTTTCAGCGCCCTCATACTTCATCCCATCTATCTTAACATACATCCCCTTATTCTTACTAAATCACTCCACCAAACCTACACTACCCTCCTCAATTCCTTACACTTTAAAACTCGACAGAAAGTTGCAGAACAATTTCCTTAACGGAGACGAAAAATTGATTAAATGCCTCTATCACACCTCTAATTCCCAATACAATCAATACTTGTTCATCTAAATATTCAATCCAATCATGTTCAATATAAATTTTCCCATACACGCCCTCTCAAACAGTAAAAAGCATTTTCCTAAATAAACGTTCAATATCATTTAATTGCCAGACGTACGAAAATAGCACTCCAATAGCACACGAGAATTACCAACTTTTATATGCTTACATGTTTATACCCACTTCCAAAAACCACACTAGCGTTTCACACTGAATATCCGAATGAAAACTTAACTATAGAGCCCCAAATATTCACCAAATTAATGATAATTCAAATTACCATGAACACACTCCTTCAAATCAATCCGAAAACTCAATTCAAACTCATTTTCGTGAAGAAATGGAATGAATGAAAGGTAAATGATAGAGTATTACATTATCCATCTTCCATTACTCAAGAGATCCCATACACAAGCCGATCCTCCTTCAACCTAAACCACTACAGAAACCCACAATATTTGAATAAAATATTCACAAGTAAATTTGCAAACAAAAGACCACATCCAACTGAAAATTAGCCCGCTTTTAAAGAAAAACATCGCTATTATACGCCTCAAATGGAAAATGATGATGCAACACACGCGCTGTCGCGCGTTCAAGTTTAATGCCAGAATATTTTTGTGATGACTTAGGGGCCGCTCTGCGGGGCTACGCCCTTCGCAGAGCGGCACAGCCATGGTCTTGATGCCTATCAAAACCGAGGGGCCCTTTACTTATCCGAATCACTCAGAAACTCTACAAAATGCCCATTAATGTGCAATTTCTGCCATTTCGGGCGGATTTACCACGTAGACTTTTATCATAACCTTCAACATCTCCCTCTGCATGAAACTGAAATACATTTGTGCATGAATTCCCACTTTTTTGTGATTTTTCGTCGAAAATAACATTTTACCATCCGTAGACTTTTGGCGAATGTTTCCTAAAATTTATGAAATGCGTTCGTTTTCCACCTTGCAACCCTTCCATACTGTCCAAAAAAATTGTTCAAAGCACGCTTCCCTGACGAGAAAAAAGCCAAAATATTTGCAAAAACTCATTTCCAAATATATTAAAAAATATTCATTAACAAAATTTTCATCGACATAGCTCATAAAAAGCTTTCGATTCCGCTTCTTTTGAGCCTAAAATCGTCTCTCTGGCTTGTTTCTAAGTGCCATTTTTTAATCAATTTAATTAGGTCTGGAATTTTCAAAGGTTTCTTCTTTTTCCCAAAATATCGATTGGACCATTCTCAAATTGTAACCATACAAACTTCTCATTGATTTCTAGATCGTATCAAAATTTCAGACGTCTAACTTCAATGCCAACGAAAATATGGCTCATTGAAATTTCACTCCTCTCGCGACCGAGAGTTTATAGGTCAATTATCAATGAAAATTTAAAAATCAATTTATGTCATATATCCCCCTCATTCTCTTCGAATGAAATACCAAATAACGCCCACCAAAACCTCCAGGTACCAGTTTCAAGGACAATTGAAATACCGCGGAAAACGTTTACATGAAGAATTCCCAGAAAAACAACTGCCACTCAAATTTGACCCCAACCTGGAAATTTTTTACCTGGAAAATGCTGGATGTTCGAACCTCTCGTCGGGCACTGAAACATGAATAATTTAGAACGCCCACCAAAATCAACACAAAAATTCATGTTGGAATGAGTGATATCTCCATTTTAGCAGTAAATTACTTTATAATAGAACATTTCACGAGCGCAAACCATTTCACAAAATTTCCATGAGTATACTTATATCATTCACCAAAATAGAACCCTAAACCAAATCTGAGAGAGAATTTACAAATTATTCCAAATGAATATGAGTGATGACATTTTACTTCTCGTAAATAACACATATGAGGCCTGCGAACCATATCTCTCGAAAATTCCAGACATCTCGGGGACACACATACGCACGCGCATTCACCATACAACACCGATCCCTTAACCACTGTGCCACGACGAGCACATGTATTGAAACATACATGAACCACATATGAGCCATAAATTAGAATATACTCATTCACACATTGAGCGATCAAATTCAGCAAGCAATTAATGAGACTGTGACGCGTCCAAACAATCTTCTTACATTCCCATTCACAATAAAAATTCACCTCTGCAGAATACTGAGAGAAAATTTTTGTTTCCAAACGAACCTCGAATTTCATTTTTCAATCGTCAAAATTGATGAGAGAAAAATTGCCTCAAAGTACGCTCTTTAGTAATCGACAAATCCACAATGATGCACTCTTTCTTCGATGAGAATATAAGCATGATCACTAAACACTCCTTTTCCAAGGATCACATTCCATTTCGAAATCGAATGTTTATTTTCTTCAACATGCATACAGTGCGAATTACCGATTTCCAACGTAAAAATACGCTGGTATAACCACAACACTAATTTTGCCTAAATATCGAGTGATTCTGGAGCCTCATTTATCTCATTTATTGAATATTATACGTTTTGTATCGCCATTGTGGACATTCCGACTAATATCATTAGCTGGCAACTGCAAACATTCTTATTCCTCATCAACGAACGACGCGACTCTGTTCTTTTCTAAGACAGTGAGGAAATACGAGCTATTTTCAATGTCACTCACTCGTCATGAGTGAGAGCCTCATTTAATTCATGAATTTCGATTGCGTGCTGACACTGAAATGGCGAGCAAGAGGAACCCTCACACCCAAAGATGGAAACAAATGGCATCTATTTATCGCCCGAACGTCGACAAAATTCACAACTGAGAGTCAAATTACGGAAAAATGAGTTAATTTTACTTTATATATATATGTATATATGACTCTCTGATGTTCTTACTCGTTAAAATTGTGCTAAGAACGTGAAAAATTTACTCGGAAAGATGTCCATTCGAAAGTTTCGGTTTCAAAGTAGAAGCACTCTGACGTGACCGCGGCCAGGTCACACACAGCCTCTGTACAAGCCGCAAGTGTGGACTTTGAAAATTTCGATATGAAATCATTTATGGCTATTATTGACGAAAAAATGTTGATGGAATACAAAAAACACTTACTCTAGGTATATCGTGTATTTCCAACACATTTGGTCTCTATGAAATTTTTTGTGGGACCACTCCAAAAGCCTCAAATAGGTGCATCACTCAATATGAGTGATTTTGAGAGGTATAAATGTCATATTTCCGACTCGACCCGCGATGCAAGAAATATTTCTAACAACTCTAGAGACACTACCTTGCCCTCAAAAAATAGCCGCGGGCCCTCGAATGAGTGTAAAGTGAATAAAACTCAAATCACTCATACTTCATCAATAAGCTCTCGGATCGAAATTGCTTAGAAAAAAATTCCAATAGTTTGCGCTTTCACACTGTTTCGAGTTGAAAAAAACCCAAAAAAATAGTTTTTTATGCCCTATAATGCATATCGCTATCACTCGGGGAAACATAAATCGAGCGATATGAGCAAAATCGCAAAAATTGGCTATTTCGTGAACTACGGCGAATTTCGCTCTGAAAATTTCACTGAACACGTAAAATGATGCGCCTATCAAAACATGTTAAATGACTTTTTCTGTGCGGGCCACAGAAATTTTTTGAGCGGCGAAAAATCGAAAATCACGCATTTTTTGATGAGCTGCTGCGGCCAAACGGTGGGGTTTTGAGCGTTGCCGATCCTGTGAAACGTAGGTACTTTTGATGCCAACCTCTCATGAAATTTTGAGACTTTTACGAGCGATGGATACGCCATGGGGAGCGGTCGAAAAATCCAACCGAAAAAACGCCTATTTTTACACCCCATTTTGAAGTCGAATAAAAAAAAATCTATCCAACCAATTTTTCTGAGCCAAACTTTTTGAATGTATCAACATGTTTTCTGTGAGGTGTAAAAAAACCAGACCTCTTACTTTGATACAGAAAATTAGCGGATGTTTGGCGCAGAGGCCTTTTTTTTTGAGGTCTTTTTTGTGAGGCATTTTCTCGAAAAATTGAGCTCCTAGATTTTTTGTGATTTTTTTCTAGAGAGATATTTGCAACCTCTACAAGATATCAAATTTCGAAAGCTTTTTCATCGCTGGCCTGGCCAGGAAAAAATCGCAAAAATCGACCCTTTTTTGGCATGCTTTTTTTGAGAGGCTCTAGCAAAAAATTTTTCTCTATACGAAAAAGCTCAAGTTTTTGGCTGAGGTGTACCGCTTCTCTGGCTACGAAAATATGAAATCGGCATGGCTGTAGAGCCGCTCGCCAAAAACTATAATTAGAAATACTAAACGCTTTTTTTTACGGTTTTTTTTCGATTAAAGCATTTTTATGGGCCCGATCGAGCCAAGAGGCAAACCCTGAGGTTTTTTCACGAGGCCCCGTCTGCCCACGAGATTTCAGCCCGCTACGACCACGCGTTCTGGTACTTTACTCTTGTGCTCCATCGGAATCCGCCTAGTCTTTTTGTCTACCCACACAAGCACCTCCACAAAAGTCCCGATCTAAACCTAAACGCGGATTTCGATTCTAGTTTTTTCTCACATTTTGGAGGTGCGCCGCAAGTAACCAGCACACCATAGCGCCCTCCGACTCCCCCCCACAACACAACACACACCCACACACACACACCCAAACACACCCCCCGAAACCCCCAAACAACAAAAAACACCCACAACAACACATTATCAACACCACCAACAACAAACCACCCACACCATTCAATCTTCACACTTTTAAAACCATCAACAAATAGCCCACAACGACATACCACACGCGCACAACAAATTTCACAAACAGCCCGTACCTTACTTGTGACCAAACTTTTATGTTTTACTTTTAAACACCCCGGCACTACTTCATTTACCAACAAACAACTCACACCTAACCATCAACCATCACTCAACAGGTCTAAAATAATTATACTAATTCTTTTGGTATGACAATAATCCCTAAACCTAGCGATTACCATTAAACACACACAAAACGAGTTGTCGTAACCTATATGATCCTTATTTATCATGACTTTACCTTCAAACCCAATCTGTCGTATTTTACTGTCGAATTTTCAGCCCCCTCATACTTCATCCCATCCATCTTAACATACATCCCCTTATTCTTACTAAATCACTTCACCAAACCTATACACTACCCGACTCAATTCCTTACATTTCAGAGCTCGACAGAATGTGCAATAACAATTTCCTTAACGGAGACGTAAATATGAAAAAATTCCGCTATCACACCTCTAATTACCCTCAGGTTAAACAGGTTAAAAAACACACCCAATAAAATCAACACTTGTTAATTTTAATGTTCAATACAATTATGTTCGATATAAGTTTTCCCATATACGCCCCTCAAACAATAAAAAGCATTTACCAAAAAACATTCAATATCACTTTAGCGCCAGACGTACGAAAATACCACTCCAATAGCACACGAGAATTACAGTGTTTCATATGCCTACAAGTTTAAACCCACTTTCACAAACCACACTAGCGTTTCATACTGAATATCCGCATGAAAACATTACTATAGAGCCCCAAATATTCACCAACTTAATGATAGCTAAAATTACCATGAACACACTCTTTCAAATCAACCCGAAACACTCAATTCAAACTCATTTTCGTGAAGCAATTGAATGAATGAGAGGTAAATAACAGAGTATTAGATTACCCATCTTTCATTTCTCCGAAGATCCCATACAATCTGATCCTTCTTACATCGAAACCACTATAGAAACCCACAACATTTGACTAAAATAATCCCAAAATGAGTTTGCAAACAATAGACTACATCCAACTGAAATTAGCCCGCTTTTAATAGAGAAACATCGCTATTATACGCCTCAATTGGAAAATGATTATGCAACACACGCGCTGTCGCGCGTTCAAGTTTAATGCTAAAAAATTTTGGTGGTGATTTAGGGGCCGCTCTGCGAGGGCGATGCCCTACGCAGAGCGGCACAGCCATGGTCTTGATACCTATCAAAACTCAGAAGCCCTTTACTTACTCCGGATCACTCAAAAACTCTACAAAATGACCATTAATGTGCAATTTCTGCCATTTTGGGCGGATTTATACCGTAGACTTTTATCACACCCTTAAACATCTCCCTCTGCATGAAACTGAAACACATTTGTGCATGAATTCCCACATTTTTGTGATTTTTCATCGAAAATAACATTTTACCATCCGTAGACTTTTGGCGAATGTTTCCCAAAATTTATGAAATGCGAACGTTTTCCACCTTGCAGCCCTTCCATACTGTCCAAAAAAATTGTTCAAAACACTCTTCCCTGACGAGAAAACAGCCAAAATATTTGCAAAATATCATTTCGAAATATATTAAAAAATATTCATTAACAAATTTTTCATCGACATAATTCATAAGACGCTCTCGATTCCGCTTCTTTTGAGCCTAAAATCGTCTCTCTGGCTTGTTTCTAAGTGCCATTTTTTTATCAATTTAATCAGGTATGGAATTTTCGAAGGTTTCTTCTTTTTCCCCAAATATCGATTGGACCATTTTCAAATTGTAACCATACAAACTTCTTATTGATATCTAGATTGTATCAAAATTTCAGACTTCTTACTTGAATGCCAACGAAAATATGGCTCATTGAAATTTCACTCCTCTCGCGACCGAGAGTTTATACATCAATTATCAATGAAAATTTGAAAATCATAATTTATGTCTAAACCCCCTCATTCTCTTTGAATGAAATACCAAATAACGCCCACCAAAACCTCCAGAAACCATTTTCAAGGACAATTGAAATAACGCAGAAAACGTTTACATGAAGAATTCCCAGAAAAACAACTGCCAGTCAAATTTTACCCCAAACGGGGAATTTTTTACCTGGAAAATGCTGGAAATGCGAACCTCTCATCGGGCACTGAAACATGAATAATTTAGAACGCCCACCAAAATCAGCGCAAAAATCCATGTTGGAATGAGTGATATCTCCATTTGAGCAGTAAATTTCTTCAAAGTAGAACATTTCACGAGCGCAAACCATTTGCAGAATTTCCATAAGTATACTTCAATCATTCACCAAAATAGAACCCTCGACCAAGTCTGAGAGAGAATTTACAAATTATTCCAAATTATTACGAGTGATGACATTTTACTTCTCGTAAATAAGACATATGAGGCCTGCGAACCATATCTCCCGAAAATTCCAGACATCTCGGGGACACACATACGCACGCGCATTCACCATACAACGCCGATCCCTTAACCACTGTGCCACGGCGAGCAACAATCTTCTTACGTTCCCATTCACAATAAAAACTGACCTCTGAAAAATACTGAGAGAATATTTTCATTTCAAACGAACCTCCAATTTCATTTTTCAGTCGCCAAAATTGATGAGAGAAAAATTCACTCATCGTACGCTCTTTAGTAATCGACAAATACACCATGATGCACTCTTTTTTCAATGAAAATATAGGCATGATCACTGAATACTCCATTTCCAAGGAGCTCATTCCATTTCGCAATCAAATATACATTATCTGCACGCGCATACAGTACGAATTTCCAATTTCCAACGTAAAAATACGCTGGTAAACTCACAACACTAATTTTGCCTAAATATCGAGTGATTCTGGAGCCTCATTTACCTCATTTATTGAGTATTAAACGTTTTGTATCGCCATTGTGAACATTCCGACTAATATCATTAGCTGGCAACTGCAAACATTCTTATTCTTCATGAACGACCGACGCGACTCTGTTCATTTCGAAAACAGCGAGAATGCGAGCGATTTTCAATGTCACTCACTCGTATAAGTGAGAGCCTCTTTAAATTCATGAATTTCGACTGCGTGCTGACACTTTAATTGCGAACAAGAGAAATTCTCACACCCAAAGATGGAAGCAAATGGCATCTATTCATCGCCCGAACGTCGACAAAACTCACAACTGATAGTCAAATTACGTAAAAATGAGTTAAATTTACGTTATATACATATATATGTATGACTCCCTGATGTTCTTACTCGTTAACACTGTGCTAAGAAGGTGAAAAATTTCCTCGGAAAGATAGCCATTCGAAAATTTCGGTTTCAAAGTAACAACACTCTGACGTGACCGCACTCAGCTCGCACACTTAGCATCAGAACGGGCAGAAGCTGGACTTGTAAAATTTCGACACAAAATTCAAATTCGAGTTTCCATCGTTGATGGAGGTGAAAAACACTACGTATAGGTAAATCGTCAATTTCCAACACATTTCATCTCTATAAAATTTCCTGTGGAACGCCTCTAAAGTCCTCAAATAATTAAAAATTACCGCATCATCAAATGAGTAAAATATGAGCGACTAAAATTTTGCTTTTTCCGCTTGACTCTCTAAACAAGAAATATTTCTAGCAACTCTAGAGACACTACCTTGCCCTCAAAAAATAGCTGCGGGCCCTCGAATGAGTGTAAAGTGAACAAAACTCAAATCACTCATACTTCATCAATAAACTCCCAGATCGAAATTGCTTAGAAAAAATTTCCATTGGTTTGCTCTTTCAAACTAGTTCGAGCGGAAAAAAGGCAGAAAAAAGGATTTTTATGCCCTAAAATGGAGATCGCGACGACTCCAGGAAACATAAATCGAGCGATTCGGGCGAAATCGCCAAAAACGGCTATTTCGTAAACTACCGGGAATTTTGCTCTGAAAATTTCACTGAACATGTAAAATGATGCGACAAACAAAACATGCCAAATGACTTTTTCTGTGCGGCCAATAGAATTTTTTTGAGAAGCGAAAAATCGAAAATCACTCATTTTTTGATGAGCTGCTGTGGCCAAACGGTGGCGTTTTTGAGCGCTGCCAGTCCTCTGAGTCGTAGGTATTTTTGATGCCAACCTCTCATGAAATTTTGAGACGTTCAAGTGCGATGGATACGCCATGGGGAGCAGTCAAAAAATTCGACAAAAAAAACGTCTTTTTTTAAGCATACTTCAAAGTCGATTAAAAAAAAATCTATCCGACGAATTTTTTTGAGCCAAACTTTTTGAATGTACCAACATGTTTTCTGTAATGTGTCGAAAAACCAGACCTCTTACTGTGAAACAGGAAAACTGAGACTGTTTGGCGCAGATGCCTTTTTTTTCGAGGTCATATTTGAGAGGCATTTTCTCAAAAAATTGAGAACCCAGATTTTTTGTGATTTTTTTCACGAGAGATATTCCCAACCTCTACCAGATATCAAATTTTGAAAGCCTTTCCGCCGCTGGCCTGGCCAGAAAAAAATCGCAAAAATCGACAATTTTTTGGCATGCTTTTTTTGAGAGGCTCTAGCAAAAAATTTTTCTCTATACGAAAAACCTCAAGTTTTTGGCTGAGGTGTACCGCTACTCTGGCTACCCAGAAATGAAATCCGCAGACCTCTAGCTATCACAGCGAAAATTAGATAAATATTAGAAAATGACGAAAAAAAAAAACGTTTTTTTTCATTTAAAGCATTTTTATGGGCCCGATCGAGCCGAGAGGCGAAACTTAAGGTTTTTTAGCGACTCTCCATCTGCCCTCCAAATTTGAGCCCGCTGCGACCCCGCGTTCTGGTACTTTACTCCTGTGTGAATCGGGATTCCGCCCATTGTTTCCGAGCACTAAACACAAGCACCCTCCCTTATAGTACTAGTTCTAGCATCTCTTCGAAATGCGTATTTTAGTTTTAGTGCTTTTTTCAAATCCGGAGGGCGCCGCAAGTAACCAGATACACACGCGCCCTCCTCCTCCCACACACAACACAACACACACCCACACACACACCCAAACACACACCGCAAAACCCCCAAACAACAAAAAAAAACCACAACAACACATCATCAACACCACCAACAACAAACCACCCATACCACTCACACTCCTCACACTTATAAAACCATCAACAAATAGCCCACAACGACATACCACACGCGCACAACAAATTTAGTACAGCCCGTACCTTACTTGTAACCAAACTTTTATGTTTTACTTTTAAACACCCCGGCACTACTTTATTTACCAACAAACAACTCACACCTAACCATCAACCATCACTCAACAGGTCAAAAAAAATTTTACAACCTCCTCTTGTATGACAATAATCCCTAAACCTATAGATTTTACCATTAAACACACACAAAACGAGTTGTCATAACCTATCCAATCCTAATTTATCATATCCTCAATTTCAAAACCAATCTATCATACATTACTGTTGAATTTTCAGCTACCTCATACCTCATCCCATCTATCTTGACACACATCCCCTTATTCTTACTAAATCACTCCTCCAAACCTATACACTACCCGACTCAATTCCTTAAATTTTAAAGCTCGACAAAAAGTTGCACAACAATTTCATTAACGGAGACGTAAAAATGATAAAAATCTTCTATCACACCTCCAATTTCCCTCAGGTTAAACAGGTTAAAAAACACGCCCGAAACAATCAACACTTGTTTATTTAAATGTTCAACACAATTATACTCGATATGAGTTTTCCCATATACGCCCCTCAAACAATAAAAAGCATTTACCAAAAAATATTCAATATCACTTTAGCGCCAGACGTACGAAAATAGCACTCCAGAGCACAGGAAAATACAAAGTTTCATGTGCTTGCAAGTTTATACCCACCTTCAGAAATCACACAAGCGTTTCACACTGAATATCCGCATGAAAACTTTACAATAGAGCCCCAAATATTCACCAACATTATGATAGTTCAAATTACCACGAGCAAACTCGTTCAAATCAACCAGAAAAACTCAATTCAAATTCTTTTTTTGTGAATAAAGGGATTGAATGAGGAGAAAATGATAGAGTCTTAGATTATCCATATTCCATTACTCAAAAGATCCCAAACAATCCGATCCTCCTTCAATCTCAACGACTTCAGAGACCCACAACATTTCCATAAAATTATTACAAAATAAATTTGCAAACAAAAGACCACATCCAACTGAAAATTAGCCCGCTTTTAATAGAAAAACATCGATTTTCTACGCCTCAATTGGAAATATGATTATGCAACACACGCGCAGTTGCGCGTGTGTTGCATAATCATATTTCCAGGTTGAGGCTAGTAGTTTTAGTTGTAATTTTTGGGCCGCTCTGGCGGGCCATGGCCCGCGGCAGAGCGGCACAGTCCTGGTCTTGATACCTATCATAACCTAGAAACTCTTCATTTACAGAAGTTCACTCATAACCTTCAAAAAATCCCAAAAATATGGAATTTCTTCCCATTTTCGGTGTGTTTACCCCGTAGACTTTTATCATAACCTTCAACATCTCCCTCTGCATGAGACTGAAATACATTTGCGCATGAATTCCCACCTTTTTGTGATTTTTCATCGAAAATAACATTTTACCATCCGTAGACTTTTGGCGAATGTTTCCTAAAATTTATGATATGCGTACGTTTTCCACCTTGCAATCGTTCCATACTGTCCAAAAAAATTGTTCAAAACACGCTTCCCTGACGAGAAAACAGCCAAAATATTTGCAAAAACTCATTTCCGAATATATTAAAAAATATTCATTAACAAATTTTTCATCAACATAATTTATAAGACGCTTTCGATTCCGCTTCTTTTGAGCCTAAAATCGTCTCTCTGGCTTGTTTCTAAATGCCATTTTTTAATCAATTTAATTAGGTATGGAATTTTCGAAGGTTTCTTCTTTTTCCCCAAATACCGATTGGACCATTCTCAAATTGTAACCATACAAACTTCTTATTGATTTCTAGATGGTATCAAAATTTCAGACTTCTACCTTCAATGCCAACAAAAATATGCCTCATTGAAATTTCACTCAATTTGAGACCGAGTTCATCCACGGATTATATTATTGGAAATTAAAAATACTCAAAACATATCGTCACTTTCAGTTTCTCGAGATGAAAAAAACGCTATCTCTTACGTACATCATGAAGCAATTTTCCTGCATATTTCAGCATCGAACTAACCGAAATGAGCGTTTAATCGAATTTCGACATAAATTCATGTTATGTAATTTGAAGCTTCAAGTGGCCAATTTTCCTCCAGAAAAACAGAATGAAATTGATCCTCTCATCGAACCCTATAGCCTGACTGAATTGGAACGCATTCAAAACACAACTTCATCATCCACGCTAGAATGAGTACTTATTCACGTTGAGGATCATATTTCCTCAGAATGAAACAATTTGTGAGCGGAAACAATTTTCCCGTGTAACCCGACCTATTTCTCAATTACTGACCGACATGGAAGCCTGAACAAAGTCTGGGTGAGTATTTATCAATTTTTGAAAATATTCCGGTAATAATATTTTACTTTCCGTAAATAATGTTTTTACGACCCGCAAACACTCTCAAAAATTAAGTACATATCGGAGACACATCCTCATCAAATATGAACCCTGAGTGAGCCTCTAAACGATGTCCACTCAATGACAATGAGTGGCTCAGAGAATCTGCGGATGCGATTGAGAGGATTTTGGTGCAGTCAAACGATGAGTTATAATATCTATTTCTAAACGAAAATTCAGTGCACTGTTGAAAAGTTCCTGGTCTGAAAAATTTGAAACTTGCAATATTGTAACATTAAAACTAATGCGAGAAATAATAACTCAAAGTACCGTGTTTCGCAATCGAATCGGTCCCAGCCAGATGCGCCAATTTTCTGCTGTAATTAGGCCATGATCACAAAGACCCAAATTTTCAATGAGCTTTTTTTACTCACGGAGTAAAAAGTACAGTTCCTGACCTATGAGCAGACACAATTCCAGATTTCTAGCATCAAAAACTGCTGGTGGGCACACAACACAAATTTGCAAAAAGAGGCCTTAAAACGAGGTATCGCAGTGCTCATAAAATCTACCAACAAGGCGTTTTCAAAGTCTCACAACTGTAGATTTATTCAAATTTTTACATGTTTTTTCAGTTTTTATGTATAACTGTCGTATCAAAAATCTCCAGAGAGAAAATGAAAACCCCAATCACTCGATATATGCAAGAAAACTCGAGTCAAAAACGCACTTCCAGCAGATTCGCGACTTCGAACGTCAAATTTCACTGAGAAGGCATGTTTGAGAGTCCATTACGACGTATTCTCGACAACGGTGGTTATGTGAAATAATTGAGTAGTCTCACCTAGTCATTGTTAAAATGCAAAAATTATAATCTACTCCTCATATGTGATAGAAAAAAAACCACGTCGATTCAAAAACGCAGAGTTGAGCAAATGGACCGTTCTCTGTTCGGCGTCGTAAAAACCCGACGATGAGGCAACTTTGAGTACCCAAAACACCTACTTCTCACTGTTTTCTTGATGATTTTTCTCTTTAGTGTTCATGACAAGCACACATTCTAACAGTGTTCAAAAATTGAAGTACATAACACCAAAACAGCCTGAGAAAATCGACTTTGAAAACGCAAGATTGATGAAATTTTACGACGATTCGCAGAACACGCGCGGGGCAACGAGAATATATACGATGATTTGGACTTTGAAAATTTCGATATGAAATCATTTATGGCTATTATTGACCGAAAAAACGCTTGTGGAATGAAATAAACACTACCCATAGGTAAATCGTCTATTTCCAACACATTTCATCTCTATGAAATTTTTTGTGGGACCACTCCAAAAGCCTCAAATAAATGCATCACTCAATATGAGTGATTTTGAGAGGTATAAATGTCATATTTTCAACTCGACCCTCGTAGCAAGAAATATTTCTAGCAACTCTAAAAACACTACCTTGCCCTCAAAAAATAGCTGCGTGCCCTCGAATATGTATAAAATCGAAAAAACTTTAAACACTCATCACTCATTATTAAGCTTTCGGATCAAAATTGCTTAGAAAAAATTTTCAATAGTTTGCGCTCTCACACTATTTCGAGTTGAAAAAAAGCCCAAAAAATAGTTTTTTATGCCCTATATTGGAAACCGCGGTTACTCAGGGAAACATAAATCGAGCGAAATGAGGAAAAATCACCAAAAACGGGTATTTCGTAAACTACTGGGAATTTCGTTTTGAAAATTTCACTGAATGCGTAAAATGATGCGACAAGCAAAACATGTTAAATGACTTTTTCTGTGCAGGCAATAGAATTTTTTTGAGAAGCGAAAAATCGATATTCACTCATTTTTTGATGAGCTGCTGTGGCCAAACGGTGGCGTTTTGAACGCTGCAAATCCTGTGAGTCGTAGGTATTTTTGATGCCGACCTCTCATGAAATTTTGAGACTTCCACGTGCGATGGATACGCCATGAGGAGCAGTCAAAAAATCCAACCAAAAAAACGCCTATTTTTAAACCCCACTTTGAAGTCGAATAAAAAAAAATCTATCGGACGAATTTCTTTGAGCCAAACTTTTTGAATGTATCAATATGTTTTTCGTGAGGTGTGAAAAAACCAGACCTCTTACTCTGATACAGAAAATTAGCGGATGTTTGGCGCAGAGGCCTTTTTTTTCGAGGTCTTTTTTGTGAGGCATTTTCTCCAAAAATTAGGCACCCAGATTTTTTATGATTTTTTTCACGAGAGATATTTGCAAGCTCTACCAGATATCAAATTTCGAAAGCTTTTCTGCCGCTGGCCTGGCCAGAAAAAAATCGCAAAAATCGACCCTTTTTTGGCAAGCTTTTTTTAAGAGGCTCTAGCGAAAAATTTTTCTCTATACGAAAAACCTCAAGTTTTTGGCTGAGGTGTACCGCTACTCTGGCTACGAAAATATGAAATCGGCATGGCTGTAGAGTCGCCCCAAAATTATTGATAAATAGAAAACCAAACGCATTTTTTTACCACTTTTTCCCCATTTAAAGCATTTATATGGGCCCGATCGAAACGAACAGCGGTACGGGGGGGTTTCCCCCGATCCCCGACCTGGTCCCAAAATTTGAGCCCGCTGCGACCACGCGTTCTGGTACTTTTCTCCTGTATCCCCTCGGGATCGCACTAGACCTTTCGCCAATAACCCTCTAGCCCCTCTGATAAAAATTTTTCTTCTGTTTTGCCCTACCTGCGGATACCGATTTTAGTCTTTTTTTCACTCTCCGAGGGCGCCGCAAGTAACCAGCACACACACGCGCCCTCCGACTCCCCCCCACAACACAACACACACCCACACACACACACCCAAACACACCCCCCGAAACCCCCAAACAACAAAAAACACCCACAACAACACATCATCAACAACACCAACAACAAACCATACACCCCATACACTCTTCACACTTCTAAAACCATCAACAAATGACCCACAACAACATAGCACACGCGCACAACAACATACCACACGCGCACAACAAATTTAGTACAGCCCATGCATTACTTTAATTCAAACTTATATGTTTTACTTTTAAACACCACAGCCACTACTTAATTTACCAACAAACAACTCACACCTAACCATCAACCATCACTCAACAGGTCAAAAATAATTATACTAACTCCTCTAGTATGACAATAATCCCTAAACCTATCGATTACCATTAAACACACACAAAACGAGTAGTCGTAACATATATGATCCTTATTTATCATGACTTTACCTTCAAACCTAATCTCTCGTATTCTACTGTTGAATTTTCAGCCCCCTTATACTTCATCCCATATATCTTAACATACATCCCCTTATTCTTACTAAATCATTTCACCAAACCTATACACTACCCAACTCAATTCCTTATATTTTAAAGCTCGACAGAAAGTTGCACAACAATTTCCTTAACTTAGACATATAGATGATAAAATTCCTCTATCACACTTCCAATTACCCTCAGGTTAAACAGGTAAAAAACACACCGAATACAATCAACACTTGTTTATTGAAATGTTCAACACAATTATGTTCGGTATAAGTTTTCCCATATACGCCCCTCTAACAATAAAAAGCATTTACCAAAAAACGTTCAATATCACTTTAGGGCCAGACGTACGGAAATAGCACTACAATAGCACACGAGAATTACAAACTTTCATATGCTTACAAGTTTATACCCACTTCAAAAAACCACACTAGCGTTTCACACTGAATATCCGAAAGAAAACTTTACTATAGAACCCCAAATATTCACCAACTTGATGATAGTTCAAATTACAATGAACAAGCTCGTTCAAATCAACCAGAAAAACTCAGTTCAAATTAATTTTCGTGAATAAACGGAATGAATGAAGGGTAAATGGTAGAGTATTAGATTATCCATCTTCCTTTACTCAAGAGATCCCATACAATCCGATCCTCCTTCAACCTCAACCACTACAGAGACCCACAACATTTCCATAAAATTATTACAAAATAAATTTGAAAACAAAAGACCACATCCAACTGAAAATTAGCCCGCTTTTAATAGAGAAACATCGCTTTTCTACGCCTCAATTGGAAATATGATTATGCAACACACGCGCAGTTGCTCGTGTGTTGCATAATCATATTTCCAGGTTGAGGCTAGTAGTTTTAGTTGTAATTTTTGGGCCGCTCTGGCGGTCCATAGCCCGCGGCAGAGCGGCACAGTCCTGGTCTTGATACCTATCAAAACCTAGAACTCTTCATTTACAGAAGTTCACTCATAACCTTCAAACAATACCAAAAATATGTCATTTCTTCCCATTTTCGGTGTGTTTACCCAGTAGACTTTTGTCATAACCTTCAACATCTAACTCTGCATGAAACTGAAATACATTTGTGCATGAATTCCCACTTTTTGCGATTTTTCATCGAAAATAACAGTTTACCATCCGTAGACTTTTGGCGACCGTTTTCTAATATTTCTGAAATGCCTACGTTATGCACATTGCAACCCTTCCATAGTGTCCAATAAAATTGTTCAAAACACGCTTCCCTGACGAGAAAACTGCCAAAATGTTTGCAAAAACTCATTTGCAAATATATTAAAAAATATTCATTAACAAATTTTTCATCGACATAATTTATAAGACGCTTTCGATTCCGCTTCTTTTGAGCCTAAAATCGTCTCTCTGGCTTGTTTCTAAGTGTCATTTTTTAATCAATTTAATTAGGTATGGAATTTTCGAAGGTTTCTTCTTTTTCCCCAAATACCGATTGGACCATTCTCAAATTGTAACCATACAAACTTCTTATTGATTTCTAGATTGTATCAAAATTTCAGACTTCTACCTTCAATGCCAACAAAAATATGCCTCATTGAAATTTCACTCAATTTGAGACCGAGTTCATCCACAGATTATTATTGAAAATTAAAAATACTCAAAACATATCGTCACTTTTAGTTTCTCGAGATGAAAAAAACGTTATCTCTTACGAACATCATGAAGCAAGTTTCATGCGTATTTCAGCATCGAACTAACTGAAATGAGCGTTTTATCGAATTTCGAAATAAATTCATGTTTTTGTAATTTGAAGCTCCAAGTGGCCAATTTCCCGACAGAAAAACATAATGAAATTGATCCTCTCATCAAACACTATAGCCTGACTGAATTGGAACGCATTCAAAATACAACTTCATCATCTACGCTAGAATGAGTACTTATTCGCGTTGAGGATCATATTTCCTCAGAATGAAACAATTTGTGAGCGGAAACAATTTTCCCGTGTAACCCGACCTATTTCTCAATTACTGACCGACATGGAAGCCTGAACAAAGTCTGAGTGAGTATTTACAAATTTTTGAAAATATTCAAGAAATAATATTTTAGTTTCCGTAAATAATGTTTTTACGACCCGCAAACACTCTCAAAAATTAAGTACATATCGGAAACACATCCTCATCAAATATGAACCCTGAGTGAGCCTCTAAACGATGTCCTCTCAATGACAATGAGTGGCTCAGAGAATCTGCGGATGCGATTGAGAGGATTTTGGTGCAGTCAAACGATGAGTTATAATATCTATTTCTAAACGAAAATTCAGTGCACTGTTGAAAAGTTCCTGGTCTGAAAAATCTAAAACTTGCAATGTTGTAACATTAAAACTAATACGAGAAATAATAACTCAAAGTACCGTGTTTCGCAATCGAATCGGTCCCAGCCAGATGCGCCAATTTTCTGCTGTAATTAAGCCATGATCACAAAGACCCAAATTTTCAATGAGCTTTTTTTACTCTCGGAGTAAAAAGTAAAGTTCCTGACCTATGAGCAGACACAATTCCAGATTTCTAGCATCAAAAACTGCTGGTGGGCACACAACACAAATTTGCAAAAAGAGGCCTTAAAACGAGGTATCGCAGTGCTCATAAAATCTACCAACAAGGCGTTTTCAAAGTCTCACAACTGTAGATTTATTCGAATTTCTACATGTTTTTTCAGTTTTTATGTATGAATGTCGTATCAAAAATCTCCAGAAAGAAAATGAAAACCCCAATCACTCGATATATGCAAGAAAACTCGAGTCAAAAACGCACTTCCAGCAGATTCGCGACTTCGAACGTCAAATTTCACTGAGAAGGCATGTTTGAGAGTCCATTACGACGTATTCTCGACAACGGTGGTTATGTGAAATAAATGAGTAGTCTCACCTAGTCATTGTTGAAATGCAGAAATTATAATCTACTCCTCATATGTGATAGAAAAAAAATGACGTCGATTCGAAAACGCCAAGTTGAGCGAATATTCCATTCTCCGTTCGGTGGCGTGAAAATCCGTCGATAAGGCAACTTTGAGTACCCAAAACACCTACTTTTTACTGTTTTCTTGATTATTTTTCTCTTTAGTGTTCATGACAAGCACACATTCTAATAGTGTTCAAAAATTGAAGTACATAACACCAAAACAGCCTGAGAAAATCGACTTTGAAAACGCAAGATTGATGAAATTTTACGACGATTCGCAGAACACGCGCGGGGCAACGAGAATATATACGATGATTTGGACTTTGAAAATTTCGATATGAAACCATTTATGGCTATTATTGACCGAAAAACGTTTGTTGAACAAAATAAACACTACCTTTCGGTAAATCGTCTATTTCCAACACATTTCATCTCTATGAAATTTTTTGTGGGACCACTCCAAAAGCCTTAAATAAATGCATCACTCAATATGAGTGATTTTGAGAGGTATAAATGTCATATTTTCGACTCGACCCTCGTGACAAGAAATATTTCTAGCAACTTTAAAGGCACTACCTTGCCCTCAAAAAATAGCTGCGTGTCCTAAAATATGTTTAAAGTCGAAAAAACTTTAAACACTCATCACTCATTATTAAGCTTTCGGATCGAAATTGCTTAGAAAAATTTTTCAATAATTTGCGCTCTCACACTATTTCGAGTTTAAAAAAAGCCCAAAAAATAGTTTTTTATGCCCTATATTGGTAATCGCGGTTACTCAGGGAAACATAAATCGAGCGAAATGTGGAAAAATCACCAAAAACAGCTATCTCGTAAACTACTGGGAATTTTGTTTTGAAAATTTCACCGAATGCGTAAAATGAAGCGACAAGCAAAACATGTTAAATGACTTTTTCTGTGCGGGCGATAGAATTTTTTTGAGAAGCGAAAAATCGAAAATCACTCATTTTTTTGATGAGCTGCTGTGGCCAAACGGTTGCGATTGGGGCGTTGCCGCTCCTGTGGGTCGTAAGTATTTTTGATGCCAACCTTTCATGAAATTTTGAACTTCCCACGTGCGATGGATACGCCATGAGAAGCTGTCGAAAAATCCGACCGAAAAAACGTGTTTTTTTACACCCCACTTTGAAGTCGAATAAAAAAAAATCTATCAGACGAATTCGTTTGAGCCGAACTTTTTGAATGTACCAACATGTTTTCTGTGAGATTTGAAAAAACCAGACCTCTGCCTTTGATACAGAAAATTAGCGGATGTTTGGCGCAGATGCCTTTTTTTTCGAGGTCTTTTTTGAGAGGCATTTTCTCGAAAAATTAGGCACCCAGATTTTTTGTGATTTTTTTCACGAGAGATATTTGCAACCTCTACAAGATATTAAATTTCGAAAGCATTTCCACCGCTCGCCTGACCAGAAAAAAATTCCAAAAATCGACAACTTTTTTGCATGCTTTTTTTGGGAGGCTCTAGCAAAAAATTTTTCTCTATACGAAAAACCTCAAGTTTTTGGCTGAGGTGTACCGCTTCTCGGACTACCGAAAGATGAAATCCGCAGACCTCTGGCTATCACAGGGAAACTTAGATAAATATTAGAAAAAGACAAAAAAAAATTATTCTTTTTTCATTTAAAGCATTTTTATGGGCCCGATCGATACGAAATTTGGAACTTAGGGGTTTCCCCCGATCCCCGACCTGGTCCCAAAATTTGAGCTCGCTGGGACCACGGCTTCTATGGGTTTCACCCGATAGAGCCCTGTGATTTGACTAGACCTTTCGCCAATAACCCTCTAGCCCTCTGATTAAGATTTTTCTTCTGACTTGATTTTCCTGCGGATTCCGATTTTAGTATTTTTTTCACTCTCCGAGGGCGCCGCAAGTAACCAGACAACTCGCCCCTCCTCCCTCCACACAAACACACACCCACACACACACCCAAACACACACCGCCAAACCCCCAAACAACAAAAAACACCCACAACAACACATCATCAACACCACCAACAACAAATCACACATTCCATCCAATCGCCACACTTTTAAAACCATCAAAAAATAGCCCACAACGACATACCACACGCGCACAACAAATTTATTACAGCCCGTACCTTACTTGTAACCAAACTTTTATGTTTTACTTTTAAACACCCCGGCACTACTTAATTTACCAACAAACAACTCACACCTAACCATCAACCATCACTCAACAGGTCTAAAATAATTAAACTAACTCTTTTAGTATGACAATAATCCCTAAACCTAGCGATTACCATTAAACACACATAAAACGTGTTGTCATAACCTATATGATCCTTATTTATCATGACTTCATCCCATCTTAACATAAATCCCCTTATTCTTACTAAATCACTCCACCAAACCTACATTACCCTACTCAATTCCTTATATGTTGAATCTCGACAGAAAGTTGAATAACAATTTCCTTAACAAACACGTAAAGATGATAAAATTCCTCTATCACACCTCCAATTACCCTTAGGTTAAACAGGTTAAAAAACACACCCAATACAATCAACACTTGTTCATTTAAATGTTCAACACAATTATGTTCGATATAAGTTTTCCCATATACGCCCCTCAAACAATAAAAAGCATTTACCAAAAAACGTTCAATATCACTTTAGGGCCAGACGTACGAAAATAGCACTCCAATACCACACACATGATTACCAAGTTTTATATGCTTACAACTTTATACCCACTTCCAAAAACCACAATAGCGTTTCACACTGAATATCCGAATGAAAAGTTTACTATAGAACTCCAAATATTCACCAACTTGATGATAATTCAAATTACCACGAACACACTCTTTCAAATCAACCCGAAAAACTCTATTCTAATTCATTTTCGTGAAGAAATGCAATGAATGAGGGGTAAATGATAGAATATCAGATTATCGATCTTCCATTACTCAAAAGATCCCATACAATCCGAACCTCCTCCAATCTAAACCACTACAGAAACCCACAACATTTAAATAAAATAATCACAAAATAGATTTGCAAAACAAAGGCCACTTCCAACTGAAAATTAGCCCGCTTTCAATAGAGAAACATCGCTATTATACGCCTCAATTGGAAAATGATTATGCAACAAACGCGCTGTCGCGCGTTCAAATTAATGCTAATATATTTTGGTGGTGATTTAGGGGCCGCTCTGCGAGGGCGATGCCCTACGCAGAGCGGCACAGCCATGGTCTTGATACCTATCAAAACCGAGAAGCCCTTTACTTACTCCGGATCACTCAAAAACTCTACAAAATGACCATTAATGTGCAATTTCTGCCATTTTGGGCGGATTTATACCGTAGACTTTTATCACACCCTTAAACATCTCCCTCTGCATGAAACTGAAACACATTTGTGCATGAATTCCCACATTTTTGTGATTTTTCATCGAACATAACATTTTACCATCCGTAGACTTTTGGCGAATGTTTCCTAAAATTTATGAAATGCGAACGTTTCCCACCTTGCAGCCCTTCCATGCTGTCCAAAAAAATTGTTCAAAACACTCTTCCCTGACGAGAAAACAGCCAAAATATTTGCAAAATATCATTTCCAAATATATTAAAAAATATTCATTAGGAAATTTTTTATCGACATAATTCATAAGACGCTCTGGATTCCGCTTCTTTTGAGCCTAAAATCGTCTCTCTGGCTTGTTTCTAAGTGCCATTTTTTTATCAATTTAATTAGGTATGGAATTTTCGAACGTTTCTTCTTTTTCCCCAAATATCGATTGGACCATTCTCAAATTGTAACCATACAAACTTCTCATCGATTTCTAGATCGTATCAAAATTTCAGATGTCTTACTTCAATGCCAACGAAAATATGGCTCATTGAAATTTCACACCTCTCGCGACCGAGTATTTATAGATCAATCATCAATGAAAATTCAAAAATCATAATTTATGTCATGAAACCCCCTCATTCTTCTCAAATGAAATACCAAATAACGCCCACCAAAACCTCCAGAAACCATTTTCAAGGACAATTGAAATATCGCAGAAAACGTTTACATGAATATTCACAGAAGAACAACAGCCCGTCAAATTTTACCCCAAACAGGGAATTTTTAACCTGGAAAATGCTGGATGTTCGAACCTCTCGTCGGGCATAGAATCATGAATAATTTAGAACGCCCACCAAAATCAGCACAAAAATTTATGTTGGAATGAGTGATATCTCCATTTGAGCAGTAAATTTCTTCAAAGTAGAACATTTCACGAGCGCAAACCATTTGCAGAATTTCCATAGGTATACTTCAATCATTCACCAAAATAGAACCCTCGACCAAGTCTGGGAGAGAATTTACAAATTTTCAAAATTATTATGAGTGATGACATTTTACTTTTCGTAAATTACACATATGAAACCTGCGAACCACATCTCTCGAAAATTCCAGACATCTCGGGGACACACATACGCACGCGCATTCACCATACAAAGCCGATCCCTTAACCACTGTGCCACGGCGAGCAACAATCTTCTTACATTCCCATTCACAATAAAAATTGACCTCTGAAAAATACTGAGAGAAAATTTTCATTTCAAACAAACCTCCAATTTCATTTTTCAATCGCCAAAATTGATGAGAGAAAAATTCACTCATCGTACGCTCTTTAGTAATCGACAAATCCACCATGTACACTCTTTTTTTCAATGAAAATATAGGCATGATCACTAAACACTTCTTTTCCAAGGAGCACATTCCATACCGAAATCGAATGTTTATTTTCTTCAACATGCATACAGTACGAATTTCCAATTTCCAACGTAAAAATACGCTGGTAAACTCACAACACTAATTTTGCCTGAATATCGAGTGATTCTGAAGCCTCATTCATCTCATGTATCGAGTATTATAAGTTTTCTATACTCATTGTGAACAATTCAACTGAAATCAGTACCTGGCAACTGCAAACACTCGTATTCTTCATCAAAGACCGACTTGACTCTGTTCATTTCGAAAACAGCGAGGAAATGCGAGCGATTTTCAATGTCACTCACTCGTAATGAGAGCCTCTTTCAATTCATGAATTTCGATTGCGTGCTGACACTTTAATTACGAACAAGAGAAATTCTCACACCCAGAGATGGACGCAAATGGCATCTATTTATCACCCGAACGTCGACAAAATTCACAACTGATAGTCAAATTACGGAAAAATGAGTTAATTTTACGTTATTTATATATATATATATAACTCCCTGATGTTCTTACTCGTTAACGTTGCGCTAAAAACGTGAAAAATTACCTCGGAAAATAGCCATTCAAAAATTTCGGTTTCAAAATACCAGCACTCTGACGTGACCGCCGCCAGCTCTCACACTTAGCCTCAGAACGGGCCGACTGTGGACTTGAAAAATTTCGACATTAAAATTCAAATTCGAGTTTCCATCGTTGATGGAGGTGAAAAACACTCTGTATAGGTAAATCGTCAATTTCCAACACATTTCATCTCTATAAAATTTCTTGTGGAACGCCTCTAAAGTCCTCAAATAATTAAAAATTACCGCATCATCAAATGAGTGAAATATGAGCGATTAAAATTGAGGCTTTTTCGCTTGACTCTCGAAACAAGAAATATTTCTAACAACTCTAAAGACACTACCTTGCCCTCAAAAAATAGCTGCGTGCCCTCGAATGAGTGTAAAGTGAACAAAACTCAAATCACTCATACTTCATCATTAAACTCCCAGATCGAAATTGCTTAGAAAAAATTTCCAATAGTTTGCGATTTCACAACATGTCGAGTGAAAAAAAAGCCAGAAAAAGGGTATTTTATGCCCTATAATGGACATCGCGACGACTCCGGGAAACATAAATCGCGCGAAACGGGCAAAACAGCGAAAAACGCGTTTTTCGTGAAATAACGCGAATTTCGTTCTGAAAATTTCACTGAATACGTAAAAAAATGCGACTAGCAAAACATGTTAAATGACTTTTTCTGTACGGGCGACAGAACATTTTTAGGAAGCGAAAAATCGAAAATCACTCATTTTTTGATGAGCTGCTGTGGCCAAACGGTCGCGTTTTGAGCGCTGCCAATCCTGTGAGTCGTAGGTATTTTTGATGCCAACCTCTCATGAAATTTTGAGACTTTCACGTGCGATGGGGACGCCATGAGAAGCAGTCGAAAAATCCGACCGGAAAAACGTCTTTTTTTTCACCCCACTTTGAAGTCGAATAAAAAAAAATTCAGCTGGCGAAACTTGCTGTACAAAGTTGCTCGTATGTACCAACATGTTTTCTGTGAGGTGTGAAAAAACCAGACCTCTTACTTTGATACAGAAAATTAGCGGATGTTTGGCGCAGATGCCTTTTTTTCCGAGGTCTTTTTTGAGAGGCATTTTCTCGAAAAATTAGGCACCCAGATTTTTTGTGATTTTTTTCACGAGAGATATTTTCAAGCTCTACCAGATATCAAATTTTGAAAGCCTTTCCGCCGCTGGCCTGGCCAGAAAAAAATGCCAAAAATCGACAACTTTTTTGCATGCTTTTTTTAAGAGGCTCTAGCAAAAAATTTTTCTCTATACGAAAAACCTCAAGTTTTTGGCTGAGGTGTACCGCTACTCTGGCTACAAGATTATGAAATCGACATGGCTGTAGAGCCGCTCTCCAAAAAGTATAATTAGAAAAACTAAACGCATTTTTCATCACTTTTTTTTCAATTAAAGCATTTTTATGGGCTCGATCGATCCGAAAATCGGTACGGGGGGGTTTCCCCCGATCCCCGACCCGGTCCCAAAATTTGAGCGGGCTGCGACCACGCGTTCGGGTACTTTACTCATGTTTCCCCTCGGAGTAGCATAGGACTGTTTTTCAATCCCACACAAGCACCTCCACAAAAGTCCCGATCTGAATCTAAATGCGGTTTCTGATACTGGTTTTTTCCCACATTTCGGAGGTGCGCCGCTAGTAACCAGACAACACGCGCCCTCCGACTCCCCCCCACACACACACAACACACCCCAACACACACACACCAAAACACACACCGCAAAACCCCCAAACCCCAACAACAAAACACCCACAACAACACATCATCAACAACACCAACAACAAACCACACATTCCATCCAATCGCCACACTTTTAAAACCATCAACAAATAGCCCACAACGACATACCACACGCGCACAACAAATTTAGTACAGCCCATGCCTTACTTGTAACCAAACTTTTATGTTTTACTTTTAAACACCACAGCCACTACTTAATTTACCAACAAACAACTCACACCTAACCATCAACCATCACTCTACCGGTCAAAAATTGTTATATCAAAACCTTCTTATATGACACTCACCCAACGCCTTTCTGATTTGCACCTCATTAATCTATTATAGTCATTAAATCTTGCACTCTAATCACTACGGCTACCGATAACAATTAAACCAACCTAAGATAAAATAACAACTTGCCTCACCTAACCCAACGTAACCTAATCTAACCAACACGTCATGCATCTTTCACACATTCCCTCATCACGGTTCACCAACCAAACACAAGAATTCTGATAAACAATCTCCATTACTCTAAACAACATCTTTACCCTTCTATAGATACACAACATCATCATTTTCACAAACACCATCGCCACTTTACGATAGACTCTCTTCAAAGGTAGCAATTTAATGCAAACACTGAAAGTCGATTCCAAATCAACTTTCCAAACATCATAAACAAAAGTCCGTTCATATTCCACCATCCGACTGTAATTACGACACATTTAATGCCGTTCAAACACAAATTATTTACGAGCATAACTTTTTCACAACTGCATCATCAGTAATACACTTGTTCCAAATAATCTAAAGCATAACGTCTTTTATCTTCTTTTCCCCCCTCAAAAATGTAAGCATAATTCTTAAATTACACAAACTATCCAATCTCATCACAGTCCATCCAAATCTAACCAAACCTATATTAATGACAATTCTAACCAAACACTAATACACACCAACACATCCAAAACTAACACAACAGACCGTACGTAAACCTACAATTATTCTCAAGGGAAATTTATTGAACGCAAATATAGTTTGTGCCACTACTGAAATTCTAAAACGGAATCGACTACCCAAAGCACTTGCCTTCCGATACAATAAAGGAAAATCTTATTCAAGTCTTACTGACAATGACCGAAAAACTCCAAAACCACTCAAGTTTAAACAGCATCTCAAATATGAGAAACACATTCAGTAATATAACGTTATACTTGAAGCAAGAACAAACACTAATAACTTCTAAAAATTGTACAACAGCTGCGTTCATCACCCACGCACAGTAAATTGACCAAACACACACCAGAATCAACACCTTCATTAAATATTCAATCCCAACATTTAATGTCATTCACTCACACAACTGCAATAAACCCCACAGAAAGTACTGTAACATTTCAATCTTAATTAGAAGAATCAAACTCAAACCTAGCGTCAGCGATTTGAAAGTCCTTCAATTTCAGGCAAATACAAAAAACTAACCATAAAAACTATTTTCCCCAACTCATTAAGCACTCCCAACCTAAGATTCGAATTAGAAATCAATTACCAACATTTATTTGGCAATTTAATCGAATTGTTCTCCCCTTCAAATTTCCCTACAATCTGTACACACACACACAAACACTTGATTCAACTGTGATCATTTGATGTTTGTCTCAAATCCTTACCATAGTCAGTTTGATTCGATAACCAATCGAATAATCGAAAATCTGTTCCAAAAAGTTATTTTAGACATTCAAATGTGTTCAATAAAAACCTGATGAATTCCAGTTTAAATATCTTGTAGGCCATCTCATTTGAAGGCTTACAAAGCGCATCACTACTCACGCCAATTTCTCCTTTGAGATAACTTCTCGCCAAAATAAGCATGCCATCGCTCAAGCTCATCACGCTCCAGAATGTACGACTCTCGCAACAATATTTCCTCTTCAAACTCCTGACGCGCGTACTTCCCCATTTTCATCAGTTACTCACAACATTACACAAATAAAAATCTCCATCAACACTGAACAATTAGCATTTTCTCTCCCAACTTTCTCGTACACCCTTTCAAATAATCGCCCCTGACCCTTCGTGGTCATTTTTATCCTCTCATATTGCCTAAGGAAAAATAGCATTCCTACACCTTAATGTTAAAATTTTCCCATATGCGACGACGCTATCTATACTTCTATTCCCTGAATCTTGAAACAACTCAGCCTTAAACACAAAATAAGTGCAAAACCTGGCAAATTCTTCTTCTCATCCACATAACTCTACATTCCATCTTTTATCTCACAACGCATTCATTTTGCAGCCCCCAAGCCCTTCAAACATGTTTCCAACTCTCCAAATGTTCACCTTCATTGCCTTCCCACATGTCCACAACCACGAAATATACAACATATTCCCAACGCTACTCCACACAATGTTCCCAACCAACATAATCCTAACGTCACACACACATACACACTGTTTTGCTGATTTCAATTCTCATTTCACCCACAAACTCCTCAAATATCCCTTGACATAACTTTACTCCAATTCATATCATCTTTCACCTTTTATCTGCACCCTACACCTATGAGCTTTCTGCATGAAAGCGTAGTTCAGCACCGTTATCAAAATCGGAAGGAAAAACAACTAGATCTTCCAATCAGTTCCCTAATAAATAATTGCCCTCTTTCACCACCTATTATTTTGTCTTCAAAATGGAAAGAAATCTTAGGTACAGCCTTTTACATTGGTTCATGTCCCAAACCTACCTAACTGATAATCAAAACGATTCAACTCAATCATTTCGACGATTAATTTCCCCTGCAGATTTTTCTTATCGTTCAACAACTGTTATACTTTATACCGATTCCAGCCTAAAAATTTAAAAGCCTCACCGGGTTTCACAGTAAAAAATGCTCCGAATGCTCGGCAACATTCTTCAAAATCAAAAGAACAATTCTTTTTACTATAATTTAAAAGCAAAAATATCATGTACGGTCACGATCAATTAAGCTTAATAAACCATGTGCTCAATTTTTCTTTTCTAAAACTACTCGCTCCATTTCTTACTCAACTACCGTCAAAATAATCTCACCCCAAACTCATAAGCAAGCAAGCAAGCATTATTAGCGACTTAGATTCTTCGATTCCTTAACAATATTTTTCACAGTCAACCAAAGAAAAAACAATAGACTTTTCAAATTTTGTTCAATCTGCCTACCATATTCAAACAAATTCCTTCTCGGAAGCACCAATTTTGTTCATAAAAAATGACTACACAATAAATAGCCTCATTATATCTTGCAGCAAAAGTATCCTTTCATCCTATTATAGACTTTAATGCTAGTATGTACATCAATTTTAAATTATCCCTTTTTTCTCCTTCCTCAACATGCGTGAAATACGAATCCTGAAAAATACCCCTTTTCAAACCGTACTACATTCATGTACAAACTTCTTCGTTGCGACGCAGATAAATAAGCCCAACTTTTCACAGTTACGAGCCTATAAATAAGACCCTCGATTAGAAACTGGTCACTGCTTACTCCGACTTGTCTCGTGTATCATTCAGTGCTAAGATCGTATTCGGGATTTCTGTGTCTTCAAAGGCTCCACGCAAGGTGAGAATTCAACTTTTGATGAATAATGTGAATATTTCCAGTGAACTATGGTCGATGAATGATTAATTATATATTGTGTGAAGTCTGCTAGTTCCTTCCCAAGTGCTACACCATGGTGTTAAGATTTCTGCTAGTCCCATGTAAATCGGCGTATAAGTTCTACTGAACATGAGGTTAATCTTTTCACCCAAGTGTGACTATCTCTGTGTCCTGTCGCAACGTTTCTACTTAAGTGACTCTCTCTACCATGCATTCGTGTTGTCGAGCAATTCCTTTTATTGCGCCCATACTTTCCTGACACTTTCAGGTTGTACGGAGCCTCTACTTTCTAACCCTATTAAAGCCTTGATTACCATTTCCTGAAAATCTAATCCATAACCTTAGACTTGGCTTAGCTTCTAAAATTACCCTCGCACGTTGTCGCCATTTCTGAGATTCCTGCATATACTATGAGTGGAGTTCTATATTCAATCGTATATCTGTCCCTTTCACTCTCCTCACCGCCTGTTAAATTAGCCGACATATTTATTCCTTGTCAGCCGCCTTTCGTGTCGTATATTCCCTACGCTTTCTATTGCTGGCGCAAAATCTTTTGTATTAAATCCGTTATTCACTTAGCTGTCATACTCCCTAACGATTTCTTTAATAATCGCCTGACTGCTTTGAAATTTATACACGATTCTGTTCCGGCGACATTCTTCACCAAATGTCAAAAATTTGCTATCATTTTAAGTTCAAAAGAAGATTCCATTTGATGCATGCAATTTCCCTATCTGAGCGGCTCGGCCGACAATAAGATGCACCATCCTAGCGCAATTCTCGGCCTCTCTATAGAAAAAAATTTTGATATTCTTGCAAATTTTTCCAATATAGGCCTAGTTCTCGTTGTTACCATTTCAAGTCGAATTAGGCCCTACTTAATGAATTGTCCCAAAGCTGTTGAATTGAGAGGGAATGTGTCAATTTAATTATCTTGAGTACCGTTTTCGCCTTCCTAAACTATTTATATACTCTAAACGACCCAGTCGCCAAAGAAGTTTATAAGCACTAGCACATTATGCCCTAAAATTTATTCCTCCTTGTGAAATATTTTCTTGACATGCGTCATAATACTTCCATGTAGAGTGATTCAGTTAAACTAAATTTCAATTGAACGTTCCCCTGCTGGGCAAAATGATCATTTGTTGGTATCAGAACTGCTATACCCGCTTCTTTGTGCTTCAAAGCACCCTGCGGTCGTACAAATTTAATGCGTTTGCCTTGAACTATTCTTCAATTTCCTTCATTGCCCGTAGATCGACAAGGTTTTACAATTTTACTTCCTTCAAATGAATTAGTCACGCACTTAATTCGTCCTATCGAACCAACTTTCCTTTTTCAATTGAACTTGAATTCATCTTCAAGTACTTTTGCTATACTTCCTGTCCTGTCGCATACTCCAATCTCAAGTGATTCGCTCTACTACTACTCGTGTTACTAAATATTTAACGCCCATATATTCCCCGACTTTTCAAAGTTAAATTATCAACTTCATTTTAGAAACGTCAAATACATTAGTTGTTGAACGGTTTGTTTCTTAGATTGTTAGTCGCAAAATTTGGAAATATTTTTTCCGGCTTGAATAAACCTTAATTCTTAATGAATATGAAAATTCAATTGCAAGATACTATTTCATCTCGCATGGTAACAATTAGTTTGCCTAAACATCACGAAACGGATAAATGTCGTGCATTGACACCGGTAGACAAGTGCTCAATTTACCCCTCGGTACACATGTACCCAATACGCAATGAACGTGTTGAACTTGGACCTTCTAATACCCAAATAAAATTGCTTGAAAATCATATCTAAACGCCTTCATTCATTTCCTATAACCTTTGATTCTTCTATCAAATGACTACGTGACTATTTTCTACACTCTGAATTATCTCTTGAATGAAAACGCATCATCTCATAAACTCCTGTCCTACCCCACTGATCAAAATATTTAGACCTAGAAAGTGCAGCGAATACACTTCTAATGCTAATCTGACTTTCCTATTGTGCAAAATTCTTCTAACCACAATCGCTAATTTCTACTTTTGCCGTCACCAGATACCAACCGGAGCTCTACTTAACGCTACTAGCGCTCCAAACACCTGTTTCCAGCAAATGTGAGTAAACCATAGATTTCTGAGCCACATCGTAAAGGGAAAGTTTCCTAAATAATCATGCGAGCACATATTTTGACAATTGACGAATTTCCCCACTTCTCCCCGATCGCGAACGTAAAAACTTCTAACGCGTAAGTGGCATTTTGTCGTGAAAGCAATGAAATATGTACTTTAATAGCGTAAATGATAACCTTCCACATCCTGGTGAAAATTTTGCCTAAGTTTCAAATTTCGACGAAATTATTTACTCCAACTTTCATCCCGTAAACATTTAATCCTGCAAAACTTGCCTTGTAACTCCAAATACGGTCAATCACTAGCCGCAAATTGCAATTCACCGTTCTCGTCTTAAACAAATCTAATTAAAACGGTTTCTAATAAGCTCGTACCCCAAATTCTTTTTCCAACGAATGTTCAAAATCTTGCCCCCTAATTATGGTTTGTAGTATGAATAGAATTTTGCCAAAGTTTCCTCGACGGAATGAAAGGTTCATTTTTGACGTCCGAATAAAACTTCTTCCCGCTTATTTCACTGCAGTTATGTAAACCTGTAATTAGAAATCAAATAAGTACCTGTTGGCAACACAAAAGTTGTACGGTCTATTTTTGCCCAAATGTAACTAAAATAATTCAGAGTTTTAGAGTTAGCCTAAAATAAGCGTCTACCGACGAAAAAAAATTACTGAACCGTTACTTGTCCATTATTCAAATTAGTGCGTGTTACGTTTGCTCAACACCTGTGCAAACCTATTAACTGTTCAAGTATGACTAGTGCAAAGAACTTAACCGTAATCACAATTGCCGCTAACCTCTCCATGCACACGGCATTCCTTGCCACATTTCAAAATGCACAGACCCTCCGAATACGGAACTTGCTTGTAGATCAAACTAAAACTTCCAAGCCCCTTCAACGCTTTTTTCCTTGTTTGATGCAAAATTCATTTCCAGATGATGCAAGAACTCGTAAATGCGGGGCAGATGGACGAGGCCCTGCTATGGCCGTTTCGGCCTCACGTAACGTCGACAAACCTGGACCTTGTCATGAAAGGCAAAGGAGCGGACCTGGAATTTCGACGGCTGTCGGCCCTTGTGCTCAGTATTAAAGCGCCTAAGTCCGACGCCAGGCCGCTAAAATACACCAATAAAGACAAGATTATACCATATAATCGCCTGATTCTATGCAGGTCAGTTAAGTTAATTAACCAACAGCAACTTAATCTAATTTTTTCCTCCAGTAACAAACGACGCACGACGCGTTCTTAATTAAACATTTCCGCTTCAACGAACTACTGAAGCAAATAAGCTAATTCTTGACGCAATCAAGAAAACGCCGAAATCAATGAATGGGTGTAAATTTTGATCACGCAAACATTTGTCCGTATCGCGTCAGCAATTTTTTTTTTATTTAACTACAACCTTCAGTCCAAAAAAAATTGACTTTCTCCCGGAAGTTTCTGAAATCCAATTCCCAGCAGTCTCCTAGAAACAACTACCTAAAAGCTGCTGCCCAATTAATAAAGACTGATTTTCAACGTTCTCTCCTTATCACTAATACGACCCCACTCTGTCGTTGCCAAATACTTCTGCTAACTACATTACAACTAGAAAATTGATCAAGCCTATAATCTCATCAGTCTCATGTTCTCTTCATTCTTGCGACCATTCTTTCGTTAAGATTTCATACCTTGTATCATAACGCACACTCAATCTAACGTGTTTTATAAATATTCTAAACAATTTTTCTCCTTGCAGAGACTTGCCAACTGGCAAATCTTTTTACCTGCTCGCAAAAGATGCGACCGAAACCGAGCTCCTCTTCTGTACGCTCCCCAATACGCCATTCCACGGCCAGCAAGTGGTTCTCTATGAACCCGAATACTCGGGAGAGCGTATTTTAGAAATACCTTTACTTTCCTTACACGAGCCGCTAGTGCCAATAACGTCAAACCCTGATAACTTTGCCTTAGACGATGTTGTTTTTGATGCCGGTAAAACCGGCATAAGAACATTTCTCATTTCATCTTTAAATCTCGAGCTTGTATTCGCAAACCTATTAACAGCGTGCCCATCTAAATTTTGCGATGGGTACCACACCAAAGCAATTACTTGCCCGCAAATAACAGCCCTGCCGGCATCTACAACTCCAAGCCGGGTGCTGAGCTGCAAAATTACCGTACCGGACCGCTCACTCACACAAGTAGCATTCAGAAGCTCAACTACTGCTGAAATATTCGTGGAGGAAGACCTGTTATCGGTAATGTCTATTAAATTTTCTTGCTTGATGTTGAGCAATGCTTTCCGGTTTTGGCATAAATGCTTTATACTACCTTCGGCAATCAGTCTATTTCCTATTCTGATAACTTCTTTTTTTTCACAGTCCAACGATATCCCCTTCAATGACCTCCAACTGAGAACTTCGCTCCGACGGACTTTGGACTACTACAGACAAAACGAAGTACCGTGGATCCTGTCCGGTTGGTACAAGCGATTCCAGGACAAGGACACCCGGAAGATACATATCTCGTACCTGAGGCCGCGAGAAATCCTTCCGGGTGCCCCAAAAATGCATATCCAACCGGACAGGATCCCACGCCCAATCGAAGAAGAAGAACCACGAGAACGTAGGCGTCGAGCCGCAGCTAATGTTGGAGAGGAATTTCCCCGATTTCGGTAAGTTACCGTACGTAGTTTTCTTCAAAAATTTTCAATCATGATAATTAATTCGACAATCGCGAAACGTCTCTATTTCAATACAAAACTGAACTCTCCGTACAACACCACTAATGTTCATCTCCTCCCTGTCCTCAGGGAGCCTCTCAGCCCTCCTGCTGCTGCAGCTCCAGCTCCAGCTCCAGCTCCAGCTCCAGCTCCTGCTGCTGCTGATCCTCCTGCTGCTGCTGCTGCTGCAGCGCCTGCAGCTCCTTCTCCTCCCCACCCAGAAGACTGGGAAGAATATGACGAGGAAGACTAACAAACTACAACAGACAGGACGGTGTCTAGCCTTCTTCTTGACGCAGTGGTTTTTTCGACCAAAATCATCTGACCTAATTTCAACTCGAAGTCATATTGTAATGTAAAATAAAATTTGATCATCATTATTACTAATAGTGGTACCAGAGCTTGAATCGTTGTTGCTTGGGCAACTCTGTTGTGCTTGCAACTAAGATTTAAGCTCTGGTACCACTATTAATATAACTGAAAACAAATTTCTATAAAAAATGTAATTTTCTTTACCGTGAACTGCATCGCTAGACTGTAAGAAATGTAATTTTCTTTACCGTGAACTGCATCGCTAGACTGTAAGAAATGTAAATTTTCTTTACCGTGAACTGCATCGCTAGACTGTAAGAAATGTAATTTTCTTTACCGTGAACTGCATCGCTAGACTGAAAGAAATGTAATTTTCTTTACCGTGAACTGCATCGCTAGACTGAAAGAAATGTAATTTTCTTTACCGTGAACTGCATCGCTAGACTGAAAGAAATGTAATTTTCTTTACCGTGAACTGCATCGCTAGACCGAAAGAAATGTAATTTTCTTTACCGTGAACTGCATCGCTAGACTGTAAGAAATGTAAATTTTCTTCGCCATGAACTGTATCAATAGTCTGTAAGAAATGTAAATTTTCTTCGCCATGAACTGTATCAATAGTCTGTAAGAAATGTAAATTTTCTTCGCCATGAACTGTATCAATAGTCTGTCAGATCTGTAAATTTTCTCTACTATAAACTCGTCAATAAAGTTTGAAATGTGTAAATTTTCTTTGCTATAAACTCGTCAATAAAGTTTGAAATGTGTAAATTTTCTTTGCTATAAACTCGTCAATAAAGTTTGAAATGTGTAAATTTTCTCTACTATAAACTCGTCAATAAAGTTTGAAATGTGTAAATTTTCTTTGCTATAAACTCGTCAATAAAGTTTGAAATGTGTAAATTTTCTCTACTATAAACTCCATCAATAAACTCAGGAAGAAATGCCAATTTTCTTGAAATCGTCCTTAATTTTAATTGAATTGAATTTGTTCAGAACTTGATTTAGTTTATGATACTAGTGTCACCCGAGCTGAAACTACTGTTACATATGCAACTTGGTTGTACGTGCAGCATTTTTTTTCAACCCTATTACCACTGTGATAGAAAACTAAATCAAGTTCTTAACAAATTAAATTTCTACGATTAATCTTCACTAATAGAACTACGTACGAACATCTTAATCTTTTGTTAAGATTCCTAGTACTTAATTCGTAGAGTTAATGTGCGTTCGACGCCTGATCTTTCAGATCAGCTGATTTTGAACCTTGATCCACACAGCTGAAGAGAAAGACTAGCCAGTTTGAACAAATGGCACGAGTTCCAGATCGATCTCATTTTAGACTAGCAATAGCATTTGCCCTAGTCGCACGAAGATTACACAAGAAAATGAACAGTTTTCGCCTCTGCCACGTGACATTCCACCAGAAGTTCGTAACAGGCATTAAGCCACAGACTCGTCAATGCGCTCTACGACGCAAACTTCAGTTTAGAGCAATGAAACCCCATTCTGAAAAAAGTAACCTCCAGATAACCTGGATCGCTCAGTTCTTGTGTAAAGCGTAGATACTCAAACTTCTGCCGCTTCGCGACCACAAACTTCCTATTTCCGTCACTTCCAATGACGATTGTTGTAATCGCTATCTTGCGCAATCTCTCGAAACATTCAATGTCCTTTGATCGTCGGACTATCGTCAAGTTTTTACTTCATTCCAATGTCGGTTTTTCCCGTTTCGAACGTTTACTTTTACGGTAGAATTTGGTCACGATTAAATTATCCATTACCCCTACCTATCCGCCACAAAGTCGATCAGAAAGAGACAAAGGTGAACGCCATTTCATATACAGTCGAGAAACACAGAATCTATACACGAAGAGCATAGCAAAAGTGACTTGAAAATTTTGAAACGTCAAGTTGAAAACGTACGTACTGAAAAAAGGTATTGAACCGAAAGATATTTCTTAAGTCATATTTTATTTCATCAAAAAGACAGACCTAACTCACAGCTCGGGCCCTCACATTTTCCCCCAAAGTGTAGAATTTGATATACTACACTGAACATCTAACTATTTATATAAATTTAGTTAACTATTGATCTCTTTAACACTAACTTGAATAGGCTACAAAATTGAAGACTTCTGAACTCCTCCCTTCTCGTCGCCGCCGAAACACACTATAAATATATTGAAACTTTGTCTATCCTCATCACAAACTTTAGTGGCTCAACTGCAAATTGGACAAATGACAAATTCAGCCAGTGTTAGTTAACATACCATTGCGTTAGCCTTAACTTTACGAAGGTCAATCAACTTTCGCTTCGGACACAATTTAAATCAAACGTTGCCATGAACGTGTCTACTTAAACTTGTTGAAATTCATTTCTGCTCTCTACAATTTTACAAACAGTCCAAATTTCTCAAATCTTGTACCCTTCGAGGACACCTGGTGGTTTCAAACATTAAAAAATCACATGCCTTCACATTCGACATTCTTCAAAAAAGTCGTTTTTAATCGTGTACACGGCCTCAACTGCCTAATTTCATCTTTTAAACACTCGTTCAAATATCACCTAGCCTGAAATTTCCTGAAAATATGCACCAAGTGCTAAATCATTCGTGACATTTTTTATCCACGAACACTACACTAATTACTGAAACTCCTATCGACCAACTTCTCTTTCATTTGCTTTCCTAACTCCACGTTTAAAAACTTCGTTTCAAATTTTTTCCCACCACTACATCCCGTCTTGCACATTGCAGCGCCTCCAAAATAAAAATAAAAACCCCGAGTCATATTCGACCGAAATGAACCAATTGAACTAGCACAAACTATACGCTTCAGATACCTTGAATTTAAATTGGACAGTTTTCAGCGCCGTTTTACTCTTTTAGAATGCGCCACGATACAGTTGGTTCTTCATAAGCGTATATATGGTCTCTCTATCATGAGAATTCAAATTAAATCAGATCAGTTTAATTTGTAAAATTCTTTATTCTTTATTCATCACTTAATTAGAAGGCTAGCCGCTCTACGCACATAAACGAACAACCATATCGTTCCACTACTTGCTCAAGAAAATAACAATACAGTTAATTCAACATTTTAATTATTATTGATTTAAATAATTGTAATACTTCCCACAATTTACGTCTCCCAATATATGCCTAAATTGATCAACAAATAAGTTAACACAATATACACCCGGTGAATTCTCAAATTAAATGCCCGACCTGTAGAAAGTCAAAGATCAATAAAAAAAAAACACAATGCACAATAGAAATACAAAAAGTGCACATAAGAACTTTCAACTTGAAACATCATCAAATTTAAAAAATACCTAGAATGAACACCCCTAACTGCAACAAACACGTTCCAAAGAGAGATAGAGAAAGCCACCATTTCGCTAACCGTTAAAGGAATGCAACACACACACACACACACACACACTGCCGGTTTCGCATATACATTACAAAACTGTACAGTCATTTTCACACGCAAACTCACATAGCAGCAAGCCGAATTTTCTCACCTTATACCCCACAGCTAAAATTTCAGCCTGAAATCTTACATTTTCCGATATTCATTTAAAATAAAATACCTACAACCCCCACAGTTTTTTCTCAACATTCAACACTTGGTAGCAACTGCTACCGTTTCCTTCCCAAATTCTATTGTTTACCAACTATTTACATAATTAGGTTAAATACATTCAAATTTCCCTCACAATTTGAATTCGAAAAGAGAAACAACAAACTTCACATGTAGCATGAATTTGAAAAATTTTACATTACATTATCTTAGTTTAAGACTCCCTAACCGCTACAAAAAAAGCGCATCGAAAACAGTAAGGAGCAAACATTTAGTAAGGAGATAGCGGAATCTATGTACAAAAACCATGAAAACGGACAATAGACAAAGAAGTTCACGAAACAAGATAAACTTGAGTCGTAAAATAAAACATGCTGAAAATATGACATCAATAAACAAAAAAAATTGTCTTTCACATGGCTAAATCTATTTTATTTCAACAAAAACGAAACCTGCCTAACTCTCACTACGTGCCCTCACACATTCTCACCCTGCGAGTGCTAATTCCCATAGATACCATAGTTAAATTCCCCTGAAAGAAGAAGAAAAAGAGTTAAAAACTGCGAATCTATTCGTAACCCATGTTTCCTGACTCCCGCTAAAGACATTCGAATACCATCTGGCATGCTTATTGTTATTATTATTATTTTCATTATTATTCAAGAAAGTTTCAACCTGCCTCAATCACGACAAAGATGTTCTAAGAGAGGAAAGAAGAAGGCACCATTTAGTATGGAGTTAGGGGAACGCGGAATCTATGCACAAGGTGCACACAAACAGTAAGCCAGGAAAGAAGTTCATGAAACAAGAAAAAATTTTAAAACGAATGTAGCAAGTGCTGAAAAACAGGACGAAAATGAACCGAAAAAAGATGGTTCGTTAAAAAACAAAAGCCTATTTTATTCCAACAAAAAGGAAGCCTACCTAAACTTTAGGTCGGGCCCTCACATCGTTCCCTTAAAAGCGCTAATTCCCATAAATACAATACTTGTATCCCCCTGAGGGGACCTTCTTACATGCTGACAAAATCAAAATCACCTACATTAATTATTCTGCCTATATGCAAAACTATGAAATAACATAAAATCAAATGAACCATACCATTTCAACAACACCGAGTTCCGGGGCTGAAATAGTACTTGATGCTATCTGTGTTTGATGGAAGTGAAAGTCAACGACCAATTATGAATTGATTCAGTGGATTTAACAATTTAACTTTCGTTTAAATCAAAAAATTGACGAGTAATTAATTTGGTGTGTTAGCATAATAAACGACTCTGAAACGAGGACCTATAAGGTCTATTTATCGTTGACTGTTTTTCATGAATGATTATTTTAAATTTCATCAGAACAAAAGAAATAACGAGTCCTACATGCCTTGTTATCTTACAAATCTACATCCCAGTATTTCATCCCACGCACAATTAGGTAACCAATCTTCTCCCAGACTTGACATGTTAGGACAAGCGTCCTCTCAAATAAAAGGAAAAAAAAAAATAGTTCATTTCCAAGTTGCCACATGAGAAACATGTCAACATATTGGCTTTTAAAATTTCCTAATATAAGACGTTCGAAAACAAAAATTACATACGATGAGTACTAATTGGCAAATCATCCGATGCGCACAAATAGATAAGCCATCCGGGCATAATAATAGACAAACTACACGAGGTGTACTAATAGACGAACTATCATAGGTGTACAAATAGATAGACCATACGAGGCATATTAATAGACAATATATACGAGGCGTACTAATAGACAAAACATACGCAGCGTGCTAATAGTCTAACTTTGTCAAGGGATAGTTGAATATAAAATGAAAAATATCATCTCTTACTGTTTTCAATTCAAAGACATGGCTAACAACTTATAAATAATTCGAATACTACTAAAGAATTCTTTGGAAGTAAAAAACAAAAAACACTATACCTGAGCACATTGAAACACCATCGTACATGACAATCAGCTATTGAGAATAAGTTTGTCGTAGTAATTATAAAAACATCGCGCAACACAGCGCGCACTTCTAGAAATGTGTAAACAAACACACTCAAAAATGAACTGCATGGCTTGTTCAGAATACAAACATAGGGATAACTTTCAAACACTATCACCGTCCAACATACAGCTCTGCTACTTCTTAACGACGCGCAACCGGAACTTCTTACGCTACTCTTGAAGTAAATGGTTCATCTCCTAAAGACAATTACAATAGCAAACTGAATCCAACGATCAAAACCTACGCTTCAAGTTTGAACTTTTTATCATTTAAAAATCCCTGCCACAACAAATAAATGACACACACAAACAATCTCTTATTATTATTATTATTATATAAGAAAGTTTTAACCTCCCTTAACGACGACAAAAATGTTCCAAGAGAGGAAAGAGGAAGGCACCATTTAGTATGGAGTTGAGGGAACGCGGAATCTATGCACAAGGTGCACAGAAACAGTAAGCTAAGAAAGAAGTTCATGAAATGAGAAAAAAGTTGAAGAAACAGTAGTAGGGGCTGAAAAACAAGAGACCGGAAAAAGATGGTCCGTAACAAACAAAAACCTAATTTATTACAACAAAAAGGAAGCCTACCTAACCTTTAGCTCAGGCCCTAACATGGTTCCCCTGGGATCGCTAATTCCCATAGATACAATATTTGTATCCCCCTAAGGGAACAAACAATCTCTTTCAATAGACAATTTTACTATGCTAATTGAAACATACCAAATCACAACAAAATATTAAAAAAAACACATGATTTGCTGAAAACTTGAGCGGACGCTAAATCAACGCACAGAGCCATAAAAACAAAAACTTGCCAAAATTTACAAAACAACATCAGGTCGAACAACAAATAAATAGCTGCTGAAAAAACCTGACACCAACATCCATAAAGAAATAGCCAAACAAAATAAAAGCTACATTAATTCACTTTTTTAACAAAACAATTTTCTTACAAAATAATGACTTTCATTTCAGCCTTTCGGACCCACATTACACAATCCATCCTTAATATGCTCCCTGCCCCATTATCGCACAAACCACATTCTTAATTCTACATACAAATACCATGCTTTTCCTCCTGACGGGAGGATGCCCAATAACAAACCACAATCATTCATCCTTACTCACTAAAAGACCAGAAAAGTCCCACACGCCGCACCACAACTGCCCAAAATAGCAGCCCAGCACAACCCTGTTCCACAGTCAGGCCTGACAGCCATAACTGGCTTATCCCAACCGCTTTATTTCTATGCAGCATCCCCAAACACACATATGATCTAGTAAATCGTTTTTTTGTTTCAAACACCTTTCAACTATTTCACGACGCGAACACGTGTTACCCCCACTCAAGCCAATCCCCATTCCCGACACCTACCTACATTGGAAATTGAGACTGAATTCTCCTCTTTCCCAACACAAAGAAATCATCGCCCAACGCGGCAACTCAAACTACCTACAACTTTTTTTGCCATCATGAAAAGGCCGTTGTGAACGTCTTAAATTGCAATTGTAACCGAGATCTCTCGGTTCTCCCGAACAAAGAATACCTCGCTGATGTTCAATCTGCTAACCGCCCCCATGAAGAGAGCCTGACGCCAATCTCTGTTCCTGTTCACGTTTCTCCATAACGACGTCCTTCAGCGCCAACCTCGCCCAATCTGCACAAAACAACTTTCCTCAAACACTTCGTCTTCCACAACAACAACAAAAGACACTCAACTCGATTGTCCCTAAAATATATTCTAAACATTTATTAATATATATTTACTTAACCGAAATAGCGCTGTCTTAACCTGTTCTTCATCCTAATTCTTTTAATTATTTCAATTACACATCAAACCATGACCAACTTGCTTCAAATATCAATAAACTATTCCCCAATACTCACATAAAATTATTCATTACTATCAGATTATTAGATTGTAAATTGGTTTAATCCTCCCGAACCACTACATATAAGAGCGTATCGAAGAGAAAAAGGCAGCATTTAGTATAGATATTACGGAATGCAAAATCTATGCAATAGGGCATAGAAACAGTAGGAAAAACAAAGTTCTTGAAACAGATAAAAATTGAAAAAGAAGTAGTAGGTATTATAAACTGGACAGTACTGAACCGAGAAATTCGGTCCTTCACATGGCCAAAAAGCATTTATTTCATAATAAAGAAGGCCTACCTAACTCTCCTAGCTCTCACATATTTTCTCCCTGGAATCGCTCCCATGCATACAATAGTTGTATCCCCCTGAAGGCAGTTTACTAAAATCAAACAACGTAACTAAATCAAATAGAATAACCATCGTATTCAACCTCAAAATTGTAGTCACATAGAAACATTGTATATAATATGAACACCATAAATCAACAATTTTAAAGATGAATTTCATTGCCGAACACCCACTCCGACTTGATTCTTCGTAATCCTTACTTTTTCTACACAAAACCATTCATCTTTGTCTCGTCAACCTTAATAAAAAATAATAGCAATCTTCAATATTCGATAATTTGCTATGTAAATAGCCGAAACGCCTCAACCAATTATAACTCAAATTTCGTCATAGATTAAGGTGACAAGATAAAAGCACCATTTCTAAACGAACAAACGGTCCATTGAGTGTGTTCCACACTATTGCCTTCCACATGAAGACAACGCACAACAAATGATATTTTAAGCCGAATTCAAATCTGAAAACTTGATAGTGAGACAGAAAAATAGTGTATATAGATTTTGAGAACAACGACAATAACAAATAAGACAGGAGTAACAAAAAAAAAATACTGACAAGGTATAATGGAGCACAAATCATATACAAATCCTCCATATTAAAGATACAAAAACTACCTAATTCTCACCTCGTGATCCTGCATTTTACATTTAAAGCCGATACCCTTATAGAAAAATCTGCACCCATTCTTACCTTCGCTGAGACCAATTACCACAGAGGCTGATCCGCGGCACCCTTGCCCTGTTGCAAGAGCAGGCACAAACGTCGCTGCACGCGTTGTTGCCAGAAGCGATACCAGACCACCACTTCAAGCGCCACTTGCCAGCACCACCAACACCAAAATCTGAACAAAAAAACACTTTGTAATCACAAATTCTTACCTTTTCCAAGTGTGTGCGCATAACACGCACACCACCACACAAATCGCTCGCACACACACAAACACATTAATTTCATTTTCTGCTACAGTTCCAATAATCAACATTCACTATATTCTCAACAACCACTCACCCGACACTATATACGCATACGTCAAATTATCTGGAAAATACCTAAAACTAAATCCCACGATCAAAACCAATACTTCAAATTTGAACTTTTCTTCACCCAAACAATCCCTACCACAACAAGTAAACGAGACACACAAACTAGCTCTTTCATGACAAATAAATTTCGACATTACGCCGAAAATTTCTTGCTTTATTCCCACTTTCGATTCATGATTAGAACCACACACGATCGACCTTTCAATTTTCAATTCATTGCAAAACTAATCATTTAACCGTAAATAATCCCACAAATGTAATCCACTTGAACGTATACTTCCATTCACCTCCCAATTTAACCCACCTTCTCTTATAAACCTAATAATTTTCATCAATATAACCGTGTTAAACACCTTAACAGAAACAAAAACATTCCCAAAGGAACGTAAAAAAAGACTACCTTAACAACGCATAAACTTATGCCTGCGCGCTCACACCCAGAATATCTTGCACATAAAAAGTTTTACGCAAACTTCATAAAAAATTTGTAAGATCGCCGTATTATAACGAAAATTTGCACATGACAAAAACCCTAACCCCAAATACAGAACATTCCATTCTAATGTCACAGGAAAACCTCAATATACATGACCCGTTGGGTCAAATAACAATTACTTCTAAAAAGTTTAAAACGCAAAATCTACGCACAAGGCACAGCGAAACACTAATAGAAAAAATATGATTGAAATAAAGTTTACCGAAGTAGTAGACACACTAAAGAAAACAAAAAACAGATGATCGGTGACAAAACAAGAAAAGATATATTATTTCAACCCAAATAATCGACCTACCAAACCTGTAGCTAGGAACCTCACATGTTCCTCCTAGGAACCCCATTTCCCAGACACAATAATTATATGCCCTTCACGGGACACAAACTAACGCTGAAATACCAATAATACCACCTCAATCTTCAACACAACGACCACCGATTCCACAAGCACCCGCAAACAAGTAGTTCTTCACTCTCATAGTGTAACCTTGGTAACTAAAATTTTCAACTTCTTAAAATAGAATAAAAAACCACTTCCATACCTAGTACAAGTTTAAAAACAATAATACACCACACCACCGCAATGGTTCATCATGGTAGTTTAAAGCTCCCTTCAAAGAAGACACTATTTAACATCAAATTAATACTAATCGGTATCTATACAGAACGTACATTTCTCCAAAACATCCGTCACACATAAAATTAGCAAACGACAAAGTATTTGAAAAAACAAATCTAGAGTAATGACGTCAAGACATCATCGAACCGAAAAAATTGTCAACAAAACAAACCTCAGTCCATTTCAACAATAAGTTCTACAACTTAACTATTTGCCCAAGAACTCACATTTTTCATCCCAACTCACCAATTCCCATAGGTACTAAAGAATATTAATCGCCCTGCGCACTGAAGACGCGCGCCGCGCCCAAATCATCAAGTCCTGATCCTTATTTTTGGGGCCGTGCAGGGCCTCTACGGGGCTACGCCCCCTTCGAGGCCGCACGGCCTGCAGCCTTAATTTGAACAACAACACTGTCCCCAACATTTTCTCAATCTCACGCTTTTTCCCAAACTATAACTCATAATTGTCACGTTGCACAGAATTTCACAATTCGCTGTCCCCTTGCACACAAAAACAAATGATACAAATGACCATCTCAAATCCATGAAACTCACGAATACGCCCCCTAAAAATTTTTTTTTTCAGCATTACACACAGTTTCACGATCTTACCTTCAAACTGAATAGAAGACGTCTGGAACGATGCGCCCCCTTCACAACGATTCACCTCGAAGTGAACGACGGAAGCCATACAAACGTGGGTGGTGACGCTCGAAGCTGTTAGTAACTTTCAGGGCAGCGAGTTTTGTTAGTGTTAGCTCAGCTGTCCAAGCACCAGAAAGTGCGAGTTATATTCCCAAGAAAAGAATAAGAAGTGCAGATTAAAAATAGCTTGTACAGAAATGATTCTACCACGAAAAGAATCAAGCACTAGTATACTATCTCCGAGATAAGGAAAGAAAGAGAAAAGTCTCAGGTCGTTAACAAAGGCATGAAGGTAATAACGTTCACGCCTGCATAAAAATTGAAACAATCGAGACAACTAAACAGTCAAAGACCTCATCTGCACTGAAGCCAAATGCAGACGACAAGAAGGAAATGTAAGAATTTCAAAGGTAAGCAATGGTGTATGTCTGAATAGATGGAAACAACTGAAATTGTATCCGATAGATGGCGTGACCAAAAACTATGAACGTTGGCGATGTTGAATGCCCTGATGTTTAAATGGATTTCGCATGAACTGGGCATGTTCATGCCGTAAGATGAATTTTGAACCAAATTACACTATCGTACTGTAGAAAATTGTTTGTACAAAATATGGAACCATTAATGATCTGAAAGGGAAAGACATATGCTTGGCATTTTATAAAATACTTGACGTAGGCTTCCGATCATTCATGCATGGCCGGCTGTTTTACACACACACTTCTGTCAGCCGCAGTTTTGTCCTATACCACAAAATATGTTCCAACTCCAAAAATTGCGCTCGCTCAATGTAAACAAATGATAACTTAACCATCAGATAGAACCTTTGATAATCGAAAGGACTCATTTGATGACGTCACCACTGAACACGCAACTTTCTGGAAATTCATGAAATATAACTATCCACAACTATTCTTCCGATCATAAAAGACTACTTCAGTCCCATCGTTCGCTGCATTATACAATGCACCCTCTTCCTGTGTGACAGAAAGGTCGAAAATGACGTCACTTACCGACTTCGCACATCTGCCTCCATTTACTAATTCAATTCGTTAATGCCACCATTTCCCATTTCAAATTCCTTCACAAAACTAGCCAAATCAGCTCAAAAAATTTAACCAGTAGCTGTCATCAGCGTCGGTGCATAGAAACCGAGTGCACTATCGTCATGTTTAAATCGCACGTGCTCACTGACGAATATTCTGTGAACGCGCCTGTGCCACGAAACCCTACTATCGGTCAGGTGTCTCAATTCTTTTCCAAGGCATTCTCTTGCCCAAATTGGTTACACCGGACTCGATAAAACATTGCCAGCCAACGAAACGAACAAATCTATTCCGCAATTTTGAAACGACCAACGGGCTTTCCCAACAGTAAATACAAGATGACACCTAAGTCACTGTTAACGCCCGAGAAATGACTCTTCAATTAGTTGCTGCATTTGGTGTGACTTGCAACAGTCACCCTGATATAGACAACACCTGCAGTGTGAGCACCGTGAAAAGAACATTTTCTGTCGCGAAAATGCGATCGAACTTTACAGCAGCCTTTCCATTAATGCACTGACTTCTCCGTGCCACTGAAACACGCATCCAACACATTCCAAGACATTAAAGATATTACACACGAGTTAAAGGCCTTCGCTACACAAATGTAGAAAAATACGCACCTAGACTTGCAAGCTAAGAAAACAATTGAACAACACGAAGAGCCTCGACTGCCTTCAATTAATGCATTCTTGTTGATCAAGACCTAGAATCCATTCTGCGTACCTCACCTTCGCCGACAACCGGATGTAACAATGTTCGGCATGTCACGCATTTAGTATTGCAGTACCTCGCTCTTTCTCGCACTATCACTCAACTTTAATGTAAATGATATTCATGTTCGTAACCATATCTTCCAGCACAACTTCAACAGTCGAGTGATCTATGCTAGTGGAAAATTGAAATCGACAATTGGCGCCAGCAACGCTTAGATACAGAAACATGCTAACGGTTAAACAGTCTCACCATTCAGAATCCAGTTCTTCCTAGCCTGAATTTTCTACAATAGTAGTAAAAGTTTCATGACTTTCTTGCGAAGTTTCCATCATGAATATGAATGAGGGTGACTTTGACGTACTGGCGAGACACTCTTACGCACAAGCGCAGTTATCACAAATGCTCACGTACGCCCCATCGAATGACGCTTTGAACAAAAAGACTAGCACTCCGCAGCTACCCACTGATGCTACAAGCACATCGTGCGTTTCAAGCAGAACGCTATGAAGTACTAAACTTTCAACTGACCAAAAAAAACCCAAGAGTACTTTTTAAAAGAGAACGGGATGAATTTGCAAGATCAGCAACTGGACGCAAACTTTTCATTTTCTGGTGTACAGGGATTGGACAAAAATTGTAACACGTGATATATGCAAAAACATGCTTCAATACCTCTTGAACTGGCTTCAGAAACCTTATCGACTTTTGCCATCGGAACTTTCAGCCACTCTTCCTTCAAAACGTGCGCCAGCTCCTACAACAAACAAGCAAATCTCGGCATCTAAAGATGCTTTATTTCCAGTGAAGCCTGATACATATCACCTTGTACATTGGTTTTTCAAATGTCTTACAACAAACACCAGGATGTCATGACGGTTTCTCCCGTTCAAAACAGGTACACATTTCAGACACCTGAATCCATTGGGGTATTGTGCTTTGATTTTTCCCCTACGTCCGTCCAACGGAAAGAGCCCCCACACAGTGCGGTTATTCAAACCCTCGACACTTTCACGGTTGACGAATTCTTTAACCACTCGGCAACGTCGAGGAAAAATGTGAAAAATAACGATTCCTGACTTGTATATACCCCAATCATATTGAGATTAGGTGATTATTCAGGGCGTTCCATGTATTCCACCTCAATTTCATGCTCTTCACACCGACATTTAACGATATGAGACAGCATGGATAGAAGCATTATCGTCTTGAAAGATGAAAAACCTTCGAAGAACTCACTTTGGCACATTGGATGATTCACCCAATTGCCGTAGTTCGCAAATCTCTAAATATGCGGTTTTATGATCGCCGCTCTCCATAAGACAGCTTCAAGCACCGACCAAAATCAGCGGTTTTCGTAATGAATGCATCTACGGATGCATTATTTTCAATTCAAGCCTGATACATATCACCTTCTACATTGGATTTTCAAATGCCTTATAACATGACATTGATGAAAGTCAGATCAATATTTCGGAGAAAACCGAAAATATAAGATAAGGAACTGCAGAATCCAGTGTTCCAAATATTTTGTCCAATCCCTGAGCGTGTCTCATCGTGACTACGAGTGTCTTGAAGATATTAGTAAATGAACAGAGCAAGAGACAAACTAATACGCGTTGCAAAAGAAACGCCCAAATTCTCATCAACGAAAAATTCGTTGAGAATGACATCACACGTGCTGCCAAACCAAGTGGGGCTCGGGCATTCAGTGAAATGTTCGCACGATCATGATGGCAGATGGCTTGAGCAACCAAAATTTGCTTAGTTGTGATAACCATCATCCCAATGCCCCCGAACTACGTTAGCATAGAGACGCCAATTTGAGCAAAGGACTATGAACGTAGCCTGGTACAATTTCTACTGCCGCGCCTGGTAGCGCTGGTGCAACTGGAATCTCACCTGCGCGCCTGGTCGTGCAACTGCGCTTGATGCTGCAGAAGGTGTTGCAACCGCTCCCCATGACGTCAGTGAGATTGACAAAGACACTCACAGCATTGCCGACACGATGACAGGCTGCAGAAATGAACTGAAACCTCGAGATGACACACTGATGAACAAGACAGATTTTGAGCTGACAAATCACGCCTTGGCTCGACGTCACCCCCAGTCCTACGAGCCAAATTAAGCTACCCACCATCTCCTTTGATAATAATTCAGTTGTTGACCGAATCCACCGACGAATCTTTCTAAATCGTAACCACCAATATCTTTCAGTAATGGCTACACCACTAGCGTTCAGCTGTACAACGAAAGCTCCGAAAGCCCTCTTTTGCCCTGAACTAATCCTTATCCATTCCTACAAAACGATTACAATTTTGTTGTGCAAACACACCAACGCATGATTATTTGGAATAAGAAAAATGAAACAGGCATTGCGCTGACCCGTCTGAAGAATTACGTGAAAGTCAATCCAGCAGGACCGTCAAAACTTTTCCTAACGAGCTCCAGACTATTTGAAAAAAATCTTTGACGTGGTCTTGAACCCAACCTGCGGCATATCAAGTGTATCGTTCCTATAAAAGAAACATGGAACACGATGTTACTAAAGCTCAGTTAAAAATTCAACACATCTGACGAAATGATCGATCACAGTATTCTCAGAACTCAAAATAAAAAAAATTGAACTACATATTTCGCAATGCACTAGAAAATATTTCATCACACTTACTCTTTACCAACTCGTGTGAAACAATTGGAATAAGAATGCATAATACCAGCCGAAACAGTTCATCCTTTAGAAAGTAAATAGGAGATATAAGCTGCAAAACAGTGTGTCATAATGCCCAGCTATGACTCGGTCAATAGAAGCATTTCTTTTAAATCATTTTCCACAGCTCTAAGATACCTCTCGGTCGTGTCCATCGCTTTAGTAACCTACACAGAATTTCATGAATAAAAAAGTCAAATTAAAAAAAAACTCAACCGCAAGTTCAAGCACGACCACCGGCAAAGCCTAGCTACAACCTGAAAAAGAATACGACAAAATTATCAACAGAAATACTTGCGCGCAAATTGTCTCCTCAACGCACAACACATTTCAAGAACCTAAGAAAAAAAGCCTAGGAAAAAGACACAGAATCTAGCAAGTTTAGTAAATAGCAAAAAAACTGACAACACACCACCGCACGAGGCCTCGCTACAATGCCAGTAACAATTAACTGACTGAACAGATGCATGCCGTAAGCCTCATCACCCTTCCACTTTCCTGTGCGTCACTCAAAAAGCTCCCACCACCAAATTGTAGGACATAACGCATCTGAACGTTCATTTGAAATCCAACTTACTCATCAAGATAACTCTGGTAGACTTAATGAAAGAAACTCATTGATAGACGATGACAGTCGTTAGGTAAACAGGTATTGCACGTGTGAAAATAAAGCAAAAGCTGTAAGTTATTTGCAGATCTTTGTTCACGAACGTTAGATACGCGATGAAACACACGTGAACATACGTACCTCATATGGATAAAGACATGAGTGGTGTCAACAAACATGTCCTTGTACTGACCGTGAAAAAAAATTTTGGGATTTGTGCATGTTGATGTCAAAACATTATACAGCACAAAAATAACGGAACTCTGGCACAGGCGAGCGACAAAATCATGTCAACTATCAGAAGCTTCTAACGAAGAAAATTCCTCCCCCAAAGATAATGCAATTTAATCGCCGACCACCTTCCATTACATTTCAAACAACGCTTTTGCGAAAGTATCCTCCGAGCCCCTTAGTTACGCCATGCCGTGTTCGCAAGTTCAAACAGATTAAACAGACGGTCAATTTCAAAAGACGCAAATCACTCAAGTGAACAATAGTTTGTGCGGAACTGGCTGCTTGACGCCAGTAATTACACAACAATACCACCGACAGCAGCTCACGAATAAAAATTGCATAATTATCCCATTAATGACGAGAATTATTTTCTAGACTTTTTTCGTTTTTTCCATGAAAATATCTCACTTGTGATGGTAATATACCATATATATGTTCAAATATTTCCTAACCATGAGGAAAATATCTGTGAGACTTATGGAAGCATAGTAAAACGAAGATCGCGTATACGGTTCAAAGCCAGATACCCCAGTTAAGGACGTTACTATGATACTGTGAACAGAAGGTCTTAGACTATAATGGGGGATAGCACTCCAGGTGCTTGTGCAAGCTTGCACACGGTATTCTTATTTCCCAATATTTATTTTTGATAATAGATGGAAAAATATCACTTGGTTCCAAATGGAACCGCTCGTCATTAATGGGATAATCCTCAAATCCAAGCTGATCAAATCGCCAAAACTACCACTTTCAGCTTGCGTCGTAATGAACTGCGATCGGGTAAAACCTTAAAGTATATTCCAAATAGTTGCGTTTAACAATTCCAAAGCGTTCGTTCCTACCACCAACTTCGGAAAACACCCATCATTGACAAATTCTGCAGGCGCAAGAAAATCAAAGTGCACTTTTACCCGTAAAGAAACACTTCACAAAGTTTGAGTGATCAATAGCACAAATACACCAATGCTATGCTGAAAATCATGCAGCCTTCAGAGTAGACGATGTTTAAACACAGAGCGATTATCTGAGATGTTATGGAACTTCGTCTCCCCTGATCAACGTAACGAACGCTTCGAAGATTTTCACCAATAGGTTTCAAAAGTTTAACGTTAAATTTCTCACCTAATTCTGAGCTGAAAACTTCCACACCGACTTGGAAATGTACTAATGTCTCACTCGCGATCACTCTTTCGTCACCACGTCCAACTCTCAACTTACCCATTGAATCCTACTAAAAAAATAATGCTCGAGATAATTGACCTCAAACCTCGTGCACGACCAACTTTTCTTCGACTCCACATGCCGTTGGGAATGCAACTGTTAGGTTGTCATGTGCCTTCAAATTGAAACAGTTCATGACGCAACTACGATTTCATTCGTATCTATGCCGTTCACCGCAAATTGCAGCATCTCAAAGCAGCTAAAAACGAAATATGCAATCAACAGAAGCATACTCCGACAGCAATTTAATCGAAACCTTCACTGAAAAAAAAAACTCATCTTCTTTGCTTAACATGGATTATTCGTGGTTTCAGCGACTTGTCATTTCCGACACTAAATTTACGCGCCTCACTAACCACAGTGAAGACTCGCACAAAGAAAAAATGCCACACTGAACCAGTTTCGAGCTATACTAGTAGTAATCACGTTGGTTTTTCCAAAGCAAACACCCGGTAAATTTTCTTTTACTCTCGGATCCCCCTGCCGCTGATAAGCCGCACCTAAAGTTTACGACTTGCACAGATGCGCTGTTAAATTGCCTTAAAAACTGATCGTCACCGTGACTTTGAAACAAGCCCGTGAATTGGATGCTAAACACACACACACACAAACTTTTTAGCATTCCAGTATTGCACCATCTGCCGAAATTACCCAACATTACCGCAAGCAAGAGTTAGATCAAGTTGGGCTTCATCAACCCCGTCAAAACAGTTTCTCGCAATAACGGATAAATATTCTAAACTTCGAAGAGACCAATCGGGCTGGCGCATCTTCAATCTTTTGACAACTACGAACTTGGTTTTACGACGTACTCGAAATAACCCAAATTGTGGGAGTAGGATTTTTATAATTGCCTCAAGTGGCTCTCGTTAAAAATTACGTCCGAATGAAAGGAATGGCATGTGTGATCAATTAATGAATTTTTCGTCCTTCAAACCTAAACCACTAAATCCACTGTCACCCAAACCCTCACTTGAGCGAATCATATTCCTGCTGAGCGTGCCAAGTCCATGCGGAGTGAAAACGAGAACAGTGCGAATGTTACACTTCTTCACCAAGCAGCAATTCGTCCTGTCATGGGACGACATAACAACGATCTCTGAAATGTTAAGCAAACAAGTTAGCAAGAAAAAAAGGCAGTTCGCAGTTATCCAGAAAACAAAAACACAGTTCTTGGGCCTGCACTGAAAACCCATGAATTTACTGACACAGCGAACTGCGCTGATTCAAATAGGGAATATCTGCAAATGGTCACTCGTCAATGAAACTCGACCATATGCTTAGAACAATGCTTGAGTATACCGCTTTTTATTGAAGCTGTGATGAACGTCACACAACCACACACACACATGCCAAAATGCATTTCCCAAATTTCCCTAAAATGCAGCTGTTATACTTGGTTTACCAGACAACACTTGTAACATTGCACGCCAGAAACTACTCATCGATCCTTTGCTTTTGCTGACACGCCAGTGTCCACTTGACGTAGTTTTTGATCATGATGAATGACAGCACATTTCTATCAATACAAATCTTACTAACCTAATCATCGTTGAATGTGATACCACAGCTCGGCGAAAGCAGACACCGTTCCGGCACTTGATAAATCTACAATATACAAAGATTAGGTGCCACTTCCTCGTCCAACAACTCAAACACGTGCGAAAAAATCATAGTATACCATGTGACGAAAGTAAACAGCCCATGACGGACCTCTCTAATCTGAAGATTCCCCAAGCATTAATATCATCAGCATCCGAAAACACCGACATCAATGGACAACTTGCTGAGAGCAAACGACAAAAGAGCAGCTCACGGTGAAACCATGTCTAAACACAATAACACGGTTTCCACAAGTCTCCCCGAGCCATTCACGCCGACATACGACAACTCTCAGCTTCGATACCATACGATGCAATTCCTTGGTATGCTCGGTTCGCGTATATTTCGATGAGAGTGTAATTCCTAAATTCCATCAACTTCACACACACTGCTCTGGCACACGGCAGAAAATTTCTCAATGAACATTTGAGCATCAGTAACGAAACTCAAAAACCGATATGCCTTTGTAACGTCCCAAAGTTTGTGACAGGATTCAGCTACTTTGGCATAGATGAAGACAATAACCTGAGAAATGGCAGTTCGCGACAGCAGTTTACACCAACGGTCATGTTTTCACGAACTTTCCAAAAACTCGGGGCCTCCTCGCACACAATATCAATGAACACAAGCGCTACATTCGAACAGAACACTCAGAACTGTTACTGAAACTTTGCTGCAATAACATAAATCCCACTGAGCCCGGCGCTGCGAAAGCCCTGTTCCAGCTGCAAGCTTTCGATCACAGTTCTCCTCGAGGGGTGAGTAACTGTGGCGACGTCAAATTTCGACACTATTCTCTTCCTCTGAAAAGAAACACTGAATGCAAAATGCAATAAGGCACAAAAATGCTCTTGCTGAAGCGATCGAACGTCCATTCATTTCGAAGTAAAAAAAACTATCAAAATCCAAATTCCTCACTCGACCACTCGAGATCAATTGAAAATCATCGTTCAATAACTGAAAAGAAAATAGAGCAGGCAATAAATTTCCACAATCGTCAAACCCCAGCAACAGAAAATGAAATCATGCCTGAGAAAACAAACATAAGAAACTCTTATAAGCTGGCAAATAGTCACAAAACAGTTAGAAGACCATCACACCCATAACCATACGCGGACGAAGAATAACTTCAGCGCGCATCACGTGGTGTGTCGTCTGGAAGCGAAACCTGGTCGGAGCGAGCGTGTCATGAAATGACCAATTTCATGAAATAATTTCTGAGCCCTAATTCGAAATTTCCATCCATGGTAAACATTCAAACAAATATAGGGAAATTCATTGTCACTGATATCACTACAAGTCGAGTCAAAAGGCTAAAACTAAATAATTGAATTCATACGAAGCGTGTCCGTAAAATAAGTTCATCAGGCTGCCACTGGCCCTAGGATCGTTCCTATGCGCGGCCAGGAAAACATGGGCTGGTTGTTTGGTTTCCCCATTCCAATCCCTTACCAAGCCAGCGTCGCTGCGACGTTTAATCTTGGCTCATCAGCCGTCAGCGATAGAGCTTCCTCTTGCGTCTCCCGCCAGCTGCGAAGAAGAGCGCTTCCACTGCTTCGATTGCTCCTTTGTTTCCGGAATCGTGTAGTGTACCCAGGTCTCGTCACCAGTAACAATGGAGTCCAAAAATTCCTCTTCGGTTGTTCCAAGAAAAGCGAGAAATTCTGTAGCCGCTGGTGGTCTGCAATGAGTATTTTTGGTACCCATCTTGCGCAGACCTTTGATTAACCTAAATGTTCTGTCTAAATCTTGTCAATTGTGGTTTTGCTGACCTCCGTAATCTTTTCGCACAGCTCCCGGACAATAATCCGTCAATCTTCAAGCATTTCCGCTTCGACTTTGGCAACTGTTTCGTCGGAAACCGATGGCCGCTCTGCACACCTTCGTCGTGGACATCCGTTCGGCCATTTTTAAAGTCCCTGGCCCATCTGCGCACTATCCCGTAGCTCATACACTCTTCTCCATACACTTGACAAAGTTCTTCGTGAATTTCCTTCGCCGATTTCTTCTTAGCAACCAAGAAACGAATAACAGACCGCAACTCGCAGCTGGTGGGAGACGCAAGAAAAAACTCCATTGCTGACGGCTTCTGAGCCAAGACTAAACGTCGCAGCGACGCTGGCTTGGTAAAGGACTGGATTGGGGAACCAAACAAACTGCTTCTGTTACCTAACCGCGCATAGAAACGATCCTAGCGCCAACGACAGCCCGTAGAACTCATTTTACAGACACGCCTCGTAACTCGCTCAAAGACATAAACTTGCCTCTCTCAAGACTTTTCGCAATCCTACGTAACGATGTCATTCGAGAACATAACTGAAAATTACCAATCCTAATTAAACCCATTTCTCAAAATAATATTATTGTATTTGAAATTTCATAATACCAAAATTTTCCTAAACAAGTTTCCACTCAATATCTATATTGTGTTTCCATTTGATCACAAATAGTATTTGTGCATTAAATTCCTAACCCTTACATTCGTGTAATTTTTCATACCACTAAAGATCTTCTTCTATAACCCATAACGTTCGTTTGTGAATCTATACAGAAATGTCATACAGACAGTAAGTTGAGAAAGAAAACTATGAAACGAAATCAAAGTCGAAAAAGAAAGTAGTAAATGATAAAAAACAGGACAGCAGAGAACAGAAAAAAAGATGATCCTTAACAAACAAAAACATGACAAACAGACTGCGTATCATAAATTACCTCCCCAAAATGAATCATTTGGGCAAACAATATGACTCTGGGTTTTCTTATTTGATTCACAATCCGATAAATAACCTATATTCAAAACTCATTCGAAAATCTTTGCTAGGCTTTCTTTCCGAATCTCTGAAAAGATTGAGGTCTTCTTAATTCAAATGAAGAAAATACTGTGTTGTGACCGAGCTTTTGAAAAATGAAAAAATATTGAGTCGATTTATTCCAGAATAGATAGTCGTAATTACCAGTTTGTGCAGTCAAGGGGAACGTCTACCCAGAACCTGAAAAATTCCTTGTCCTCATTTTATTAATTTATTCGATAAAAATATGCTTACTTCACAAGCTGCCAAGTTTTCAGAATGATCTGAGCATCGTAAGTGGGGGAAATGGGATTAAAAAGGGCGGGAGAGGGGTCAATTAGCAGCCAGCACCGACCAGCAAATGCTTTTGCCACGCCTCAGAAAATTCTTTTTTTAATGGTTTATATGGCTCTATTCAATAAAAAAATCCTTAGCTCCTCCAACGGTTATTATCGTAGAGCAATGGTCGAGGTCTCATTGAATGCGCAAAGAGTGACTGCATGGCTGGACGGAGAATCATGATGAAATGCATAATAATTTTTTAGTTACGTTGAGAAATCTACGGAAAAAATCATGACTTTTCAAAGTACATGATTATAACACCATAAAACCTATACTGTCTTGAATTTTTCAAGACAATGAGACGTGAATAATTGCTCTACGATAATAACTTTCGGAGGAGATAGCTTTTGAAAATACCCTATCGTTTTCCCATTTTCCCCATTATCTCAGTAATTAGTTCAAAAATGGAAAAAAGTTTGGGAGACGCACCTATAACCCTATCCAAAATACATGCGTAAGCCAAATTTTATAGATCTAGTTCCCATACAACAAACGTGACAGCCATTTTCCTGATTCACGGTAGACGTTCCCCTCGACTCTACAGTCATCATCGGTCAATGTTTTATACACGAAATTACATATGGAAAGTTTTGTAGATCGAAAACTATGATCTTTTCTAAGCTTGATATCTAATCTAATATTTCATTTCTTATTTCAATCATTTTTTGCATATTCTTTGCCACAAATAATTTCATTTTTATCCCAACAGCATGATAACTAAATCCAAGAAAATTGAATTAGATTAGTAGTTACTTAAAGCCTCCCTATCCGCAAAAAAAGGCGATCCAAACGGAAGAAAGAGGAGAGCACCATTTAGTATGGAGTTCAAAGAACACGGAATCCATGCAGAAAATGCATGCAAACAGCAAGTTAAAAGGAAGATTATGAAACAATGTATAAGTTGAAAAAATATAGCAAGTGCTAATAAACAGGAAGGCAATGAACCGGAAAAATAGGTTCTTAACATAACAAAAGCTTTTCCTTTCAAGAAAAAAAAACCTTTCTAACTCTCAGCTCGGGCCCTCACCTTGTCCCCCTGAGAGTGCTAATTCCGATGCATACAAGAGTTGTACCCCCCTGAAGGGGAAAAAATATAATTCCAGAAAGACGATAGCGTTAAAGAAACGCTGAATTTACATGTACACAGTATAAGCTCCCGCACAAGATTCGCTGATCACGAACACAACAAGTCACATTAGATTATTAGATAGTTTAAAGCTCCCTATCCAAACAACAAATCGATAGAAGATGTTAGTTCGCGCCTCTGACTGCAACAAAGGTGTTCCAAATAGAAAAAGGGAAATACATGCTTGAGCATGTAATAAAAGGTTTAATATAAGAACAGGAAAGCATGAAACATTAAGTTGATATGAAGTTTATGAAACATGATGAGAATTTAACAAGGTCTGAGAAAGAAAACAGTAATGAAACGAAAAACATAAGCTCATAATAGATGGAAAAAATTCCATTTCAAAAAAGGAGAACTTCAAAAGTCTCAGCTCAGGACCTTGCATCTTCCCCAAAAAGCACTACATTAGATTAAATGTTGAATCAAGCCTCTTTAATCCCAACAGATAAAGTAAGAGAGAAGAAGAAAAAGAACACACCATTTACTATGGAGTTGAAGGAACCCTAAATTTATGCAGAAGCTGCATAATAAGTCAATTGTGAAATAATTCGTAAACAAGATAGAAATCGAAGAAAAAAATAAAAAGCGTTTAATTACAAATCACTGCGAAGAGCAGAACAAGATAATCCTAAACTATTTACAAAACCTATTCTATATCAACATGAAAATCACCTCCCTAACCTTTGGCTCGGAACCTCACATATTCCCCGCAGGAATCACCAATTTCCATACCTACATTAACTGCATCTCCTTGAGAAGATATATTTACATATTTACACCAAAATAAACGCAACTTCCGATTACCACGCAATCTACAAACTATACCTTACAACGTCTTGCCCTAGAAATCTCCACTCCTATCACACAGTACATAAACCTAACTCGACCTAGGAAGAAAGTAAGAAGCGTTTAATAATCAGAGCAGAAACCCAAACAGAAATAATCCCAAACAATTTACAAAACCTATTCTATATCAACATGAAAATTGCCTACCTAACCTTTGGCTCGGAACCTCACATATTCCCCGCACGAATCACTAATTTCCATATCTACATTAAGTGCATCCTCTTGAGAGGACATATTTACATATTTACACCAAACAAAACAAAACTTCCGATCACTACACAATAAAGAAAATCTACTGACTATACCTAAAAGCGCCTTGCCCTAGAAATCTACACTCCTATCACAGTACATAAACCTAACTCGACCTAACCCTATTTCCTATCGCCTAAACATCTACTTCTACCTCAATCAGAGTCAGAATAATTGCATTCTAACTGATGGTCTCTAACAACTAAACACGCTCCGCTGGACCCAGCTTCGCTTCCAGGCACGGGACGCGACACGCGCTGAAGTAATTGTTCGTCAGTGTACTCCTTGTGATGGATTGGTTTTCTAATGTCTCTCGACCTCTTGACGGCAAGTAAGAGTTCTTCGTGCTCTTTCTCAGACAAGCTTCCAAATTTCCTCTTCCTGGTTTTCGGCGACTGTGGCTTCTTCGGAGGCAAACTCTTTCCCTTTCCAGAGACAGAACGGGCCACAGGAGGCGCAACGGGACGGGCCACAGGAGGCGCAACGGGACGGGCCACAGGAGGCGCAACGGGACGAGCCACAGGAGGCGCAACGGGACGGGCCACAGGAGGCGCAACGGGACGGGCCACAGGAGGCGCAACGGGAAGGGCCACAGGAGGGGCCACGAAAGCAGCAGCTGGAACAGGGCCTACATCAACAAACTCAGCGCGACTTACTAACTTACAGCAATGCTTCAGTACCAATTCCGACGCTCCATTCTGAACCCGGCGCTTGTGCTCTCTAACAACGTCTGCGAGACGACTCCGGGTTGTAGGCAATTCGTTACGAACAGGAACGTTGAGATAGACGTCCTCCACGAAGCGACGTCGCTCACCTTGATTGACCTCATCACTGCCAATCCCTGTGAATCCTGTCACAATCACGAGGACGGTCCAAGGAATACCGGCACGTACGTTAACGTCAGCAATGCTACTGTTCACGGAGTACAATTCCCGACGTATGGAAGCACAATGTCCGAACTTGAAGAGATTCGGGAACTTTACACTCACAAAAATGTAAACGAAGCCGCCATCCATGGAGGGGACATCGCAAGGCATCGGTTCTGAAAATTGCATCTCCGCTGGAATGGATCGTGGTGACTCGTGCAGCACGTCGTACTGAGACAACATGTGCTCCACGTGGACTCCCCTAACATCTTCCATTCTCAGCAACTCGCCCACTGCCGCCAGGGTGTCCTCTCTGGAACCGACAAACGTAATGCATTGAAGTTCCTCCACACGAGAGAGAACCGTTAGCAGCTGTTCACGCTGCCACAGCGCATATTTCTGATCCGATGCACTGATCTGTGTTGCTAGCCGAGGAACAGTGTCGCCCAGCACCTTGTGGATTGTGGAACACACATAGTGCCGCAACGGCCACTGTTCCCGTCTGGCTTTCGTCGAACCACCTCCAACGATGACCGGATTTGTGAGATGCCTGCTGAGAGAAACATGCTGCCACTCATCAGGTATCTGCGCCACGTCAAGCACACGCTGACCTGCTGGCAAAAGCCGAGCCTCGACGCGCTGCTGATTGCGTGGAACGTTACGCGTGTCGTCTGGCAGCCTAGTCACAATAACCAACTGCCCTTGAGAGAACCTTGGCAAATTCCTCCGGGCATGCACGTTGTTGTACGTGACGCGCATCACAGCTCCAACAAAGAGCGCGAGCTCGCGCACTTCTGCCAACTTATGGTCTAGCTGCCGAGACACGCGGCCATCAGCAACTTCCCAATTTGCCGCAGCACCTTCTACCGTATCTACGGATTCGTAGGTACGCAGTTCAAGACCAGGAAGCTGTCTCTTGTTGGCCAGAAAACGGCTGACGGCCTCCCGCTCTGCTTCTCGTTTACTTACGACGCGAAGGACACCGTCAGGAACGTGGTCCCATGATCGAACAAATTGCTGCTCGCTGACGACGTCCAACACACACTGCACGTCCTCTTCGCTCAGCACGCACTTCCTCATGAGAGATATGATGCGCTGCAAACGATGGTCGCGGCGACTTCGGACGTACTGATGCAAGTTCAGGACCAAGAACGTAGTCATTAATTGAGCACACAACCAAATGCCACCCCCCTCGACCGGAGGCAATTGACGAGGGTCTCCAGAGGCAATCATAAGGATCCCACCAAAAGGGACTGGGTTGTCTCGTATGCGACGCAGAACCATATCCATGGCCACGAAAAGATTTGAAGACAGTAGCCCAATCTCCTCGAATATCAGAACATCCAAACGCTTCAGAAAAGCCATTCGAACGGGATTCTGAGCAAGCTTCATCAAACATTTGTCGGCCGTAATGTTTGGCGTCTCCAACTCACAGTGAATCACTGGTAGGCCAAACAGCAGATGGATGTGCTCTCCACCCAAAGCACGGGCACGCTCCGAAGTGACGGCGACGACCATAGTCTTGAGACCCTTTGACAGCGCATACACACATCCTGTCAACAACACGTGCGTTTTACCAGCGCCAGGAGGACCCAAGAGCAGAGGAAAGCGGACAAAGGCGTCAACCGGAAAAACGAATGCGTCCACGGATGCTCGAATATGTCTCAGCGCATCCACTTGTTCTCGGTGAGAATCGTCACTCTGGTTCGGTACGCGGATCAACTCAGGGTCGTACAGGACACGTCTTCCAGCCCGCAAATCATCGACGTTAGGCAAAGCAGGCAAGTTCTTGTCGATGAGAGCATCGACTAAACTGTTGCGGAACATCGTTTCTGCAGTGGCCAATTTTGCTTCCGCGTGCTCCTTGATGCTACGGTAGGTGGCCAGCGGCATCGACTCGAATGGCACCAGCCGCTGTGCCATGAACGTCTTCAACTTGTCGAGACACACGGCAACCAAACGATTGAATTCACGTGCGCCTATGGAATAGTACAAGAGTTGATCATGTACAAACTTTTTAGCCAATGCTATGGCATCAGCTTCAGTAGGGTTCAATGGATCGCCGAGAAGTCCCACGTGGTGAAGGGCGTGCAAAAGAGTGCGACATGAATATATCTCGAACTCAGTGTCGAAAGATCCAAGAGTCAACATTAGGTGAACAATCCAACGTTCGAACCTGTCAGGACTTATCGGTGAAAACACCACAATGCACTCTTTACGGTGTTCGGGCGACACGAAGCGCAGGAACAACTCGGAATGATGCTCCGCGTCAACTTCGGCCTCCAGAGGTCGAATGACAGCCAACATAGCTTCAGCACAATCGTGCCAGTCATCTGCCAAACCTTCAAAGTGTTGGATTACAGATCGGAGGTAATACACTCTAATCCGCACACGTCTGCAGCATCCGTCAATCAACGGATGATCGGCCAAGTTCGGTGAGGCGACAAACTCCTTACAAGAGTCAGAGGCGAACCATTTGAAATACTCCTCCAAGCGCCTCACCGGCCGCAACTCTGGAGGACGCAAACTGAAGGAGGTCGTCCGGTCGAAGTTGTAGCAGGAGTCGATACAATCCCTCATCGTGATCTGCTGGTGGTGGCTCCACTGGCGCCAAGCAGGCAGGTCTGCACGGACAGTCACGCACTTCAGAGACCCATCTTCAGCCACCAACCGCCTGGGCGCTCTACCTGAACGCTTGTACACAGCATGGCGATACTCCGGGGCTTCGGTGGATACTTCTACGAAGTCGACGTTGGTTGAGATGTACGGGAGACGGAGACTGAACCACACCATCTCTGCCAAAGAAATCTCTCTCGCAAGAGGTTCTGGTGCATTAGCACGACGCCGCTGCTCGGCTGTAGCCGTCCCTGTTATTTTCGCATTGTATAATGGTCTGGCGTCGACGTTCACCACTCCGGGGGTATCATCCTTCACGGTCAGCACAACATCACGCTTCTCATCGACGCCACTGATGTATTTACACATATAGGACGTAGACATGCGCCGATCGCATAGTTGAACGTTGATGACGGACCTACAGATGACAAACAGCTTGGGCACCACCGGCACACTTGTGACACCTGGTTCAGCTGGATACTGCCAACGTCCGCCTATGAGTGCGTCTTCCAACTGAATCTCGCCATAGTTATCGTAATAAGCAAGGTCTATTTCCAAAAGGCGTCGGCGGGCATTAATGTCGTACAACTTGTAATTGGGAGCTTCCTTGAACGATGTAAATTCACTGGGAGGATGACGCGGTACTCGGCATACCTTTCTTCCGTCAGCCAAGAGCTTCTGACACCGATATTTGCCGTTCCCACAGTCGTGTTGAGTCAATCTATCGGCCAACTTGCTCAACTCGTTAAAGTCTGTGACACTTTTTACCAGCCCCTTCTCTTTCAAGGTGTCAAAATCCGTCCCATGTTGAGGAGCGAATAGGCAGATGTTCCTGTTAACAATTCTGGCCAAGTTCTCTTTCTCGTCAGAGCCAGGCTGCAGACTGATACCTGCATGAACATGCGGTCGGTTTCCCAGCGCTCCCTTGTCCTGGAATTCCATGCGGGCCCAGTAAGAACGGACACGACCGAGCGGCTCCTCAGGGCTGTGAAGTATGACCTCAAAGAACTTCTCCACCCACCGATCCCAAACACGCGACATCAGGACGCACATGTTCTGCAACAACGACTCGAGCTCTTTACTACCAGGAGGGTGAATGGCCTCGGCCGCCATACGAATCACTCTGATTCCAACGGTGTCGCTCTCGTTGAGGGTCAATGTTATGAAATAATGCCAAGGTGCTTCACGAACCATGGAACTCAACCTCTTCACGTGCCGACGAGAATCAACGTGATCGGTCAATGAGTCAGATCTGCGATTCTCAAACTGAACCCCAGGGCGTACAATGTGCTCCATGCCTTGTTTCACAGCCACGCTGCACGAGTTATGCCGCAAACAGCGATTCAAAACACAGTCGAAACAAAATCCAATGTAGTCCGGGTCACGTGAGGTCAAACTTTCACTGTCCCGCAGCCGGACTTGCACGTGATCCTCGAGACTGGCCATGGTGTTACTCCATTTCGATTTTTCATGTTCGAAATAACAACCAATTGGCATTGCTCCCACAACAGAACCCTCAATCGCTTTGTAGAAAATTGTCGGAAAAAGCATTCCCTCGGGGTACAAAAGAGGGAAATAGCTGTCAGGTACGGTTGAATGAAGGTGCTGTAGAATACGCTGAAGCACCACTGGTTGGTTACGATTCAGATGGACTCGCTGGAAACACCGTAACACGTCTTTCATTAACAAATGAGATGAAGTTTGGCCCAACCGAACATCGTGAGACGGTGGCAAACGTCGGGTTACGGCAGGAACTGCACCCTCAAAATCTTCCGCGTTCACCAACATATCTTCGTAAACTTCCAGCTCTTCTCCAGGACCGGTCACCGCCTCTGCATCCCAACGAATGTCCACATCGACCACACGAACCTCAGGGCGAGCTGCATCACGTTCTGCAACAACAGGCGCAGGGCCTCCAGCAACAGGAGCAGGTGCGCGTCCAGGTACAGAAGCAGGCACAGAAGGAGCAGCAGCAGAAGCAGCACCTGAGGCTGCTTCTACAAACCTCTGCTCGCGAGGCCGCTTCGACACCAACGTTGAGCCAGGAGATTGTAACAATAATCTCGCGTGAGGCAAGCAAACCCCAGTCGGACAAACATACCGCCCATGTCCATGCGAACACCGCCACCGAATCCGAGAGCGGCAGTCACCTTGGCAGCACCTGATGTCAGACCCTGCCAACTCCTTCATCAAGTAGAAGTTTGGGTGGTCTCTGCACCGCATCTTTGTCTGGCCTCCTGCAATGTTTATGTACTCAGATCTGTTCAGACACTGATTTTCACGAGGAGACACATACACCAGAAGATGCCAAGGTCCCCGTCCAGGCACTGCTCTCACCGACACTTCCCGCTCTGCTCGCGAGTGCCACTTGAAGTCCTCCCGCCAACGGAAGGTCAGGTGAACCCCATAGCGATCAGGCTCCAACGTGAGTCGTACGACCAACATCAATAGGTGGCTGCGGGTGCTGGTTTCGTGCAACAGGTCTCGTACCACGGGGCGCTCGTGCGCATCTACAACGACTATCGGTGCGTCACGCTGCCTCACAAGCTCGTCCAAGTCGCCTCCATTTCTAGCCACCACAGAGACTCCGCAACAAAGTCTTAAAGCTTCAACTGCCACAGCTGAACAATTCACGTCAGGAGGAACTGGGTTCGGAATGCCGAGAGCGTCTAGCAAACGTGCTTCTGCAGCCATGCCTGCTCTGCGCCAACCAACAGACGCGAATTTTCCAGAAACCACAGTCTTCACTAAACGGTTCAAGCTTCGGTGCAAGACATCGTCTCGGGCACGCCACATCACCTCCAAGAAAGCTCGGTGCAGAGGACGACAGTGTACGAGACACAGAATAGTAAGATACACAACACAGCCGGACGTCACTGCATCCCGTCGTCCTCTAAAATGAGGAACGGAGAAGGGCTGAAGGCCTTTGTCGTCAGAGGGATGCACCAACTGGACACAGTCAAAGTGATTGTTGCGCTCAATTCTTCGCTCAGCATGCAACTCTGGGTCCGGATTTCCCTCCATCCTACGATTGAAGACCTTGTACTGGTGGGTGACGTCTCCTAGGTCCTGAAAAGTGCCAGAAACAGCAGCGTCACGAATTACCCGGTGCGAATAATCAAAGGTGCTGTTATCCATCACATCATCGACAAAGAAAATGTCTTTCCTGATGTCTTCACTGAAGCTTGCAGCTATTTCAGGACGATTACTAAACGTCAATCCATAAGCACCAACCAGTTTCGGGGTATATTCCTCAGGAGGGACACAGGCGCGAGGGGTCACCTTGAACGTACCGAGGCCAAAAGCTCCTTGCTGCTTCAAAACGGCGTAACTCGTGTTCTTCTCGTGGGTCTGGCCATACTTGATAAAATTCGGTGTCGCCACTACTGGCGCGAGATAGTCTTGGAGGAGAGGTGAGCTATTACCGAGTATAGGATGCCACGGCACATGCACGTACTGAGAACGGCCGTCAGCGTGCACAGATGAACTGCACATGACGATGCACAGACCCTGCACTCTGTCAATATGCACCGACGGCGACACCAACCACTTCTTCAATTCTAAAAACTGATGTGGCCAATCTTGGCGAGCTCCTCTGAAGTACGAAGCAGTGGCGCCAAATGAGCTGAATTCAGGGCACAACGTTGACAGATAATGCGAAGCGGGCAAAAAACGCATCTTTTCTCCCTCTTTGTCATCTAGAAAAAGAGTACATCCCATCATGCACAACACTGTGGGAACCGGGTACTCTTCCATCGAGAGGAAGGTCTTATGTAGACTATATTCCCCGAGAGTTGCCAGAAAGTTCCGCCTCTTGGCTGTGATGTCAACAAACAAGGCATCTCGGTGCCAGCAAGCTCTTATCTGACGTGACAGTTGCACATTCGCATACATTTCTCGCAATTCACGAGGGAAAAACTCGACAAACTTCTCGTGATTCAGCACAACACTCCGAGAAGTGAGGAACGTGTACAAAACAGATGGCCACGCATGAACCCATTTAGGATAACTACCAGGCGTCAGGTAATTTTTACACTGCCAGCAAACCATGCTGTCCCCTTCCAGACGAGAAGTGTCTCCATATTTACGACAAACAAAATTCTCTGGAACAGGTCGGAGCTCGATAGGGTAATTTGGCACAGAAACTCTGTGGCAGCATGAACATTCCAAATCACCGCGATCATGCACGGCGTCATCTACGACATCCTCAACATCCATAAGTTGATCACCATCCTGCTGCGTCGCCTCCTCTTCAGACACGTCCATTGCCTCTTCAACGACTTCTACACTTCCTTCTTCCGCGGCATTGACTACTTCAGCAACAGTAGCCCCCATCTGAATAGCAGGTATTTCGACGTTATCTTGTTCAGCTTGAGCAGGCGAATTGGACTGTTCCGGTGTCGCCACCTCTTCTGCAGTGATACTAATCTCTTGCTTCTCTGCCTCTGCTGCTTTTACAGATGGGCAGGTCCGTCGATTATGTCCAAACACTCCACAAAGTCCGCATTTCTTTCCTTTTTTCCGCTCTTCCCCGATCACACACACCTCTTCCAGTGTCGGCAACTCCTCAGCAGTGATGTGAGGCTCTGGCTTCTCAGCTTGTGATCCAGCCCCACTTTCGGCTTCAACGATGGATGGGCATGTCCGGCGGTTGTGCCCAAATCCAGCACAAAGACCACATTTTTTCCCTTTTATTCTCTCTTCCACAATCACACGCCTCTCTTCCAGTGTCGCCACCTCCTCAGCAGTGACGTCAGCCTCTGCCTCCTCAGCTTGTGAATCAACCCCACTTTGTGCTGCTCCTATGGATGGGCATGTCCTCTTGTTGTGCCCAAGTCGCATGCAGACACTACATTTTGTGCCTTTTTTCTTCTCTTCCACGATGACTTGCCGGGGATCCTCACATCGTCGATCTTCTTGTCCAGGAAATCCACGTCTCCCGCAGCTGGAAGTCACTGAAGTAGTCGAGCTCAAACTCGAGAACGACACATCTAGTTCTAGGGAATCCCTTGACTCGTCATTTCTTGATGTACAGGTCGTACTATTGTGGCCTTTCCGGCCACACAAACGGCACTTATGCTTCCGCATATCTGAAAGAAAGCTTAAGTTACCACTACCAAATGAGAATAAACTTGATCTTAATATACCATGATTCGCTCGACCATTACAAATGGTAATTTCCCTCGAAAATAAACCCATCGAAGACCGTCGTTACAAAACCACAGTAACGACAAAACCCCTCTACCTGTAACCTATTCCAACCCTTATCACACAATTATGTCAAGTCCCTAATACACTTTCAGTTCAAAAATCTTACTCTACATTCCATTTGCCAAGCCAAAATTATAACATGAATCATTACTTTAACATGACAAAAATTTAAACAGATGAACACATTAAAACTAAATAAAATTTTCAAAACAAAATAGGTTTCAATAATTACCACTTACCTTCAACACCATCTCTGATAAAAATCAAGCAATATAGAGCATATATTAGGAAATCGAAACAATTCGATAAACACACACATCTTACTTGCACTTTAACAACTCCTTACCTATAAAATCCAAAACATAACAATATAACATATAACATAACCAAAATCCACCATCAACATATATTTCACATATTTTTTCAACTATTCCTTCACACCAGTAACTAAAAACATTTCACAACACATGCGACTAACTGATAAACTCAAACTTCATTTATACAAACTGATTATATCCCAAATTCCGATAACGCCCATTCATTTAACACATTTGCCACACTCCTAAATGTTAATACAATGTCGACTTGAATATTGGCGAAGGAAATCAACTTGCGACAGTTCAACCGCTCAGACCACAACTGTGTCCATTACATCTAAATCGAAAACCCCAAAACAATTGAACCCCACAAAAATATTTAATCCCACACAATAACTGATGAAATGAATGACAAACATTTCATTGAGCTACTTCACATGATAACCTACTCTAAACCTCTCAAATTCCTACAGAACTGCAAAATTATTATTATATAAAAAAGTGTTAGCCTCCCTTAACCACGACAATGATGTTCCATGAGAAAAACCAAGAAAACACCATTTAGTATGGAATTGAAGGAACGCGGAATCTATGCACAAACTGCACAGAAACAATAAGCTAAGAAAGAAGTTCATGAAACAAGAAAAAGTTGAAGAAGAAAATAGTAAGTGCTAAAAAACAGAACAGCAATGAACCGATAAAAAATGGTCCTTAACAAAACAAACTCCTATTCTATTTCAAGATAAAGGAAGCATACCTAACCTTTAGCTCGGTCCTTCACATAATCTCCCTAAGAGTGTGTCAAAACTGCAAAAAAAGACCTTGCTCAAAATATTAAAAAATAAATTTCAATAAACCATGCATATCCCTACTTATCTAACGCAAAAAAGAGCGCTATTAAGAAAATTCATGAAACAAACTACGAAATGAATAAGAAGCAATCCGCGCAAAAAAATACAACAGTACGTCAAAAATAAAGATTTAAAATCACGTAAAACCTATTCTTCACTTCTCACCTGCGCTGCCGTTTCATCAATTAGCTTAACACGCCACTTCCAATTCTTTCATACTGACAACGATTCCATTTGCAATGAACAAACAACAAAAAATTTAGACTCACACATAAGTGAAACGACCACCAAAGAAATCAGTAATATCACGAACGAAAATGTGTACTCACCCAGACGAAGCAACTCCGCATAAATAATAAACGCCAAGCAGCAGACCCCGGGAGCTCACCGATATCTCCGATCTCTCCTTCGACGTCTGAAAATTAAAACATATCAATAATTTATCACATAGAATGGCTCCTACATAAATTAGCAAAATTATTCAGAACACGATACAGATGAATCTCCTAACACACTCCAATCACTCAATGCTACCCAACACCAAGTAACCTTTCCACTTTCATCAATTTACCACTTATGGCCACAAACAATGCGATCTCAAAAGAGCAAAAAAAAAATCTTTCAATACATAGTTTAGGACTAATAACCTATGCATACTCAACAGTGCAATCAATCCCAACACAAAACCGCCCCTGACATATAATCAGTCAGTTCATTATCATCTCATTTCCAACTCCCTTAGCACAACCAACAAATTCATAAAATGATGATGGCACCATTTACAATGAAATTGCGCCAACCTGGGATCGATGCAAGAGTTGCATAAAAACAGTTCTCGAAGCAAAAAACAAATATTCTGCATGAATACAAAATAACATTCCACTCCAACAAAGGACAAAAAAAAACTAACCATTGGCTCGAATAGTCACAAAAACTTCCAACTTTCAAATATTTTACGCCACATCCCTTCCTCCAATTCCGTTTTTTATAAACAATAACAAAAATATCCCTCAACAACCCTTTTGACAATAACCTTACCAAGCTATGACCTCATTAAATTTTCACCCAACTACTACCGCACAAACACACCGCATTAACATTTGCTCCTGAAACGCAAAGCTCATTTCCTTCCAGAACCGAACGCAACGATTGACGTCATTTTGCGTCGCTGCCTAACACTGACAAAACAAAAACTTCACTGCACGCCAGGAATACCTGACGTTTACTGATATCAAATACAATACACTGGAAAACATCAAAAAATTCTAACGACACATCGTTGTTGTCCTTTCGCTGCTCATCAAATTTAACCCATCGGATACTGACAGTTTCTCCACTGCCAAAATGGCTTGTGTTTGTTTCCATTTTAGGAAATCTAACCTAAATTAAAATAATTCCACTAGTAATGGAATATTTTTAAGTAAATAAAATTGCAGAAATGGCAAACATTCATACAACTTGTTCTCAAACATTTGAAGATGCTGCACGCGTAAATTACCAATGCTTATCTCTAAATTAATCCTACTGATTGTGACCCACATATTCAATCACCTTTCTATTTAACTTGAGCAATTTTTGTTAACCTTTGTTTACTTTTCATAAATTCAACAGAAACCATTTTTATAATTTCTCAGTAAAGTCTAAAACTTTATTATCGACGTCGAAGGTTTCTGTCACCAAGCATAAAGCTCTTAAAATATTTCATTAAAATAAAGAAGTCAACCCTTGCTTAAACTAAAACACCAACGTCAGAAATTTCACTGACAATTCAGGATAATAACAAATTTTTCCTCTAGTAACTTTCCCTCGACCATTTGAATTGTCGTAGCCAAAAAGGTGACCGATATCCACCGATAATTCGTATCGCACACAAATGTTAAGCCTAATTACCTCCTATAGTTAAGCCCTAACATTTCTTTCAATAACCACAATTAAGCTCCCAACCACAAAATAATTGAAGACGAAGCAATGCAGAGTCTATGCACGTTAGCCACAAAAATAACAGCTTGAAAAAAAATTCATGAAGCCAATATAGAAAATGAACAACAAAAAAATTAATGTCTACAAAATTCTGTCGAACTTGATTTAGAAACAATCTCGATTACAATACTATGAACATTTTACCTTCATAACCTATAATCTAACAATAAATAAAACCAGTAGCTTTTTTCTCACAACATTTATGAAATGACCTTCATTAAAGAACATAGATAGTGCCCTCAAAAAACAGTCAAATAAAACCACTCACAAATAAACTAATATTCTTCTCTTTTAATATGTACTCACTCGGTGTCAGCGACTCCAACTACATGGTAAATTGCCTGACGCCAGGAAAGGCGGGGGGCGACAGTTTCTTTTGTCTTCACTCGTTCAGCAGCAATTTCTGGAAATAAAAATTACCGAATAAGATCACGTAGAAGTCTCCTACATAGAAATAACGATGCTTATCCACGACACTACACACATCAATCAACCAGCGCACTCCAATCACTGAACTTCTAACCAATACAACCAAACCAACAATTATCCATTTACCACTCCCTAACCACTGAAATTGTAATCTCAAGAGAACGATCAAAATAAACATTCGATACAGACTCCAAAACAAGCAATGTATGCATACTAGACAGTGTAATCACTTCCAACACACGACCGGCCCCGCACATAAAAAACAGCTTGTTCAAAAACGCTAGAAAACTATTTACCATTCAAACACGATAAATGAACAAAGGCGAAATACAAACGACTAAAAAAACCCTGTCTGAAATAAATAACAAATGTGTCATCTGTCAGCTAAGAAAGATCTATTTCCCCTCTAAATCATCTCACTATTCACCGATTGCTAAGTTATCATTCAATTTCAAACTCCCTCACCACATCAAAGAAATTCAATAAAATGAAGCCACCATTTAAGACGGCGCTGAGAAAACAAGCAATCTATGCACAAAACATGTTCCCGCGAGTGATCCCATGCGCATAAAAACACTGAAATAAAAAAGGGTTTATGTAACAAAATAAATTTTTCAACAAAGAATCAGTGTGCTTGAAAACAATACAAGAATTAACCGCAAAACATGTTTCTTAATTAACAAAACAATTAACATTTTCTTTCAACAGTACAAAACCGTTTAAAAATAATAACAATGCGAAGACACCATTGCGCAGGGAATTCATGGAGATCAAAATCTGTGCACATAAGGTGTTCCCGTGCCAGATCCCGTGTGCATTAAAAAACTCAATTCGAAAAGAAAATCGTAATTGATTATCAACTTAGTTTAGCCTGCTTTACCACAACAAAATTGTTAAAAAAAAATAAAGATAGAAGCACCAATTAATATGAAGTTAAAGACACGTTAAATGTATGTAAAAAAATGATCTAGCAAAGTGCATAGAAACAGTAAACAGTGGGCAGAGAAACAGTAAAGTAAAACAAATGGTTATGAAGCAAAATAAATTTTGAACAAAACAGAAATGCTGAGAAACAAGACAGCAGTTAACATAAACAAATGATCCTGAACAAAAAAATATTCATTTTAACAAAAGAAAAGGCCTACCTAGTTAACTCTAAGCTCAGGACCTCACATTTTCCCGCTAAAACCTGATTCCCATAAAGGCATTGGTTCTATTCTCCTGAGTGAATTGAGAAATGACCCTATTTGATTGCCCTAAAACTCCACACCCACAATAGAACTGATCTCAACTTATAACTCGCACGTAATAATTAAATAACCAACAAATAAGACCATCACCAAACACAAATGTGTACTCACCCTGAAGAAGCTCCTTCAAATGACTTAGGTGTCGTGTACAGAGAACCACGTTACGTCGTGGTAGCACGTGCTCTTCACACTTACACCGTCCTCCAAGCTCCACCACTTCTGAAAATCAACATTCCTCGTCAAAACTTTGAAATGGGAATTGAAAAATCAAGAAAAGTTAAAAAAAAATACTGTCTAACCCATTCCAATCATAACTTGACACGTATGAAGTATGTGTTCCCACTTAGTATGAAGATATGGGAACACATACCATATGCACAAGGTTCAAAAAATAAATCGATTCCAGTTCAGAGACAGGAAAATGAGAAAACACCATTGCGTACACAATTAACGAGAACAAAACGTTCACCGCGTTTCCGCACTTCATCACTGTTGCTTTGGTTGAGTTTAAATGCCAATTCGGAAATTGATTTGAATACTCGAATAATACTTGAAATTTGAATCATTCATAAAAATATTAAGATGCAATTTCACAATGAAATTTTACCTAGTATGATATTTATATCTTCCAAAGAACGCCAACGCCAATTTTCTGTCATTCATTTATACCACTACATCAGCGATTGGCCAAAAGCTACACATATTGCCCAACACACGAGAAACGATTTAGTCTAAATCACTATCCATTACGACGGAGAAATACCTCATGGTAAAGGACACTAAGATTTAATAGAATAAGAATAAACCTATTTTATTTCCTAAAATGAATCCCCACCGTTAATCAGCAATCCAGAAAATGAATGGTAACGCCAAACGCTAGCAAGAACCCGAAGAATTCTCAAGCACGCCTTGTTCGAAATCCTCAAATGAATAAAAGAAGAAAGCACAATTTAATATGCAGTTAAAACAACGTAAATTCTATGCACTGAACGTGTTCCCGCACACAAACCACGTTCGCATAAAAAGTCAGATAAAAACGAAGGTTTTGAAACAAGGTAATGCTTGAAAAACAAATTCCATAATGCTGAAAACAGGACAGTTAACCAAAAATAATTGGTCTATTATCAATTTAATAAACATTTCATTTAAATAATAAGAAAACCTACCTGACTTTCAGCTAAGGACCAAACATTTTCCCCCTAGCAACTCTGATTCCTATTGATACAATAATTGTAACCACCTAAACGACTTCAAAATTGACTATTCGACAGCATTTAGTATGAAAATATGAAAACACATATCCCATGGACAAGGTGCAAAAAAAAATTGATTCCAGTTCAAAAACAAGAAAATGAAATAAAGCCATTGAGTACACAATTCAAAGGAAACAAAATCTATCAACAAAAAATGTTCCCGAATAGGATCCCGTGTGCATTAGCGAAAAAAATTGAAGATTAAATTAGATTATTAGTTAGTCTAGGCCACCCTATCCGCAACAAAGACGATCGAAAGAGAAGAAAGAAGAAGGCACCATTTAGTATGGAGTTAAGGGAACGGGGAATCTATGCAGAGAGGGCACAGAAACAGTAAGATGAGAAAGAAGTTCATGAAACAAGATCAAAAGTTGAAGAAGAAAGTAGTAGGTGCTGAAAATCAGGACAGCAGTGAACCCCCCAAAAAATGATCCTTACCAAAATAAAAACCTATTCTATTTCAACAAAAATAAAGCCTACCTAACCTTTAGCTCGGGCCCTCACATTGTCCCCCTGGGAGCGCTACACAGTACACCAAAACGAGTGATCCTGAGCAGATAAATTCCTTTCCACAAAAAATAGGCCTACCTAACTCTCGCCTCAGGACCTCACATTTTCCCATTGAAAGCGCTAATTCCCATACATACAATAATTTTATTTCCCTGAGTGGTTTCACAAAAAGCTACTGTTTTATTGCCTTCAACCTCCATACGCACAATAGAACTTTTCTCAACTTATAACTCGCATATGAAATAACTAACAACTAACATATTCAATAAAAACAAATGTGTACTCACCCTGAAGCTACTTCAGAAAAAAATGGTGACGAAACTGAAGAATGACGTTACGTCGTGGTAACAGGTGTAAATTCAATCATTCATCTATACTGGTGCATGAGCAATCATTTCGCTTTGCTACACATATAGTCCAATACGCCAGCCTTCAAACAAACAATCATAGTAATAATTTTACGGAAACGTTTCTACCGGGGTTGCCAACGTAACGCCAATATGGACCCCCCCAGCACTGGCCGGGAAAAACTCAGAGGTTATTACTAATGCAAATTACGATAAGAGAAAAGAGGCTCACGCATTATGACCTGTCGTACTGAACATACAAGAAGGGCAATTAACGGGTAAATTTTGAAGGTGCGCGGCTTAAGCTTAAAGAATCAGAATTGTAGACCAAACAAAGGCATATACGGATACTTTTTTGTAATTTTAACTCTGATATAGATCGCCTTGTACATTAGATTTTCAATTTCCTTATAAGTAACACAAAACGCCATGACGCTTTCCCCCGGTCAAGACTGGTACCCATTTTAGACAACTAAATAGAGGACATGTGCTCAAAATTTTTCCCCTATACCCAACAGAGAAAATAGCCATTAGCTAATTAGTAAACTTCAAGACATGAGAATTACGCCTAAATTTCCATTTTCAACAATATAATTAAAACATATGGCCTCTTTACCTTCTTCGTTCTTAAATCGCATGTTCTTACAGCTAACTAAAATCAGGCAGTATTAAAAAAATTCTCCTATTTTCACCATTATCTATGCCACTCGACATCAAGTTCAGGTTTAACATAAAAATTCAGTTTGACCTACCGCAGCCAAAAAGTTTGAAAAATGTACAACTATACGACAACTTCGGTCAGAGACTATTTACTTGGTAGCTTTGGTAACCCTACCACTTCTGCTCCCATTTAACACATAGGCTTATAGGCTTCGCGATACCGCCATGAATTGTACAAATGTACACAACCAACCTACAATCTGAAATTAACAAATTAACCGAATTACCGTTGATTAACAAATCTACCGCATATAAAATATAATTCCCTAACGTCATTTCTTAATTGACATCTCAACATATACCACTGATACCACAAATTTAAATTCATCATACGTATATTAGCACATAATTCAGCTCAGGATAATCAAACGCCATTCCATCTACCACAAAAAAAAGAACTAAAAAACCATAACTATTTTTATTATTACTAATCTGCACGACCCGTCAATCATGACGAAATTCAGCAATTTCTCAATACAATTTATAAATTTTGTTTTGGCAAATTTCCATGCTTAATTTCAATGTAACTAATAAGGATAATCAAACGCCATGCCTTCTACTACCACCACAAAAAAACTAATTCAAACTTTGCTATTTTTATTAACACTACCAATCTGCACGGCCCGTCTAAAGTACCGAGCAGTCGTGAGCCGCAAGCGGCCAGCGAGCGACGCGGTGAACCTGCCTCTGGTGCAGGGAACGGTGTGAAACCTGCAATGAGAAAGCCGGTTACGGTCAAAGTGTACGTCGGTTCTTGGTAGACAGCACTTGTTCCTCATGCGTCTGCTCAAACTCTTGAGGAGAGAAATAATATTCTTCCAACTAAACATGCACAATTATACATGAAATACAAATATTTATTCATTATAAATTTGTTTCAGCCTCCCTTTACCACAACACAGTTTTCAAAGAAAGGATAGATGGAAACACCAATTAATATAGTTTAAAAAATGTGCAATCTATGCACGAAACACGTTCCCGCAAAGAATCCCGTCCAAATAAAAATATTAGAATAATAAAGAAAGTTATGGAACATGATATACGTTAAAGAAGATAGTCAAAGTGCTGAAAAACAGGATAGCAGTAAACCAAAAAAGCAATGCTCCTTAACAAAACAAAAAACATTTTACTTCAAGATAAATAAAACCTGCCCTGGTTTCAGCTGAGGACCCCACATTTTCCCCCTAGAAGCGCTAATTCAAACAGCTTAAATAGTTGTCCCCCGCTGAACGGTTTCAAAATTGCCTATTCTATTGTATTGACTCAAAATCAAACACAGAAAATAAAACAACCAACAAATAACACATTAAATAATTAGATACAAATGTTTACTCACCCCGACAAAACTGCTGCAAGAACTGACAGCGACGCACGACGTTCAAAAGCCAGATTACGTCGTAGCACTTAAACTGCCACTCAGCAAGCTCCCCCTTTTCTGAAAAACAAAATCCCTCGTCAAAATTCTAAATTGAAAGTTGGAAAAAAGAGAAGAAACTTAAGAAACAATGAAACACTGTCTGTTGGTTTGGTTAGATTTCAAGTTATTGAAGTACGAAATACACGTTGCTGCTCAACTACATTTTTATTTTTCCTATGAAATAATTGCAAATGCATGATCACATTTCCCCCAATATCATATTTCATCTTCAAAAACGGCAAAATAAATTAAATGTCAGTCATCTATACTGGCACGTCAATAAGCTATGATTCAGTAATCAAAATTGATCTCACCAAACCCTAAAAAAAAGCGTTCTAAAGGTAGAAAAGAATAAGGCACCAATTACTTTTGAGACGAAGCAATGCACCATCTATGCACAAAAGGCGTAAAAATAGGAGCTTGTAAACTAGTTCATAAAACAAATAAAAGTTTAACAAAGTGGTTAAGCTGGAACAAATACTGCCAAAATCTGTATAAAAACATAAATTGCAGTAATTATGAGCTTCTACCTACATTACCTATCATATAACGAAAAATAAGATCGAACAGCTCGTTTTTCATACGACGAGTATTTCTGAAACAACCTTTCATAAAAAATATGGATATTGCCTCACGGCAAACAACATTATTATTATATAAAAAAGTTTTAGTCTCCCTTAACCACGACAAAGATGTTCTGAGAAAAAAAGGAAGAAGGTACCATTTAGTATGGAGTTGAGGGAACGCGGAATCTATGCACACAGTGCACAGACATAGGAAACTAAAAAAGAAGTTCATGACACAAGAAAAAATTGAAGACAACGCAGTGGGTGCTGAAAAACAGGATAGCAGTGAACTAAAAAAAATGGTCCGTAACAAAACAAAAACCTATCGTACTTTAACGAACATGAAGCCTACATGACCTTTAGCTCGGGCCCTCACATTGTCCCCTTAGAAGCGCTAATTTCCATACATATAACAGTTGCATCCATAAGAAAAAGGCATGTGAAACAACAGTTAAATAAATGACCTCACGAATAAACAAATTCCTTCCCCTAAAATGTCTACTCACTCTGTTCAACAACTCTAAATAAATGATGATGCCAGGCGCCAGAACTGACGAAGGCAAAGCAGCTAAGACACTCCTCACAAAAATAGGATTACGTCGAGCCGGAAAGTGGTGAAGATCAAAAGGTGAGCAGGCGACGCTGTGCACGCGCTTCTGGGGCAAAGGCGTGTGTGTGTGTGCAGCCTGCAATGAAAAGGCACGTTACAGTCAAGTTGTGCGTTAGTTCTTGGTGGACAGCACTTGCTTGTCATGTGTCTACTTCAACTCTTGTAGAAAGGACGAGAATTTTTCTAACTAAAGAGACACAACGATCGATAAAATACAGATTGATTAACTGTATAGTAATTTTAGCCTCCCTCTACCAAATCAACGGTTTTCACAGGAAAAATGATGAAGGCACCATTTCCTATAAAATTTAAGCAATGAAATCTATGCACAAAGGTGTTCTGTAAAGCATCCTGTGCGCATAAAAACAACGAAAAAAGGTAAATTATGAAACAACATAATAGTGGAAGAACAAAATCACACAATAATGTAAACAGAACAACAGTAACCTCAAGAAAATCAAGTGTTGCCTTATGACTAATTCTATGGTTGTGTTCAATGCCGCCCAACTTAATTTGACATGCCTACGTGAAGCAAACACAACACCTAAATTCAATGTCATGCTGTTCAAATTCATGGATACCATGAATGCTTTTGAATGAATAATACATCAAAATTTAAATAAACTGAAACAAACATCCGAAACCAATTCCTGAAATTTATTGGCTGTGACTAACCTTCCAATTAGACAAATACTGTCATATCAATGAACAATAGGAAATTACATGACCTCAAATTTTCTTTTATACTCTTCTTATCGTTAACAAAATGACACGCCCTGAAAAATAAGATGAAGAGTCACCATTTAAATTGAAGATAGAAAAGCACGAAATCTATGGACAACATGCCAAGAAAATTATTTATTATAATTAGTTTATAGTCCCTCATCAGTAGGTCAATGTTTAAAAGAAAAACCACCATTTAACATGGAGTTCCATATACGTACATCTATGCACATAAGATTTTATGCAAAGAATCCCATGCACATACAAACAGTAAAATAAGAACGAAAATAACAAAAAAATATAGACCTTGAACAAGAAAATCTGATTTACTGGAAATCAGAACAGCAATCAAAGCAAAAAGATACCTCGTGAGGAAACCGAAAATATTTCATTTCAATAAAAATACATCCGTCCGCTTTTTCGAATAAAGAATTCACATTTTCCCCCTAAAAGTGCAAATTCTCAAAGCTGCAAGATTTGTCTCCCCCTGATGACTTCCAAATTCACACTTACGTATTCGTATTGACTCAAAATCGCACAAAGGTCATGAAACGATAACAAATAACACACAGAAATTACACAAATGCGTACTCACCCGAAGAGGCTACTTCAACAGCTCAATACAACGCCTGACGTTGAAGAGCGCCATTACGTTGTGGCGCGTGCTCAACTGCCACTCTCCAAGCTCCACAGTTTCTGAGAAGCAAAATACCTTCTCAAATTCTAAAATGGGAGATTGAGAAAAGCAACCTTCAAAAAAAGAAATACCGTCTAGGCTTAACATGTTCCCCAAATTTTGACGATTATTCACTGTTTGTTTAATTCATATTTGTGATATCAAATTATGAACTACACGTTACTGCTCAACTACATTTTTATTCTTCCGATGAAATAATTGTAATTGCACGATCACATTTCCCGCAATATGATCATGTTTAATCTAATAAAAATAACTAAAATAAAATATAATTCACCTATACCGGCACGTTAATAAGCTGTGATTCAGTGACGAAAATTCCTGCAACCACTACAAAATGCGTTCTGAGAAAAAAAAGAGGAACAGTTTACTTTGGAGACAAACAATGCAATATCTGTGCACATGACGCAAAGAAATAAAAGCTTGAAAAAAAGTTTATGGAACAAAATTAAAGTTGAACCAAAAAAATTGTAATAAAGGCTGGAAGGAATACTGCAAAAATCTGTCTAGAAACATTCTAAATTACAATGCTTCAGAAATTCTACGTACAATACCCATCATGTAAAAAAAAATAAACCCGAGCAGCTCATTTTTCATGCAATTACCAACGTGCCCTTATTATTTATTGCCCCATTACCAACAACAGTTAATAAAACCACTCACGACTAGACGAATTTCTTCCCCTTAACCGTGTACTCACTCTGTATCAGCGACTCTAAATAGATGATGACGCCAGACGCCAAAACAGACATGAGTGAAGCAGCTACGCCAGTTTCCCCCCCACAAGTGGGATGTGTGCGTGGAGCTGTGAAGTCGTGAACGTCAAGCGGACAGCCAGCGACGCGGTGCACGCGCCTCTGGGGCAAAAACGTGTCTCGCCTGCAATGCAAAGGCACGTAACAGTCAAGGTGTGCGTTTATTCTTGGTAACAGCACTCAGCTGGCATGTGTCTTCTTCAAAGAATTTAGAATAGAAGACAATTGTTCCAGCTAAAACAACACAATGATCATAAAAAACAGATTGATTGATTGACTACATAGTAATTTTAGCCTCCCTTTGCCAAATCGACGGTTCTCACAGGAAAATTTATGATAGCACCATTTACTGTAAAATTAGAAAACAATTAAATCTATGAACAAAGGGTGTTCATGCAAAGCATTCTGTGCGCAAATAAACAGTAGAAAAAAAGAATGATTATCAAACAACACAGGATTAAAAAAATCAATGCCGCCCAACTTCATGTGACTTGCCTACGTGAAGCAAACACAACACCTTAATTCGATGTCATGCTGTGCAAAATCATGGTCATCATGGATTCCGTTTGAATGAATAGTACAGCATAATTGGAATAAATTGAAATGTTGAGCTCAAAACTCATTCCTTCCACAGAAATGTAAGACGCATCTCATGAAAATATTATACATAGAATTCTTCAAAAATTAATCCAACAAAAACGAGTATATCATGTCATGCAGTCTAGTACAAGAAATATATCCAAAAACTAGTGCTTTTTGAGCATTTGATGCACACAAACGCCATGGATTGAGTTTCCACAGTCACTTAGAGCCAAATATTGAAGCACAAATGGCTGTGGCTTGCTGTCAACTACCCTCCAATGAAGATGGAAACCCTAGTATATGTGTGTTTGTACACACTGAAGTGATAAGTAGACTCACCACAGTTCAGCTGGCTGCTGGAGTAGCCGTCTATGCCGCACAAAGATGAGGAGACGACAGCAGCCAGCACTCTGCACCGAGCACCAACAGACACGTTGAACGTGCCTCAGCAGTGGTAACGCCCCTCTGGTGCAAGGCCGTGTGTGGAACCTGCAATGCAAAACACATGTTACAGTCAAGGTGTACGTTCGTTTTGGTAAACAACACTTGCTTGTCATGCACATATCAGATGTAAGTGTACAAATATCACATATCACTAACAACCCTATTCATTTTTACATGTGTAAGATCCTTCAATAATATCAAAACTTAAAAATTTTCCACTGCAAGTTGTCGAAATCACTATATATTTATTGAATTCATAAAGTGGTTGAGTATGTTGCTGAATATGTTATAACTCCTATCCCATACCTATCAATGTAAATTACCGTCAATATGATTGACATAAAATTTCCTGCATCTACTGAAAATATTTCATGATTTACAACAGATAACATCACCAAAAAATTATTCCAGCATTTTCTTTAGCAACCGACTAAACATAATAATAACAAATTCAAACACCCAAAATAAAGTATCAACATAAAATGAAGCCAAGGCTGTTAAACAAATCTCTAACAAACGTGCAACTGAAGCACAAAAAAAATAAAAACACTGGATGGTCTCCAATAAATTTTGGAATCACATCAAGATAAACTAGCAGCTTCATATTTCATGAATGGGAAATTCCATTTATATTGGTAGCAGGTAACATGTAATCAATAAATTTCAGCAAAGAGGGGATTTTCTGAACTGATACCAGATCCGGCATCTATTAAACCTTAATTGTCTCCAGAAAAAAAAACCTTAACCCTTTAACGCCCCAGAGGACACCAGTGTCCTCTTTCAAAATTCCCCTTCAATATATTTTATTTCTTGTTCAATTAGTTCCCTAATGTGTTCTTTGAAGTTCTCTGCCGAGTGGCAGTTCTTATCCCATCCTGATATCGGTGACTGCCAGATGCCAGCACCAGTTTAGTGACGGTGGTTGTGTTAACGGTAATATGAGTACAAAAATTCGGACGTTAAAGGGTTAAACAAATCATAAACCATAACATTAATTCAACTGAATGTGTTCAAACCCACCTAGCTTATTTTGACATGCCTACTTGAACCAAACAATATAACTACATTCATTGTCATGCTGTTCAAAATCATGGATATGATGCATTGTTTTTGAATGCATAATACAGCAAATTTTGAATACACTGGAAATGATGAAGCATAAAACTTCTCCCTTCCACATAAATGTAAAACATTTCATGCCAATATTCTACAAATATTTGAATGTAGGACATAGAATTCTTCAAAAATTATTTGATCCAAACATAAATATATATCATGTAATGCAATCTAGTACAATAGATATATCGAAAAACTAGTGCTTGTTCACCATTTGATGAAAATAAACAAGGATTCAGTCTCCACACCCAATTATATAAAAATATGAAGCACAAATTACTGTGGCCTCTTGTCGTCTACCCTCCCGTGAAAATGAAGAGCCTGGTATTTGTACACACTAAACTGAAAATTACAACTCACCAAAGTTCAGATAGCTGCTGGAGTAGCCGTCTATGCCGCACAAAGATGAGGAGACGACAGCAGCCAGCCCTCTCCGGCCGAGCACCGACCGACACGTTGAACGTGCCTCTGAGGCGGTAACGGACCTCTGGTGCAGGGCCGTGTGTGGAACCTGCAATGCAAGCACATGTTACGGTCAAGGTGTACGTTCGTTTTGGTAGACAACACTTGCTTGTCATACACATATCAGGTGTAAGTGTATGCAACACTAACAAACCAATTCATTTTGACAATTTCGATATCCTCCAATTGTATCAAAAAACTCCTAAATTTTACACTGTAAGTTGTCAAAATCACTATATATCTATTTAATTCATAAAGTGATTGTGTATGTTGCTGTAAAATTTCCTTCATAAACTGAAAATATTTCATAAATTTAGAACAGATAACAGCACCAATAACTGACCATTATGTTTTCTTTGACAACCTACTAACCAAAATAATGACATTCAAACAAGAAAGAAATGTCAGCATACATGAAGCCGAGGCTGTGAAATCTCTATAAAACCTTCAACTGACTCCAAAAAAATCTAAAGATACTGTATGACGTTGAATAAATTTTAGAATCCCGTTAGGATTAGCCACCATCTTTATATATCATGAAATAATGAATTCCATTTGTATTGATAGCAATAGCGTCCAATCAATAAATCTACATGTGCTTGGAAACTAGAATAAGTTTCACTTTAAAATTGTAACATGGCAAAAATGACGGAATTGTAACATAAAAAACACTTAAAATGACATTGGCACATAACTTCAAGATTGAGAACAAGTTTGCTATGTTTCTTGTTATATATTCTAAAATTGACATTAACTCTTCAAAAGTGTGACTTAAAAACGATGAAATGTTTATCGCACATTTCATTAATAAAATGAGATTCATTTATTGTGAATGCAATAGTCTATCATGTACAAATGCAAGCTTTCCATAGTCAATGAAACGTGGAAATTAATCTAACTAAATTTAGAGGAAACCTTTACAACATGTTTTCTTCACAGAAATGTTGCATATAATAAAATAATTAAAAGTCCAATAATTAAATGACAACATCAAATACGGCAGAAGAACAATACAAAATCTAACATGTGAATGTCAATAAAGCTGACATTTCAATTAAAATTAGCTTCAAAGAGGACAATGCTGAGAGCAATGTTAATACCAGGGTATGACCATTTTTTTGATTCATAACAAATTTCAAGACCCTAAAACTTTGAAAAAAAAATTGGCATTGAAATTAGACAATAATTCACACACAAAACAGCAAAACTATGAATACGAGGCCTGTCGAAAAAGTATCCGACCTTTGGCCAGAAAAAATACTTCAACAACCTGACGGGGTTGGGACCCTAATCCCCTTCAAAGTAGGCTCCTTGTGCTTCCACACACTTAGCCCACCGATCCTTCCACTGCCGGAAACACCTGTGGAAGTCTTCTTTTGGAATGGTGTTCAGCTCTGTCGTCGCGTTCCGCATTATCTCTTCTCTACTCTCAAAACGGGATCCTTTCAGTGGTGTCTTCAATTTTGGAAACAACCAGAAGTCGCAAGGAGCCAGGTCTGGAGAGTAGGGAGGTTGGCGAACGGTCGTAATTCCATGTTTGGCCAAGAAATTGCGGATCAAATGGGATGAATGTGCGGGCGCGTTGTCGTGATGCAAGTGCCAGTTGTTCGCAGTCCACATGTCTGGTCTTTTGCGCCGAACTGCATCACGAAGTCGCCGGAGAACATCCTGATAGTACTCCTTTGTCACTGTTTGTCCTTCCGGTGCGTATTCGTGATGCAAAACTCCACGGACATCAAAGAAAACAGTCAGCATCACCTTGATTGATTTTGCTTCGCACCAGAAAGCGACGACGGAGCTGAACACTATTCCAAAAGAAGACTTCCACAGGTGTTTCCAGCAGTGGAAGGATCGGTGGGCTAAGTGTGTACAAGCACAAGGGGCCTACTTTGAAGGGGATTAGGGTCCCAACTCCGTCAGGTATTCGAAATATTTTTTCTGGCCAAAAGTCGGATACTTTTTAGACAGGCCTCGTATATTCATTTAATCACATATTAAAACCCACAAATTGGTACTGCCTCAAAAATTCTGCCCTGACATCTACTGTAAAGACAATTTTTTAATTATTAAATAGTGCTTTTGAATGATTCTCATATGAAACTTATTTCATTTGTTCACAATTCATATCATCTAAAATTCTTTAGACAACCTGTTTGGGAGAAAAAAATAATATTAAAAACATTTTTTAGTGCTCAAGAATTTCAACACCTTGACTAGGACAAAATCTACTGATGGCACATGTTAAAATTTCTCATAAAACTATCCAATGACAGTGGCCCAAAACTAAATTACCTTTACACAATAACTGCCATGCAAAACACCAATTGTAGACAATGACAATTTTAATGATGCTGCTGCCCGTCTAATTGCCACAAATTCAATTCTCATAAATACCTAATTAAACCTAAGTTGAAGCATGATCCAGTTCACGTTTGCTCTTTCAAAATTGCTTAAAATCAATTTTAATTTTGGGTTGAATGCTGAACTCTACTTCAACCCATGAAAGTCAACGTGTCAACGCACAATTCTCACCCAGCATCTATCCATGGCCTTGATATACTTCAAATTTGTTTGTTCTCATTTCTGATGTAATGAACATATTTCAATGATTTGTTGCCTTGTGCACATATTGTATTTAAATAAAAATTCAAATTTCAATTTCATAGCCATTTCCTAATGAAAGTTGCTTTAATTGTGAAAAAATATCTTAATAATTCTGTCTTTACATTGGTCTCAGCAAGGATGACTTTTCTAAACCCTAATTCTAATCTAAATGTCATTTTTACTGGCAAACACAAATTTAACTTGTGTACCTGAAATCATTTTGATATTAAATTGCAGCTTATATTTATTTCCTGCTTATTGAAACTATCTCACAATCAGTTTTCCTTCACAACACGACACTTTCTTGCAATGCACGTCAATCTACCATCACCACCAACATCTGCGTCCCAATCAATTCACACATGATGCTCCCTAAATTGAATTGCATAATACTCCAGTCATCATTCACTTTACAAAACTTGCATGAGAGAAAATTGCATTATAAATAAACTTCTCCTATTTCATTAATAAAATTTCTGATGACAAAAGTTGAATAGAATTAAATGTCTGTAAACCACACTCATCAAGAGTTGATGTCAATTTATAATATTTGAAACATTTCATCAGTTAACCATTTGTAACACTTTCACTCTGACAAAGGCTACAAATGACACATGTTAAAATTCCTCATAAATCTGTCTAGTGACAATGGACACAGATTTAATTTTCTTACATGTATAATCTGAGATAAATGGAAGCACGATCCAGTTCACGTTTGCTATTTCAAAATTGCTTACTACAATTAAAATAAAATTGGAGTTTAAAATTTACCTCAACTTTAACCCCTGATAGTCAAGATTTTAAATATTTCATCAAAGCTAACAGAAAGCATGATCTAGTTACTTTTTTATGTACATATAATAGATTTTAGCCTTCCATTCCCACAACGAAAATGTTCCGAAAAAAAAAGGATAGAAACAAAAATCAATGTGTAGTTGAGGGAATGCGGAATCTATGCCAAATTGCGTAAAAACATAAGCTAAGAAAGAAGTTCATGAAACTAGAAAAAGTTTAAGAAATTAGTACATGCTGAAATACATGACATCAGTGAACCAAAAAAAAATGGTCCGTAACAAAACAAAAACCTACCCTATTTTAATAAAAAGAAACCCTGGCTAACCTACAGCTCGGGACATCACATAATCCCCCTAAGAGCGCTGATTCCCATTGATACAATAGTTGTATCTCTCTGAAAAAGACTGCGATGAACATATTTCATAGGTTTGATTCCTACTGTGTAAATTGTTTTTAACTTTGTTTGAATGTCAATTTATACAATCATTTTGTCGTAAGACTTGCTTTCATTGAAAGAAAATATCTCAATAATTCTGTCTTTCGATAGCTCTCACCAATGATGGCTTTTTTGAACCCTAATTCTGATCTAAATTTCATTTTCAATTGCAGAGACAAGTTAGACTTGTGGACCTTAGATGGTTTTGATGTTAAATTGCACCATATATTTATTTCATGCTTCTTGAAACTATCTCATGATCAGTTTTCCTTCCAAACAAGAAAAAATTTTCTTACAATGCACGTCAATCTACCATCACCAGCACCTGCGTCCCAATGAATTCACACATGATGCTCTCTAAATTGAGTTGCATAATATACTCCACTCATCATTCACAGTACAAACCTGCATCTTGACAACAGAAAAATTAGCTTTAGAAATAATTTCTCCTATTTTACCCATGAAATTTCTGATGACATAAGTTGAAAAAAAATTCTCTGTAAACCATACTTATCAAGAGTTGTAAATTTATGATACTGGAAACATTTCAACAGTTTTCCATCTTAACACTTTCACTGTGACAATAGCTACAAATAACATTTTAAGCTTCCTCATAAAGCTGTCCATTGATAATAGACACGAACTTTATTTTCTTTCATAATCAGAGCTAAATTAAAGCACGATCCAGTTCACGTTTGCTATTCAAAAATTGCTTGTGACAAATAAATTGAAATTTGAGTTTAAAATAAAACTCAGGTTCAAATATTGATGTCAAAATGTTACATATTTAATCAAAACTAAAGGAAGACATGATCTAGTTTTTTTTTTATGTACATATCAAAAATATTTAACCTCTTTTTCCCACAACAAAGATGTTCCCAGATAAGAAAGATGAAACCACCATTTAGTATGTAAGAAATGCAAAATCTATACACAAGGTACATAAAAACGTAAGCTAAAAACAAAGTTCCTGAAACAAGAATAAGTTAAAATTAAAGTATAGGTGCCGACACACATGACAGCACTGAACCACAATACATAGTCTGCAACAAAATAAAAACCTACTCTATTTTAACAAAAAAAAAACCCTGCCTAACCTTCAGCTCAAGCCCTCACATAGTAGCCCTGGGAGCGTCAATTCCCATAAATTTAAAAGTTGAATCCCCCTGCAAAGCTTGATCTAATTAATAAATCTTTAATATTTCCATCATTAATTACTAAAACTTAAGTTCAAATTTGACTAAGTTATTACAATGCAGTTTTATTTGCTGCACTTAAAGTGTTAAAAGAGCTGGGACATGCAATTGATTGGGCATTTATTTTGGTATCTGTTATTTCATTTGATCTCACCATATCATTAAAATGTACTAGTTTCTAATGAACAAAATAAAATGTTAAACACTGCAAATTAATAACATTACATCTCAACCAAAACCTGGCCAATACTTAATGAATAGCCCTGCTGTTGAAATAAATTCAGATTTATACTCACATAACTGTGATTGGAAAAACAATTTCTCAGCATTTCACACACACACTAAAATTTTTTCAAACACATTACTAAACAAAATTTGATGGTTCACGCTTGAGCCGATATCCAAGAGCAACTACAAACGCATGACGCTACTAATCTATTCCGAGTCTTTGTGATACTTTGCATTAACAGTAGTCACAAACTCTATTTCTTCAACACCTTAACTGCCATATCAACCACCAGTGATACACAAGAAACAATTTTCCTAATAGAGCTGACCATCCTGTACTCCAAAATTTAGTTCTCATAAATACTTGATTGAGGCTCAATTGTAACACAATCCAATACACTTTTGCTATTTCAAAATTGCTCAAATCAACTTCAACTTTGAATTAAATACTGAATCTACTTCAACCCATAATAGTCAACGTGTCATCGCACTATTCTTACCCAGCGTGTATCCACAAGCTCAATGTACTCGAAATTTGTTTGTTCTCATTTCTGATGTAATGAACATATTTCATTGATTTGTTGCCTTGTGTGTATATTGTATTTCAATAAAATTTCAAATCTCAATTTTCATAGTCATTTCCCAGTGAGAATTGCTTACATTATAAAAATACATCTCAATAATTCTGTCTTTAGATTGCTCTCAGCAATGTTACCTTTCCTGAAGCCAAATTCTAATCTAAATGTCATTTATATTGGCCAAGACAAGATTGGCTAATGTGCATTAAATAGTTTTGGGATTAAATTGCAGCGTACATTCATTTCCTACTGTGGAAACTATCTCATGATCAGTCTTTCCTTACACCAACACAAAAAAAATCTCACAATGCACGTCAATCTACCATCACCAGCATCTGCGTCCCAACGAATTCATATATAATGCTCTCTAAATTGATTTGCATAATACTCAACTTATCATTCACATTACAAACAGAGAACACAGCACTTTCTATCGCATCTGTACAACAGAGAAAATTCCATCAGAAATAATTTTCTCCCATTTTAACTATAAAATTTTCTGATGCAAAGTTGACAAAACTTTTCATTCTCTGTAAACCATACTTACCAAGAATTGTAAATCTATAATATCTGACACATTTTATCAGTTAACCATTTGTAACACTTTCACTCTGACAGTGGCTACAAATGCACATGTTAGAATTAATCATAAAGCATTCTATTGATAATGGCCACAGACTTAATTTTCTTCCATACATAATCTGAGATAAATGAGAACACGATCCAGTTAACGTTTGCTATATAAAAATTGCTTACTACGTATAAATTAAAATTTGAGTTTAAATTTGAACTTAAGTTTAATTCCTGATGCAAATATGTCACATAATTAATCAAAGCTAAAGGAAAGCATGATCTAGTTATTTTTTATGTACATATAAAAAAGTTTTAGCCTTCCTTTCCCACAACAAATATGTTCCAAGAGAAAAAAAATGAAAACACCATTTAGTATGTAGTTGAGGGAACGCACAATCTAAGCACAAGGTGCATACAAACATAAGATGAGAAAGAAGTTCATGAAACAAGGAAAATTTCAAGAAAAAGGAGTAGGTGCTGACATACATGACTGCAATGAACCAAAAAACATGGTCTGCAACAAAATAAAAACCTACTCTATTTTAACAAAAAGAAACTCTGCCTGACCTTCGGCTCAGGCCCTCACATAATACCCCTGAAAGCGCCAATTCCGATAAATTTAAGATTTGTATCCCTCTGTGAAGCTTGATCTAGGTAATAAATCTTTAATATTTCCAACATGAGTTACTAAAATCAATTTCAAATTTGACTAAAATATTACAATGTAGTTTTATTTGCTGCACTTAAAATGTTAAAAGAGGTGGGACATGCAATTGATTGGGCATTTTTTTGGTAACGATTATTTCATTTGAACTCACCATTTCCTTGAAATGTACGAGTTTCTAATGAATGAAATAAAATGTTTAGTACTGAAAATTAACAACAAATTTTGACAAATCCCTGACCAATACTTAATGAATAGGACTGCTATTGAAATAGATAATAGATTTTAAACTGAAATGACTGTGATTGTAAAAAAATTTCTCAAAATTTCATACACACAAAAATTTTATCAGACATTACATGCACCAAATTTCATGGTTAAAGCTAAATCCAATGTCCAAGATCAAATACAAACATATGATACTATCCACCTATTCAGAGTTTTTGTAACGTTATGCATTAACAATAGTCACAAACTCAATTTCCGGAACACTGTAACTGCCATGTGAACCATCAGTGATACACAAGAAACAATTTTTCCTAATACTGCTGACCGTCCAGTACTCACAAATTTAATTAATCAATGTGCAGTGTAGGTGATCCACCAAAATTAGAATTTTATTCCAAAGAACCACTAATGAAACCCATTTAAAAACATTTTACACGAATGACATTCTGCTAGCAAATGCATTATTTCCAAATTATTCAACATTTAAGTTGGCTTTCGCATGCTAAAGGAAACAAACGCGCCAAGCAGAAGTTTTTCAATAATGAAAGCTAACACCCTAATACAAACGTAAAGAGGTTGGGTCGTGAGTGAGAGCCACAATTTTTCTAACAAAAATTATAAATAAAGGTTTCTAGTGACGTCTCCTTACATCATCTCTAATGACGGACACCCGATACCCAGGATGGCAGCAACCATCTTGGAGTCGATGTAAACAAACGTCACTAGAAACCTTTATTTATAATTTCCACTAAAAGAACTGTGGCTACCCCTCATGACCCAACCTCTTTACGTTTGTAATAAGGTGTTAGCTTCCGTTATTCATTTAATTTGGCGCAATCGCCAAACTTAAATACTTAATTATTTCCTGCTCCAAACACTGCAGTTGTGCTAAGTAATTCATTCCTATAACTCGTTCAATAATTATTTCTGGAAAAAAGTGAAAAGAAAAAAAGTTGTTCATATACACATAATTAACTATGTTTAGGCATCCAAAAGTAAAATTCAACTATGGTCAACTCCTTAACATTTACCAAAATTAATACAATTTAGTTATATTGTAAATTTGAATCTGATTACGGTAAATGTTGAGGACTTGACCATAATTGATTTTCAAATTTTCGATGCCTAAATATTGTTAATGAGATCAAAAGAACACGTTTTCTTCAACGCACTTTCCGTCGGAAACGAGTATTTTAAAAGTTATGGCGATAAATGAGTTACCGAAACTCCAGTGTTTGAGGCGGGAATAAATAAATAAGGGAAGCATCACCCTATTACAAACGTAAAGAGGTTCGGTCATGAGGGGTAGCCACAGTTTTTTTAGTGAAAATTATAAATCAATTCAAATTCTACTATGCATAAACATAGTTAATGAGATGCGAGTTATATTGTCGATGCGAAAGACTTAATTCGAATTTCCCTGATACGTCAAACCCACACTATACCGGGGTTGAAGTCACGTACGGACCTGCGATCATCTCAAGGTCGCCAGTTACGTCAAAGCAGCGGTGATGGCTACATGTGTTTTGTATCATTCGATGTAATGGGTCGGTTACAACCTTTTTTTAAAATTTTCACTAAAAAAACTGTGGCTACCCCTCACGACCCAACCTCTTTACGTTTGTAATAAGGGGTTTGCTTCTCTTATTTATTTTTTCGTGCCTCAAACAGTGGAGTTATGGCAAATTCGACTCGGTTAGCACGCAGCAACGCCTGTTTACTCTCACTTCGGACCGCACGGTATATTTTTCCCCGCCTTAAACACTGGAGTTCCGGTAACTCATTTACCGCCATAACTTGTAAAATACTCATTTCCGACGAAAAGTGCATTGAAGAAAACTTATTTATTTTCATCTCATTAACAATATTTAGGCATCCAAAACTAGAAAATCAATTATGGTTCAGTTCTTAACATTTACCCAAATTACTGACACCAAAATAAATTCTCGATTGCATGTCCCAGCTCAAGCTCTCCAACACTTTGACTTTAACAAACAAAACTACATTGTAATATCTAACTGAAATTGGTAAATCTGAAGGAGATAACAGTTGTCAATTTTGTAAATTTCGATGCCTTAGCATAGTTAATTAGATCGAAATAAACAAGTTTTCTTCTATGCACTTTTTGTCTCAAATGAGTATTTTATTAGTTATAGCGGTAAATGACTTACCGCAACTCCAGTCTTTGAAGCGGAAAGAAATTCTTTGATCGAGTTGTATGGCAATCCTGCAATGGCGTCTCGCTTCCAGCACTCTGTCTTGAAAGACGAAACCAAACCTACCACTATACCTCATTAAATACTCATTTGACGAAAAAAGTGTATAGAATAAAAGTTATTTATTTCGATGTTATTACCATGTTTCAGGCAACAAAAATTCAAAAACGATGAGTAGCTGTTTATTCGAGCGCATTCGTCATCAATGACGAAACTAAACTTACCGCTATAAATCGTAAAATACTCATTTGAGACGAAAAAAGAATAGAAGAAAACTTGTTTATTTTGATTCAATTAATTAGGTTCAGGCACCAAAAAGTGGAAAATCGACACTGTCATCTCCTTCAGATTTACCCTGAAATTTAACATTAATTGTGGTAATTCATGTAGGATATCTTAAAGATTTATTTTCTAAATCATGCTTTCATTTACCTTCAATCAAGTATTTCATACCATGACTGTCATGGATTAAACTGAAGTTCGATTTTAAATTCAAGTTTCAATTCAATTGTGGTAAACAACTTCAAAATAACAAACATAAACTGAATTGTGCTATCATTCAACTTTGATTATGTATATAAGAAATTTGAATTTGTGTCTACAGTCAATGAACAACATTATGAGAATTCTTAAGAATTGCAACCTGTACCTTTTGTCACAGTTAAAATGTAACAGCTAAAGAAAACTAACGAATGTTTCAAATATTGGTAAATCTAAAGGATATGTCAGTTATCGATTTTGTAAATTTTGATGCCTAAGCATAGTAAATTAGATCAAAATAAACAAGTTTTCTTCTATGCACTTTCCGTCTCAAATGAGTATTTTATTAGTTATAGCGTTAAATGACTTACCGCAACTCCTGTGTTTGGAGCGGCTAGTAATTCAAGGAGCACATCGGACAGCAACACTGCAATGCGCACTCGCTTCCAGCGCGATCGTCATCAAAGACAAAACCAAACCTACCGCTATACCTACCTTGTTAAATACTCATTTGACAAAAAAAGTGTATAAATGAAAAGTTGTTCATTTCAATGTTATTACCATGATTCAAGCAACAAAAATTTAAAAATCCATTACTAGCAATTTATTCGAGCGCATTCGTCATCAAAGACAAAACTAAACTTACCGCTATAAATCGTAAAATACTCATTTGAGACAGAAAGTGCATAGAAGAAACCTAGTTCATTTTGATTCAATTAATTAGGTTCAGGCACCAAAAATGGAAAATCGGTAACTGACATATCCTTCAGATTTACCCAAATATTTTTTCCGTTTTTCTAGGCAATAGGTGGCCTGAAGAATTTTATGCCATAAATTCTGAACAAATAAAATCAGTTTCAGGTGAAAATTATTAAATATAATTTATTTTGTCAAGATTTTGGTGATACAAAAAATATAAGCACAAAATTTTTGGTTAATATTGACTTGAAAGTCATCAACGATTTTTATGATTTCATTGCCATAGATACGTAATATGGACAATTTAAGACATTTTACACGAATGACATTCTGCTTGCTGATGCGTTATTTTCAAAGTATTCAACTTTGAAATTGGCTTTCGCGCTAAAGAAAGCAAGCGGGCCAAACATAATTTAATTAATGACGAAATCTAATCTCTATTGAAACCTAAAGAAATTGGTTCCTCAGGAGGTGCCATAATTCTACTAAAGAAAATTATACATAAAGGTTTCGTCAAAGTTAAATAACTTCAGACTTAAATGATCAAAAAATTACAAATCTGCAAGCACAATGTCATTCATGTAAAAAGATTTTAAACAAGTTCCTTTGGTGATTCCTCCCTATGGAATTTTTCATTTCAAAAAACTAGTTGAGATACATATTGACCAATCAAATTTTGACATCAATTTTAATTTTTCTTTCAAATCATTTCATATTAAAATTTGTTGTGAACAAAAAATAATGTCCTAGATTTGTCTCAACATTGCTGTCAACATTTTTGGCTTTTGTGCAACATAATTCTAACTGAAATGTCAGTTTTATAACAATATTTATAATATATAATTCATGCTTTCAATCATTTTCTGAAATATACTGTTCCGATCACATATTAACCATTTCATGTAAAAGATTATGCCTCAGTACACGATCAGTCATGTATGTCTCTAGTTAAGTTCATTAAATAACATTAAATATTTATGTACACTTCAAAATACCTTCCTAATAAGATGTCATAAAAGTCCTTCAACGTATTCAAGCCCACTAGTACGACTGCTATTGAAATCAATTTAATTATATAGACTCACCTGGATGTGATTGTATCAACTTTTGTGGGCTTGAAGTTAATATTAAAAGCTGACAATGCCGGTTGATATTCACACAAGCCCTATATCACTGTTCAGGGTACCACACACCGGAGAGAACAAACACCTTGAAATTGGCGCTAACCAGCCATCTAGTCAATGCGTAATGCTGCTGTCACGAGTACAAAAGACAAAACTATGACGGAACGATGGATTATTTGTAGATATTTGCCATGAAAATACACCACCTCAAAAGAAACTTGAACGAATAAGAATAATTATTATTCTTTTATCTGTGAAAAGTATGTTCAATTCATTTTTTCTCAATACTTAATAGTCATTTACAACGGCGTTTAGTGCAGATTCGGCTTGGCGTTTTTTGTCTTTTCCTACTTTGGGCTCAACAAAAATTTAGGAATAACGAAAAATTCTCATTTAAATTTTTAATTATCTACAACTTATCAACCATCTCTTGAGCTATAAAATATTATAAAAATTATATTTTTGAATTAATTACCTCATGAGAGACTCAATCTATTTTGCACGTCACGTATGGCGTGTCTATTAATACGCCGCATAACGTTCATTATTTGTACGCCTCGGGTGGTTATGTCTATTAGTACGCCTCGTATGGTGTACCTATTTGTACGCCTCGCAAAATTTGTCTATTAGTATACCTTGTATAATATGTCTATTAGAACACCTCGTATGGCTTGCCTATTAGTAAACCACGTATAGACTGTCTATTAGTACTCCTCGTATAGTACATTTGTCTAATGATGTCTTATATTAAAAAAATTCTAGGACACTATATGTTTGTGATGTATCTCATGTACCAACCTGCTTGAAAATTAATGTTTTTCTTTCTTTCTTTCTTTCTTTCTTTTTTCTTTCTCTTAAAACACAACTTCTTTCCATTTACTTGCTATTGGCACTTACCCATTCATGCTTGAAATATGGGATTTCTAATTTGAATGAACATGGATACTGAATCTTTGAACATTTTTAACTAGCATGAATTTTTAGCTTCTGTGATAAAATCAATAAAAGTCCACTACACTTGCATCTACAAACAGTGACATTTAATACGCGAGTGCACTAATATTCATGTTCAAACCATTCATATTTTTTGAACCACTTCGTATAAAAATATTATTTACAATTTATCTTCATAATAAATATTAGAAAGAGACGGAACTTATCTCGATAGATTGAATATATTAGTATTAATGTTTATTTTGTTCCATTTTTATACAACAGTCCCGTTTTAAAGTCCAAGCCAATGCGCATTTTCTCAATGAAAGCGAAAGACTTGCACGAATAGTTCCAGCTCTTGATACAGCGTGCACAACATAAACCTATTGCTTTCTCTTCTTTTTTTTAACAACTCTTCAAAAATATGAATCACAATAGAATTACATCTAACCATCAATCAAGTCCTCAAAATTATATTTTCGATGAATTGTTCTACAACGTAAGAAAGTGTAATCTCGCGATAACCAAAGTTTCCCAGACAATTCACCATGTAAAAATACGACCGACTATCTATCTACTTACGCTAGTGTCATTTCTCAAAACACAATTTTCACGATCCATTGCGCAATTGCTGTTTCAATTCCTCAAGTTAAATTGATGCAGAAAAATACATTCACCTAACATAAAATATGTAAAATTAAATCATTTTCAGCCGTTCTCTACTAAGCCGTTAATCATAATAAACACTTCCATAATCCAATGGAAAATACCAACTTTACACGTAAATCCGTACCACTACATTCGTCATCCTAAATATAATATTTGATGCCTCTGCTCATAAAATTTACGACTTCAGTTGTTTATCTAATTCATTTATTATATTACACCCAACGACGATGTTGTTCTTGTTTCACATTTATAACTTACATATGCAAATACGAAACATTACCATCATGGTTTCGAAAAATATTCAGGATAAAATCAAAACGCAGAATGTGGCTCTAATTTCAGCGAATACGGTGTCTTAAGTTTTACGCCAGTAAAATTACGGTTGGAAATTTGAATTCGACTCTAGCAATTCAATGAAAATAAAATACACTAATGCTTTGACGCTATCAAACAATTCAATGTCGTCCCATAACATTGGAATCATGCATCATTTTCAAACGAGACCTTGAAAGTCTTTTACTTATACAAAAGAAAATTGTAACCAATGAACAACTAATTTAACTTTCTTTTGACGATTTAAATTCATACCTACTCTAGAATACATTGCCTTAATTCATTTCATTGAAATACTTTTTCGCATTACAAATACATTGCTGTAAATCATTTATTTTTCATTAATTTTATTGGCACTACAATACTCATGTGTGTGTATCATTTAATTGTATTAATTTCATAATATTTTAAATACCAGTGATGAATATTTTTTTATCCCATCTTTATTAAGATGCTGTTTTTTTGTTCTTTCCATTGTTACATCCATTCTTTACATAAACACTGAAAAATCATACACCGCAGAAATTTTTCGTATTTTCATACAAACGCCTAATTCCATCATATTGTAAACATAATGTAATCGCTGCTTCAGCCATTGATTTCCATTTGAGGCCAAGGCCGCCGAAATTTTTTCGGCTAATATTACCAATACTTCCATGAAAACGTACCAAATATTAGTGAAACCAACCAAGTTTTATTATCTATTAATAAAACATAATTGTGAAACGTTCCACTTACTTTTTCAATTACAATAAAACTTCCACTTTTTTTCTTCCTTCTTAAAGTAGCCTACCTATGTTCTCATATTCGATTATTGATACAGCTCACGTGACGGCTCCCGTTTTTTGCAGCCTATGTCCTTCAACATAAATTTTGATTGCATTAATGCATTTATTAATGCCGCTTTAATTAGTTGTTGTTTTTTCTTATCATGTTGTTAACTAAGGGTTGAAAATATCCTCTCAAACTCTCAACTGCAGCAAAGAAAGTGATGAACGCTGCATCATGAAGAGGTAACACCGAATGAATGGAAATAAAATCAGGACGTGACGTACAGAATAAATCAACATACTCATTTTTCAAATGCTCGTCAGTCTGAGTCAACGAAACGACATCATAGATGAATATTTTTTAGCAAATAACGAAACTAATATTGCAATACAATTTTCAACTCTCCATATTTATATGTATTGTACACATAAAACTTTCAACTGTATAAGTGCAGCGTGGCACTGGCGACGATACAAATTCCCCAAACTTCTAACTAATATCAAAAACGTTGCGTAAAATTGAAGGAATACATATTTCGCTTAATTTACCTGTCATATACATGAAGAAATTTGTAACCACCAAAATTAAACAAAAGCAAACATCGGCATCTTTGGGATGCTTTATTTCCAATCAAGCCTGATACATATGATCTAAGCATTGGTTTTTCAAATGTCTTATAACTAACACTATATATAGGACACCATGACGGTTCCCCCGTAGAGCCGGTACCCATTTCCGAGACCTGGGTTGAGTGAGCTATTGTGCTTGAACATTCCCTTATACCCAACAGTGAAAATCGCCGCGCCAGCGCCGGGATACAAACCCTCGTCTCCAACATACAAGGCCGATCCCTTAACCACTGTGCCACGGCGAGCACACACAAGTCAAATAACCATTCCCTGATTTTTTTATCAATTTTCTAAATATTCGTATTCACCACACATTTCGACCTGTCGAAAATGACCCAAAAAACTGCTCAGAACACGTTCCCCTGACTAGAAAACGGCAAAAACATGTATAAATATAAATTAACCCATATATCAAAAAGTTTTAATAAAAAATTTTTGTCGACTTAATTCACAGCACGCTCTTGATTGCGCTTCTTTTGAGCCTAAAAACAAGTTTCTGGCTAATTTCCAAGTGCCATTTTTCATAAATTTATTCAAGTATCGAATTTTCGAAAGTTTCTTCTTTTCCCCCAAATATCGATTGAACCATTTTCAAAATGTAACCATACAAAATTCTCTTCGATTTCTAGATTGTATCAAAATTTCAGACTTCTACCTTCAATGCCGACGAAAATATACCTCATTGAAATTTCCATCGATTCCCGACCGAGTTTATCACTCAATTAGCCAAGGCAATTTGAAAACCATAATTTGTGTCAAGAAACCCACTCATTCTATACGAATGTAAAGTCATATATCAACCGTCTACTGATAAAAGTACTTTTCGTCGAAATTGAAATACTGCAGAAAACGTTTTGTGTGTGTGTGCAAGGGGGAAGGGTGGATTTCCTAAACAAATTCATGCCAATGACATTTTACCCCCATATATGGTCCATTTCTTCCCGAAAAACATTAGAAATTCAACCCTCGCGTCGGATACTATGACACAAATGATTTAGAACGCTCAAAAAGTTCTGCAAAGTCATATTCATTCGAATGAATGTGTTACTTCCCATTGCACTCAAATTTCATCAAATTAGATGCATATCATGGGCGGCGACAATTTTCCGTGTTTCCATAAATATGCTTCAACAACTTACCAAAATAGAACCCTCAACCAAGACTGAGAGAAAATTTACAAATTATTTCAAATCAATATGAATGATTACAACTTACTTTTCGTAAATAACAAATATGAGACCAGCAAACCATCTCCAGAAAATTCCATACATCTCAAGGACACATGTACGCACGTGTATCGACCATATTTGAACTATATTTGAGCCATATAATAGAGTCTACTCATTCACACATTGAGCGATCAAATTCCGCAAGCAAAAAATGAGATTTGTGATGCGTCCAATCAATCTTCTGATATTCCCATTCACAATAAAAATTGACCTCTGCAGAGTACTGAGAGAAAATTTCCTTTTTCAAACGAACATCGAATTTCATTTTTCAATCGCCAAAATCGATGAGAGAAAAATTCACTCATTGTGCGCTCGTTAGTAATCGACAAATCCACCATGATACACTTTTTCTTCAATGAGAATATAGGCATGATCACTGAATACTCCTTTTCCAAGGAGCTCATTCCATTCCGAAATCGAATCTACATTTTCTGCAACACGCATACAGTACGAATATCCGATTTCCAACGTAAAAATACGCTGGTAAACTCACAACACTAATTTTGCCTAAATATCGAGTGATTCTGAAGCCTCATTCATCACATTTATCGAGTACTATACGGTTTTTATACTCATTGTGAGCATTTTAGCAAAAATCGGTAGCTGGCAACTGCAAACACTCGTATTCTTCATCAACGACCGACTCGACTCGGTTCTTTTGTAAAACAGTGAGAAAATACGAGCGATTTTCAATGTCACTCACTCGTCATGAGTGAAAGCCTCATTCAATCCATGAATTTCGATTGCGTGCTGACAGTGGAATAGCGAGCAAGAAGAATTCACACACCCAAAGTTAGAAGCAAATGGCATCTATTCATCGCCCGAACGTCGACAAAATTCACAACTGAGAGTCAAAATACAAAAAAATGAGTTAATTTTACGTTATTTATATATATATATATAACTCCCTGATGTTCTTACTCGTTAACATTGCGCTAAGAACGTGAAAAATTACCTCGGAAAATAGCCATTCAAAAATTTCGGTTTCAAAGTACCAGCACTCTGACGTGACCGCCGCCAGCTCTCACACTTAGCCTCAGAACGGGCCGACTGTGGACTTAAAAAATTTCGACATTATATTCAAATTCGAGTTTCCCTCGTTGATGGAGGTAAAAAACACTCTGTATAGGTAAATCATCAATTTACAACACATTTCATCTCAATAAAATTTCTTGTGGAACGCCTCTAAAGTCCTCAAATAATTAAAAATTACCGCATCATCAAATGAGTGAAATATGAGCGATTAAAATTGAGGCTTTTTCGCTTGACTTTCGAAACAAGAAATATTTCTAGCAACCCTAGAGACACTACCTTGCCCTCAAAAAATAGCTGCGTGCCCTCGAATGAGTGTAAAGTGAACAAAACTCAAATCACTCATACTTCATCAATAAACTCCCAGATCGAAATTGCTTAGAAAAAATTTCCATTGGTTTGCTCTTTCAAACTAGTTCGAGTGGAAAAAAGGCAGAAAAAAGGATTTTTATGCCCTAAAATGGAGATCGCGACGACTCCGGGAAACATAAATCGAGCGATTCGGGCGAAATCGCCAAAAACGGCTATTTCGTAAACTATAGGGAATTTCGCTCTGAAAATTTCACTGGACACGTAAAATGATGCTACAAGCAAAACATGCCAAATGACTTTTTCTGTGCGGGCCACAGAAATTTTTTGAGCGGCGAAAAATCGAAAATCACTCATTTTTTGATGAGCTCCTGCGGCCAAACGGTGGCGTTTTGAGCGCTGCCAATCCTGTGAGTCGTAGGTATTTTTGATGGCAACCTCTCATGAAATTTTGAGACTTTCACGTGCGATGGGGACGCCATGAGAAGCAGTCGAAAAATCCGACCAGAAAAACGCCCTTTTTTAGACCCAATTTCAAACCTCGCTAAAAAATTTTCTAGGCCGAAAATTGAAAAATCCGAAAAGTCATTTCTCGAAAATATTGTTCTCAACCCTCATTCGAAAAATGAGCCGGTTTGTTCGGTAAAATGTTAACTTTACCCGTTTGGCGCGGATGCCACTTTTTTTTTCGATATATTTGAGGCTCTTTTTTTCGTAAAGTTACAAACCCAGATTTTTTGTGATTTTTTTGGTGAAAGACCTTTCCAATGTCTACAAGATATCAAAGTTTGGACGCTTTTGAGCGGCGGGCCTGGCCGGAAAAAAATGCCAAAAATCGACAACTTTTTTGCATGCTTTTTTTAAGAGGCTCTAGCAAAAAATTTTTCTCTATACGAAAAAACTCAAGTTTTTGCTGGAGGTGTACGGCTACTCTGACTACTAAAAAATGAAGTCGGCATGGCTGTAGAGCTGCTCGCCAAAAAGTATAGGAAAAAAAACCAAAACGCTTTTTTTGGTGGTTTTTCCTCATTTAAAGCATTTTTATGGGACCGATCGATCCGAAAGGCGAAACTTAAGGTTTTTTACCAAGTCCCCACCTGGTCCCCAAATTTGAGCCCGCTACGACCCCGCGTTCTGGTACTTTACTCTTGTACTCCATCGGAATCCGCCTAGTCTTTTTGTCTACCCACACAAGCACCTCCACAAAAGTCCCGATCTAAACCTAAACGCGGATTTCGATTCTGGTTTTTCTCCCATTTTGGAGGTGCGCCGCTAGTAACCAGCACACACACGCGCCCTCCGACTCCCCCCCACAACACAACACACCCCAACACACACACACACCCAAACACACCCCCCGAAACCCCCAAACAACAAAAAACACCCACAACAACACATCATCAACAACACCAACAACAAATCACACATTCCACCCAATCGCCACACTTTTAAAACCATCAACAAATGACCCACAACAACATAGCACACGCGCACAACAAATTTAGTACAGCCCGTACCTTACTTGTAACCAAACTTTATGTTTTACTTTTAAACACCACAGCCACTACTTAATTTACCAACAAACAACTCACACCTAACCATCAACCACCACTCAACCGGTAAAAAATTATTATTTCACCCTCTTCTTAAATGACACTCACACCAAACCTTTCTGATGGGAACCTCATTAATACTATCATAATCCAAAACATACCAATTATTATTAAACTCTCCTGAAATCATAACCTATCCTAATTTATCATGACCTCACATTCAAACCCAATCTATCAAATATTTCTGTCGAATTTTCAACACTCCCATCTTCCATCCCATATATCTTAGCATACATCATCATATTCTTACTGAATCACTCCACCAAACTTACACTACCCTACTCAATTCTTCATATTTTAAAACTCGACAGAATGTTGCAGAACTATTTCCTTAACGGAGACGAAATGATGATTAAATGCCTCTATCACACCTCTAATTCCCTATACAATCAATACTTGTTCATCTAAATGTTCAATATCAGTTTTCCCATACACGCCCCTCAAATAGTAAAAAGCATTTTCCAAAAACCCGTTCAATATCACTTAAGGGACAGACGTACGAAAATAGCACTACAATAGCACACGTAATAACCAAGTTTAATATGCTTCCAAGTTTATATCCACTTCCAAAAACCACACTAGCGTTTCACACTGAATTTCCGCATGAAAACTTCACTATAGAGCCCCAAATATTCACCAACTTAATGATATTTCAAATTACCATGAACAAACTTGTTCAAATCAACCAGAAAAACTCAATTCAAATTCATTTTCGTGAATAAATTGAATGAATGAGGGGTAAATGATAGAGTATTAAATTATCCATCTCCCATTACTCAAGAGATCCCATACAACCCGACTCTCCCCTATCCAAACCGATACGGAAACCCACAACACTAGAATAAAATTACCACGAAACAAATTTGCAAACAAAAGACGACATCCCACCGAAAATTAGGCCGCTTTTAATAGAGAAACATCGCTATTATACGCCTCATTTCGGACAATGATTGAGCAACACACGCGCAGTCGCGCGTTCAACTTTGAGACTAGAGTATTTTGGTGGTGACTTATGGGCCGCTCTGCGGGGCGATGCCCTACGCAGAGCGGCACAGCTATGGTCTTGATGCATATCAAAACCGAGGAGTCCTTTACTTACTCCGGATCACTCAAAAACTCTACAAAATGCCCATTAATGTGCAATTTCTGCCATTTTGGGCGGATTTATCCCGTAGACTTTTTCCATAAACTTAAACTTCTCCTTCTGCATGAAACTGAAATACATTTGTGCATGAATTCCCACATTTTTGTGATTTTTCATCGAAAATAACATTTTACCATCCGTAGACTTTTGGCGAATGTTTCCTAAAATTTATGAAATGCGAACGTTTCCCACCTTGCAACCCTTCCATACTGTCCAAAAAAATTGTTCAAAACACTCTTCCCTGACGAGAAAAAAGCCAAAATATTTGCAAAATATCATTTCCAAATATATTAAAAAATATTCATTAACAAATTTTTCATCGACATAATTCATAAGACGCTCTCGATTCCGCTTCTTTTGAGCCTAAAATCGTCTCTCTGGCTTGTTTCTAAGTGCCATTTTTTTATCAATTTAATTAGGTATGGAATTTTCGAAAGTTTCTTCTTTTCCCCCAAATATCGATTGGACCATTTTCAAATTTCAACCATACAAACTTCTCATTGATAACTAGATTGTATCAAAATTTCAGACTTCTTACTTGAATGCCAACGAAAATATGGCTCATTGAAATTTCACTCCTCTCGCGACCGAGAGTTTATACATCAATTATCAATGAAAATTTGAAAATCATAATTTATGTCTAAGCCCTCTCATTCTCTTTGAATGAAATACCAAATAACGCCCACCAAAACCTCCAGAAACCATTTTCAAGGACAATTGAAATAACGCAGAAAACGTTTACATGAAGAATTCCCAGAAAAACAACTGCCAGTCGAATTTTACCCCAAACAGGGAATTTTTTACCTGGAAAACGCTGGATGTTCGAACCTCTCCTCGGGCACTGAAACATGAATAATTTAGAACGCCCACCAAAATCAGCACAAAAATTTATGTTGGAATGAGTGATATCTCCATTTGAGCAGTAAATTTCTTCAAAGTAGAACATTTCACGAGCGCAAACCATTTGCAGAATTTCCATAAGTATACTTCAATCATTCACCATAATAGAACCCTCGACCAAGTCTGAGAGAGAATTTACAAATTTTCCAAATTATTATGAGTGATGACATTTTACTTTTCGTAAATAACACATATGAGACCTGCGAACCATATCTCTCGAAAATTCCAGACATCTCGGGGACACACATACGCACGCGCATTCACCATACAACGCCGATCCCTTAACCACTCTGCCACGGCGAGCAACAATCTTCTTACATTCCCATTCACAATAAAAATTGACCTCTGAAAAATACTGGGAGAAAATTTTCAATTCAAACGAACCTCGAATTTCATTTCTCAATCGCCAAAATTGATAAGAGAAAAATTCACTCATTGTACGCTCGTTAGTAATCGACAAATCCACCACGATGCACTTTTTCTTCAATGAGAATATAGGCATGATCACTAAACACTCCTTTTCCAAGGAGCACATTCCATATCGAAATCGAATGTTTATTTTCTTCAACATGCATACAGTACGAATTACCGATTCCCAACGTAAAAATACGCTGATAAACTCACAACACTCATTTTGCCTAAATATCGAGTGATTCTGGAGCCTCATTTACCTCATTTATTGAGTATTAAACGTTTTGTATCGCCATTGTGAACATTCCGACTAATATCATTAGCTGGCAACTGCAAACATTCTTATTCTTCATGAACGACCGACGCGACTTTGTTCATTTCGAAAACAGCGAGGAAATGCGAGCGATTTTCAATGTCACTCACTCGTAATGAGTGACAGTCTCTTTAAATTCATGAATTTCGACTGCGTGCTGACACTTTAATTGCGAACAAGAGAAATTCTCACACCCAAAGATGGAAGCAAATGGCATCTATTCATCGCCCGAACGTCGACAAAATTCACAACTGGTAGTCAAATTACGTAAAAATGAGTTAAATTTACGTTATATATATATATAAATGACTCCCTGATGTTCTTACTCGTTAACACTGTGCTAAGAACGTGAGAAATTTCTTCGGAGAGATAGCCATTCAAAATTTTCGGTTTCAAAGTAACAACACTCTGACGTGACCGCCGCCAGCTCACACACTTTGCATCAGAACGGGCAGAAGCTGGACTTATAAAATTTCGACACAAAATTCAAATTCGGGTTTCCATCGTTGATGGAGGTAAAAAACACTGTGTATAGGTAAATCGTCAATTTCCAACACATTTCATCTCTATAAAATTTCTTGTGGAACGCCTCTAAAGTCCTCAAATAATTAAAAATTACCGCATCATCAAATGAGTGAAATATGAGCGACTAAAATTGAGCCTTTTTCGCTTGGCTCTCGAAACAAGAAATATTTCTAGCATTGCTAAAGACACTACCTTGCCCTCAAAAAATAGCTGCGTGCCCTCGAATGAGTGTAAAGTGAACAAAACTCAAATCACTCATACTTCATCAATAAACTCCCAGATCGAAATTGCTTAGAAAAAATTTCCATTGGTTTGCTCTTTCATACTAGTGCGAGTGGAAAAAAGGCAGAAAAAAGGATTTTTATGCCCTAAAATGGAGATCGCGACGACTCCGGGAAACATAAATCGAGCGATTCGGGCGAAATCGCCAAAAACGGCTATTTCGTAAACTACCGGGAATTTCGCTCTGAAATTTTCACTGAACACGTAAAATGATGCGACAAGCAAAACATGCTAAATGACTTTTTCTGTGCGGGCAATAGAATTTTTTTGAGAAGCGAAAAATCGAAAATCACTCATTTTTTGATGAGCTGCTGTGGCCAAACGGTGGCGTTTTGAGCGCTGCCAGTCCTGTGAGTCGTAGGTATTTTTGATGCCAACCTCTCATGAAATTTTGAGACGTTCAAGTGCGATGGATACGCCATGGAGAGCAGTCAAAAAATTCGACAGAAAAAACGCCTTTTTTTAGGCATACTTTAAAGTCGAATAAAATAGAATCTATTCGACGAATTCTTTCGAGCCAAACTTTTTGAATGTACCAACATGTTTTCTGTGATGTATGGAAAAACCAGACCTCTTACTGTGAAACAGGAAAACTGAGACTGTTTGGCGCAGATGCCATTTTTTTCGAGGTCTTTTTTGAGAGGCATTTTCTCAAAAAATTGAGAACCCAGATTTTTTGTGATTTTTTTCTCGACAGATATTTGCAAACTATACATGATATCAAATTTCGAAAGCTTTTCCGCCGCTGGCCTGGCCAGAAAAAAATCGCAAAAATCGACACTTTTTTAGCATGCTTTTTTTGAGAGGCTCTAGCAAAAAATTTTTCTCTATACGAAAACACTCAAGTTTTTGGCTGAGGTGTACCGCTACTTTGACTACCAGAATATGAATTCCCAGACCTCTGGCTATCATGACAAACATTACATAAATATTAGAAAATGACAAAAAAAAATCAGCTTTTTTCCATTTAAAGCATTTTTATGGGCCCGATCGATCCGAGAGGCGAAACTTAAGGTTTTTTAGCGAGCCTCCATCCGGCCTCCCAATTTGAGCTCGCTGCGACCACGCGTTCTGGTACTTTACTCTTGTCAGGTACCAAATTTTTCCCCGTTGTTTCCGAGCACTAAACACAAGCACCCTCCCTTATAGTACTAGTTCTAGCATCTCTTCGAAATGCGTATTTTAGTTTTAGTGCTTTTTTCAAATCCGGAGGGCGCCGCGAGTAACCAGCACACACACGCGCCCTCCGACTCCCCCCCACAACACAACACACACACACACACACACACCCAAACACACCCCCCGAAACCCCCAAACAACAAAAAACACCCACAACAACACATCATCAACAACACCAACAACAAACCATACACCCCATACACTCTTCACACTTCTAAAACCATCAACAAATGACCCACAACAACATAGCACACGCGCACAACAACATACCACACGCGCACATCAAATTTAGTACAGCCCATGCGTTACTTGTCTCCAAACTTGTATGTTTTACTTTTAAACACCACAGCCACTACTTAATTTACCAACAAACAACACCCTAACCATCAACCATCACTCAACAGGTCAAAAATAATTTTACAACCTCCATCTTGTTTGGCAATAATCCCTAAACCTATCGATTACCATTAAACACACACAAAACGATTTGTCATAACCTATTTGATCCTTATTTATCATGACTTTACCTTCAAACCCAATCTGTCGTATTTTACTGTTGAATTTTCAGCCCCCTCACACTTCATCCCATCTATCTTAACATACATCCCCTTATTCTTACTAAATGACTTCACCAAACCTATACACTACCCGACTCAATTCCTGGTATTTCAGAGCTCGACAGAATGTGCAATAACAATTTCCTTAACTGAGACGTAAATATGATAAAATTCCGCTATCACACCTCCAATTACCCTCAAGTTAAACAGGGGAAAAATTACACCCAATACAAACAATACTTGTTTATTTAAATGGTAAACACAATTATGTTCGATATAAGTTTTCTCATATACGCCCCTCAAACAATAAAAAGCATTTACCATAAAACATTCCGTATAACTTTAGGGCCAGACGTACGAAAATCGCACTCCAATAGCACACGAGAATTACAAACTTTCATATGCTTACAAGTTTATACGCACTTTCAAAAACCACACTAGCGTTTCATTCTGAATATCCGCATGAAAACATTACTATAGAGCCCCAAATATTCACCAACATTATGATAGTTCAAATTACCACGAGCAAATTCGTTCAAATCAACCAGAAAAACTCAATTCAAATTCTTTTTTTGTGAATAAAGGGATTGAATGAGGAGAAAATGATAGAGTCTTAGATTATCCATATTCCATTTTTCAAAAGATCCCAAACAATCCGATCCTCCTTCAATCTCAACGACTACAGAGACCCACAACATTTCCATAAAATTATTACAAAATAAATTTGCAAACAAAAGACCACATCCAACTGAAAATTAGCCCGCTTTTAATAGAAAAACATCGATTTTCTACGCCTCAATTGGAAATATGATTATGCAACACACGCGCAGTTGCGCGTGTGTTGCATAATCATATTTCCAGGTTGAGGCTAGTAGTTTTAGTTGTAATTTTTGGGCCGCTCTGGCGGGCCATGGCCCGCGGCAGAGCGGCACAGTCCTGGTCTTGATACCTATCATAACCTAGAAACTCTTCATTTACAGAAGTTCACTCATAACCTTCAAAAAATCCCAAAAATATGGAATTTCTTCCCATTTTCGGTGTGTTTACCCCGTAGACTTTTATCATAACCTTCAACATCTCCCTCTGCATGAAACTGAAATACATTTGTGCATGAAATCCCACGTTTTTGCGATTTATCATCGAAAATAACAGTTTACCATCCGTAGACTTTTGGCGACCATTTTCTAAAATTTCTGAAATGCGTACATTTCCCACCTCGCAACCCTTCCATACTGTCTAAAAAAATTGTTCAAAACACGCTTCAGTGACGAGAAAACAGCCAAAATATTTGCAAAAACTCATTTCCAAATATATTAAAAAATATTCATTAACAAATTTTTCATCAACATAATTTATAAGACGCTTTCGATTCCGCTTCTTTTGAGTCTAAAATCGTCTCTCTGGCTTGTTTCTAAGTGCCATTTTTTAATCAATTTAATTAGGTATGGAATTTTCGAAGGTTTCTTCTTTTTCCCCAAATACCGATTGGACCATTCTCAAATTGTAACCATACAAACTTCTTATTGATTTCTAGATTGTATCAAAATTTCAGACTTCTATCTTCAACGCCAACAAAAATATGCCTCATTGAAATTTCACTCAATTTGAGACCGAGTTCATCCACGGATTATTATTGAAAATTAAAAATACTCAAAACATATCGTCACTTTTAGTTTCTCGAGATGAAAAAAACCTTATCTCTTACGTACATCATGAAGCAAGTTTCATGCGTATTTCAGCATCGAACTACCTGAAATGAGCGTTTTATCGAATTTCGAAATAAATTCATGTTTTTGTAATTTGAAGCTTCAAGTTTCCAATTTCCCTACAGAAAAACATAATGAAGTTGATCCTCTCATCAAACACTATAGCCTGACTGAATTGTAACGCATTCAAAACACAACTTCATCATCCACGCTAGTATGAGTACTTATTCACGTTCAGGATCATATTTCCTCAAAATGAAGCAATTTGTGAGCGGAAACAATTTTCCAGTGTAACCCGACCTATTTCTCAATTACTGACCGACATGGAAGCCTGAACAAAGTCTGAGTGAGTATTTACAAATTTTTGAAAATATTCAAGAAATAATATTTTAGTTTCCGTAAATAATGTTTTTACGACCCGCAAACACTCTCAAAAATTAAGTACATATCGGAAACACATCCTCATCAAATATGAACCCTGAGTGAGCCTCTAAACGATGTCCACTCAATGACAATGAGTGGCTCAGAGAATCTGCGGATGCGATTGAGAGGATTTTGGTGCAGTCAAACGATGAGTTATAATATCTATTTCTAAACGAAAATTCAGTGCACTGTTGAAAAGTTCCTGGTCTGAAAAATCTAAAACTTGCAATATTGTAACAATAAAACTAATACGAGAAATAATAACTCAAAGTACCGTGTTTCGCAATCGAATCGGTCCCAGCCAGATGCGCCAATTTTCTGCTGTAATTAAGCCATGATCACAAAGACCCGAATTTTCAATGAGCTTTATTTACTCACGGAGTAAAAAGTAAAGTTCCTGACCTATGAGCAGACACAATTCCAGATTTCTAGCATCAAAAACTGCTGGTGGGCACACAACACGAATTTGCAAAAAGAGGCCTTAAAACGAGGTATCGCAGTGCTCATAAAATCTACCAACAAGGCGTTTTCAAAGTCTCACAACTGTAGATTTATCCAAATTTTTACATGTTTTTTCAGTTTTTATGTATAACTGTCGTATCAAAAATCTCCAGAGAGAAAATGAAAACCCCAATCACTCGATATATGCAAGAAAACTCGAGTCAAAAACGCACTCCCAGCAGATTCGCTACTTCGAACGTTAAATTTCACTGAGAAGGCATGTTTGAGAGTCCATTACGACGTATTCTCGACAACGGTGGTTATGTGAAATAAATGAGTAGTCTCACCTGGTCATTGTTAAAATGCAGAAATTATAATCTACTCCTCATGTGTGATAAAAAAAAAATCACGTCGATTCAAAAACGCAGAGTTGAGCAAATGGACCGTTCTCTGTTCGGCGTCGTAAAAACCCGACGATGAGGCAACTTTGAGTACCCAAAACACCTACTTCTCACTGTTTTCTTGATGATTTTTCTCTTCGGTGTTCATGACAAGCACACATTCTAACAGTGTTCAAAAATTGAAGTACATAACACCAAAACGGCCTGAGATAATCGACTTTGAAAACGCAAGATTGATGAAATTTTACGACGATTCGCAGAACACGCGCGGGGCAACGAGAATATATACGATGATTTGGACTTTGAAAATTTCGATATGAAATCATTTATGGCTATTATTGACCGAAAAACGTTTGTGGTATAAAATAAACACTACTAATGGGTAAATCGTCTATTTCCAACACATTTCGTCTCTATGAAATTTTTTGTGGGACCACTCCATAAGCCTCAAATAAATGCATCACTCAATATGAGTGATTTTGAGAGGTATAAATGTCATATTTTCGACTCGACCCTCGTGGCAATAAATATTTCTAGCAACTCTATAGACACTACCTTGCCCTCAAAAAATAGCTGCGTGTCCTAAAATATGTATAAAATCGAAAAAACTTTAAACACTCATCACTCATTATTGGGCTTTCGGATCGAAATTGCTTAGAAAAAATTTTCAATAGTTTGCGCTTTCACACTATTTCGAGTTTGAAAAAAGCCAAAAAGTAGTTTTTTATGCCCTATATTGGAAATCGCGGTTACTCAGGGAAACATAAATCGAGCGAAAAGTGGAAAAATCACCAAAAACACCTATCTCGTAAACTACTGGGAATTTTGTTCTGAAAATTTCACTGAATGCGTAAAATGACGCCACAAGCAAAACATGTTAAATGACTTTTTCTGTGCGGGCAATAGAATTTTTTTGAGAAGCGAAAAATCGACAATCACTCATTTTTTTGATGAGCTCCTGTGGCCAAACGGTGCCGTTTTGAGCGCTGCCGATCCTGTGAGTCAAAGGTACTAATTATGTCGACATTTCATAAAAATTTGAGCTTTCCACGTGCGATGGATACGCCATAACAAGCAGTCGAAAAATCCGACCGAAAAAACGCCTTTTTTTACACCCCACTTTGAAGTCGAATAAAAAAAAATCCACTCGGCGAAACTTGCTGTACAAAGTTGCTCGTATGTACCAACATGTTTTCTGTGAGGTGTGAAAAAAACAGACCTTTTACTTTGATACAGAAAATTAGCGGATGTTTGGCGCAGATGCCATTTTTTTTGGGGTCTTATTTGAGAGGCATTTTCGCGAAAAATTAAGCACCCAGATTTTTTGTGATTTTTTTCTCGAAAGATATTTGCAACCTCTACGAGATATCAAATTTTGAAAGCTTTTCTGCCGCTGGCCTGCCCAGAAAAAAATCGCAAAAATCGACCCATTTTTGGCATGCTTTTTTTAAGAGGCTCTAGCAAAAAATTTTTCTCTATACGAAAAACCTCAAGTTTTTGGCTGAGGTGTACCGCTACTCTGGCTACAAAAATATGTAATCGGCATGGCTGTAGAGGCTCCCCAAAATTATTGATAAATAGAAAACAAAACGCTTTTTTAAACGGTTTTTTCTCATTTAAAGCATTTTTATGGGCCCGATCGATCCGAAAATCAGTACGGGGGGGTTTCCCCCGATCCCCGACCTGCTCCCAAAATTTGAGCGCGCTGGGACCACGGCTTCTATGGGTTTCACCCGATAGAGCCCTGTGATTTGACTAGACCTTTCGCCAATAACCCTCTAGCCCTCTGATTAAGATTTTTCTTCTGACTTGATTTTCCTGCGGATTCCGATTTTAGTATTTTTTTCACTCTCCGAGGGCGCCGCAAGTAACCAGACAACACGCGCCCTCCGACTCCCCCCCACACACAACACAACACACCCCAACACACACACACCAAAACACACACCGACAAACCCCCAAACCCCAACAAAAAACACCCACAACAACACATCATCAACAACACCAACAACAAATCACACATTCCATCCAATCGCCACACTTTTAAAACCATCAACAAATAGCCCACAACGACATACCACACGCGCACAACAAATTTACTACAGCACATGCATTACTTGTCTCCAAACTTGTATGTTTTACTTTTAAACACCCCGGCACTACTTTATTTACCAACAAACAACTCACACCTAACCATCAACCATCACTCAACAGGTCAAAATTTATTTTACAACCTCCTCTTGTATGACAATAATCCTTAAACTTAGCGATTACCATTAAACACACACAAAACGTGTTGTCATAACCTATATGATCCTTATTTATCATGACTTCATCCCATCCTAACATACATACCCTTATTCTTACTAAATCACTCCACCAAACCTACACTACCCTACTCAATTCCTTATATGTTGAAGCTCGACAGAAAGTTGAATAACAATTTCCTTAACAAACACGTAAAGATGATAAAATTCCTCTATCACACCTCCAATTACCCTTAGGTTAAACAGGTTAAAAACACACCCAATACAATCAACACTTGTTCATTTAAATGTTCAACACAATTATGTTCGATATAAGTTTTCCCATATACGCCCCTCAAACAATAAAAAGCATTTACCAAAAAACGTTCAATATCACTTTAGGGCCAGACGTACGAAAATAGCACTCCAATACCACACACATGATTACCAAGTTTTATATGCTTACAACTTTATACCCACTTCCAAAAACCACACTAGCGTTTCACACTGAATATCCGAATGAAAACTTTACTATAGAACCCCAAATATTCACCAACTTGATGATAATTCAAATTACCACGAACACACTCTTTCAAATCAACCCGAAAGCTCTATTCTAATTCATTTTCGTGAAGAAATGCAATGAATGAGGGGTAAATGATAGAGTATCAGATTATCGATCTTCCATTACTCAAGAGATCCCATACAATCCGATCCTCCTCCAATCTAAACCACTACAGAAACCCACAACATTTGAATAAAATAATCACAAAATAATTTGCAAACAAAAGACCACATCCAACTGAAAATTACCCTGCATTTAATAGAGAAACATCGCTATTATAAGCCTCAAATGGAAAGTGATTATGCAACACACACGCGCTGTCGCGCGTTCAAGTTTATTACTAAAATATTTTGGTGGTGACTTAGGGGCCGCTCTGCGGGGCTACGCCCTACGCAGAGCGGCACAGCCATGGTCTTGATGCCTATCAAAACCGAGGGGCCCTTTACTTACTCCGGATCACTCAAAAACTCTACAAAATGCCCATAAATGTGCAATTTCTGCCATTTTGGGTGGATATACCCCGTAGACTTTTATTAGAACCTTCAACATCTCCCTCTGTATGAAGCTGAAATACATTTGTGCATGAATTCCCACTTATTTGCGATTTTTCATCGAAAATAACATTTTACCATCCGTAGACTTTTGGCGAATGTTTCCTAAAATTTATGAAATGCGTTCGTTTCCCACCTTGAAACCTTTCCATACTGTCCAAAAAAATTGTTCAAAACACGCTTCCCTGACGAGAAAGCAGCCAAAATATTTGCAAAAACTCATTTCCAAATATATTAAAAAATATTCATCAACGAATTTTTCATCAACGTAATTCATAAGACGCTTTCGATTCCGCTTCTTTTGAGCCTAAAATCGTCTCTCTGGCTTAATTCTAAGTGCCATTTTTTAATCAATTTAATTAGGTATGGAATTTTCGAAGGTTTCTCCTTTTTCCCCAAATATCGATTGGACCATTCTCAAATTGTAACCATACAAACTTCTTATTGATATCTAGATTGTATCAAAATTTCAGACGTCTCACTTCAATGCCAACGAAAATATGGCTCATTGAAATTTCACTCATCTCGCGACCGAGAGTTTATAGGTCAATTATAAATGAAAATTTAAAAATCATAATTTACGTCATGAAACCCATCCATTGCATACGAATGATATCCATATAACGCCCACCAAAACCTCCAGAAACCATTTTCGTGGGCAATTGAAATACCGCAGTAAACGTTTCCTATGGGAATTCCTAAAAAAACAACTGCCAGTCAAATTTTACCCTAAACAATGAGCTTTCAACCTGGAAAATGCTGAAAGTTCGAACCTCTCCTCGGTCACTGAAACATGAATGATTAAGAACGCCCACCATAACCAGCACAATCATTTACGTTGGAATGAGTGAAATCTCCATTTGAGCATCAAATTCATTCAAAATAGAACATTTCACGAACGCGAACCATTTCGCAGAATTTCCATAAGTATACTTCAATCATTCGCAGAAATGGAACCCTCAACCAAGTCTGAGACAAAATTTAAAAAACATTGCAAATACATTTGAGTGATGACATTTTACATTTCGTAAATAACATATATGAGACCTGCAAACCATCTCATGAAAAATCCATACATCTCGGGTACACAAACGCACGTGTATTGACCATATATGAACCGCATCCGAGCCATAAATTAAAGTCCACTCATTCACACATTGAGCGATCAAATCCCGCAAGCAATTAATGAGATTTTGTGATGCATCCAGTCAATCTTCTTTATTCCCATTCACAATAAAAATTAACCTCTGCAGAGTAGTGAGAGAAAATTTCCTTTTTCAAACGAACCTCGAATTTCATTTTTCAATCGTCAAAATTGATGAGAGAAAAATTCACTCATAGTGCGCTCGTTAGTAATCGACAAATCCACCATGATGCATTTTTTCTTCAATGAGAATATTGGCATGATCACTGAATACTCCTTTTCCAAGGAGCTCATTCCATTTCGAAATCGAATATACATTTTCTGCAAGACGCATACAATACGAATTTCCGATTTCCAACGTAAAAATACGCTGGTAAACTCAAAACACTAATTTTGCCTAAATATCGAGTGATTCTGGAGCCTCATTAATCTCATTTATCGAGTATTATACGCTTTGTATCGTCTTTGTGACCATTTCAACAGAAATCAGTACCTGGCAACTGCAAACACTCGTATTCTTCATCAACGACCGACGCGACTCTGTTCTTTTCAAAAACAGTGAGGAAATACGAGCGATTTTCAATGTCACTCACTCGTCATGAGTGAGAGCCTCATTCAATCCATGAATTTCGATTGCGTGCTGACAGTGAATGTCGCGAACAAGAAGAATTCTCACACCCTAAGATTGAAGCAAATGGCATCTATTTATCGCCCGAACGTCGACAAAATTCACAACTGAGAGTCAAATTACGGAAAAATGAGTTAATTTTACGTTATTTATATATATATATATAACTCCCTGATGTTCTTACTCGTTAACATTGCGCTAAAAACGTGAAAAATTACCTCGGAAGATAGCCATTCAAAAATTTCGGTTTCAAAATACCAGCACTCTGACGTGACCGCCGCCAGCTCTCACACTTAGCCTCAGAACGGGCCGACTGTGGACTTTGAAAATTTCGACATAAAAATTCAAATTCGAGTTTCCATCGTTGATGGAGGTGAAAAACACTCTGTATAGGTAAATCGTCAATTTCCAACACATTTCATCTCTATAAAATTTCTTGTGGAACGCCTCTAAAGTCCTCAAATAATAAAAAATTACCGCATCATCAAATGAGTGAAATATGAGCGATTAAAATTGAGGCTTTTTCGCTTGACTCTCGAAACAAGAAATATTTCTAGCAACTCTAAAGACACTACCTTGCCCTCAAAAAATAGCTGCGTGCCCTCGAATGAGTGTAAAGTGAAGAAAACTCAAATCACTCATACTTCATCATTAAACTCCCAGATCGAAATTGCTTAGAAAAAATTTCCAATAGTTTGCGATTTCACAACATGTCGAGTGAAAAAAAAGCCAGAAAAAGGGTATTTTATGCCCTATAATGGACATCGCGACGACTCCGGGAAACATAAATCGCGCGAAACGGGCAAAACGGCGAAAAACGTGTTTTTCGTGAAATAACGCGAATTTCGTTCTGAAAATTTCACTGAATACGTAAAAAAATACGACTAGCAAAACATGTTAAATAACTTTTTCTGCACGGGCGACAGAACATTTTTAGGAAGCGAAAAATCGAAAATCACTCATTTTTTGATGAGCTGCTGTGGCCAAACGGTAGCGTTTTAAGCGCTGCCAATCCTGTGAGTCGTAGGTATTTTTGATGGCAACCTCTCATGAAATTTTGAGACTTTCACGTGCGACGGGGACGCCATGAGAAGCAGTCGAAAAATCCGACCGAAAAAACGCCTTTTTTTACACCCCACTTTGAAGTCGAATAAAAAAAAATCCAGCTGGCGAAACTTGCTGTACCAAGTTGCTCGTATGTACCAACATGTTTTCTGTGAGTTGTGAAAAAACCAGACCTCTAACTTTGATACAGAAAATTAGCGGATGTTTGGCGCAGATGCCTTTTTTTCCGAGGTCTTATTTGAGAGGCATTTTCTCTAAAAATTAGGCACCCAGATTTTTTGTGATTTTTTTCACGAGAGATATTTCCAAGCTCTACCAGATATCGAATTTTGAAAGCGTTTCCGCCGCTGGCCTGGCCAGAAAAAAATAGCAAAAATTGACAACTTTTTTGCATGCTTTTTTTGAGAGGCTCTAGCAAAAAATTTTTCTCTATACGAAAAACCTCAAGTTTTTGGCTGAGGTGTACCGCTACTCTGGCTACAAGATTATGAAATCGACATGGCTGTAGAGCCGCTCTCCAAAAAGTATAATTAGAAATACCAAACGCTTTTTTCATCAGCTTTTTCTCATTTAAAGCATTTTTATGGGCCCGATCGAGCCGAGAGGCGAAACTTAAGGTTTTTTCACGAGGCCCCGTCTGGCCACAAAATTGGAGCCCGCTACGACCCCGCGTTCTGGTACTTTACTCTTGTACTCCATCGGAATCCGCCTAGTCTTTTTGTCTACCCACACAAGCACCTCCACAAAAGTCCCGATCTAAACCTAAACGCGGATTTCGATTCTGGTTTTTCTCACATTTTGGAGGTGCGCCGCTAGTAACCAGACAACTCGCCCCTCCTCCCTCCACACAAACACACACCCACACACACACACCCAAACACACACCGCCAAACCCCCAAACAACAAAAAACACCCACAACAACACATCATCAACACCACCAACAACAAACCACCCATACCACTCACACTCCTCACACTTATAAAACCATCAACAAATGACCCACAACAACATAGCACACGCGCACAACAAATTTAGTACAGCCCGTACCTTACTTGTAACCAAACTTTTATGTTTTACTATTAAACACCCCGGCACTACTTAATTTACCAACAAACAACTCACACCTAACCATCAACCATCACTCAACAGGTCTAAAATAATTAAACTAACTCTTTTAGTATGACAATAATCCCTAAACCTAGCGATTACCATTAAACACACATAAAACGTGTTGTCATAACCTATATGATCCTTATTTATCATGACTTCATCCCATCTTAACATAAATCCCCTTATTCTTACTAAATCACTCCACCAAACCTACATTACCCTACTCAATTCCTTATATGTTGAATCTCGACAGAAAGTTGAATAACAATTTCCTTAACAAACACGTAAAGATGATAAAATTCCTCTATCACACCTCCAATTACCCTTAGGTTAAACAGGTTAAAAAACACACCCAATACAATCAACACTTGTTCATTTAAATGTTCAACACAATTATGTTCGATATAAGTTTTCCCATATACGCCCCTCAAACAATAAAAAGCATTTACCAAAAAACGTTCAATATCACTTTAGGGCCAGACGTACGAAAATAGCACTCCAATACCACACACATGATTACCAAGTTTTATATGCTTACAACTTTATACCCACTTCCAAAAACCACAATAGCGTTTCACACTGAATATCCGAATGAAAAGTTTACTATAGAACTCCAAATATTCACCAACTTGATGATAATTCAAATTACCACGAACACACTCTTTCAAATCAACCCGAAAAACTCTATTCTAATTCATTTTCGTGAAGAAATGCAATGAATGAGGGGTAAATGATAGAATATCAGATTATCGATCTTCCATTACTCAAAAGATCCCATACAATCCGAACCTCCTCCAATCTAAACCACTACAGAAACCCACAACATTTAAATAAAATAATCACAAAATAGATTTGCAAAACAAAGGCCACTTCCAACTGAAAATTAGCCCGCTTTCAATAGAGAAACATCGCTATTATACGCCTCAATTGGAAAATGATTATGCAACAAACGCGCTGTCGCGCGTTCAAATTAATGCTAAAATATTTTGGTGGTGATTTAGGGGCCGCTCTGCGAGGGCGATGCCCTACGCAGAGCGGCACAGCCATGGTCTTGATACCTATCAAAACCGAGAAGCCCTTTACTTACTCCGGATCACTCAAAAACTCTACAAAATGACCATTAATGTGCAATTTCTGCCATTTTGGGCGGATTTATACCGTAGACTTTTATCACACCCTTAAACATCTCCCTCTGCATGAAACTGAAACACATTTGTGCATGAATTCCCACATTTTTGTGATTTTTCATCGAACATAACATTTTACCATCCGTAGACTTTTGGCGAATGTTTCCTAAAATTTATGAAATGCGAACGTTTCCCACCTTGCAGCCCTTCCATACTGTCCAAAAAAATTGTTCAAAACACTCTTCCCTGACGAGAAAACAGCCAAAATATTTGCAAAATATCATTTCCAAATATATTAAAAAATATTCATTAGGAAATTTTTTATCGACATAATTCATAAGACGCTCTGGATTCCGCTTCTTTTGAGCCTAAAATCGTCTCTCTGGCTTGTTTCTAAGTGCCATTTTTTTATCAATTTAATTAGGTATGGAATTTTCGAACGTTTCTTCTTTTTCCCCAAATATCGATTGGACCATTCTCAAATTGTAACCATACAAACTTCTCATCGATTTCTAGATCGTATCAAAATTTCAGATGTCTTACTTCAATGCCAACGAAAATATGGCTCATTGAAATTTCACACCTCTCGCGACCGAGTATTTATAGATCAATCATCAATGAAAATTCAAAAATCATAATTTATGTCATGAAACCCCCTCATTCTTCTCAAATGAAATACCAAATAACGCCCACCAAAACCTCCAGAAACCATTTTCAAGGACAATTGAAATATCGCAGAAAACGTTTACATGAATATTCACAGAAGAACAACAGCCCGTCAAATTTTACCCCAAACAGGGAATTTTTAACCTGGAAAATGCTGGATGTTCGAACCTCTCGTCGGGCATAGAATCATGAATAATTTAGAACGCCCACCAAAATCAGCACAAAAATTTATGTTGGAATGAGTGATATCTCCATTTGAGCAGTAAATTTCTTCAAAGTAGAACATTTCACGAGCGCAAACCATTTGCAGAATTTCCATAGGTATACTTCAATCATTCACCAAAATAGAACCCTCGACCAAGTCTGGGAGAGAATTTACAAATTTTCAAAATTATTATGAGTGATGACATTTTACTTTTCGTAAATTACACATATGAAACCTGCGAACCACATCTCTCGAAAATTCCAGACATCTCGGGGACACACATACGCACGCGCATTCACCATACAAAGCCGATCCCTTAACCACTGTGCCACGGCGAGCAACAATCTTCTTACATTCCCATTCACAATAAAAATTGACCTCTGAAAAATACTGAGAGAAAATTTTCATTTCAAACAAACCTCCAATTTCATTTTTCAATCGCCAAAATTGATGAGAGAAAAATTCACTCATCGTACGCTCTTTAGTAATCGACAAATCCACCATGTACACTCTTTTTTTCAATGAAAATATAGGCATGATCACTAAACACTTCTTTTCCAAGGAGCACATTCCATACCGAAATCGAATGTTTATTTTCTTCAACATGCATACAGTACGAATTTCCAATTTCCAACGTAAAAATACGCTGGTAAACTCACAACACTAATTTTGCCTGAATATCGAGTGATTCTGAAGCCTCATTCATCTCATGTATCGAGTATTATAAGTTTTCTATACTCATTGTGAACAATTCAACTGAAATCAGTACCTGGCAACTGCAAACACTCGTATTCTTCATCAAAGACCGACTTGACTCTGTTCATTTCGAAAACAGCGAGGAAATGCGAGCGATTTTCAATGTCACTCACTCGCAATGAGAGCCTCTTTCAATTCATGAATTTCGATTGCGTGCTGACACTTTAATTACGAACAAGAGAAATTCTCACACCCAGAGATGGACGCAAATGGCATCTATTTATCACCCGAACGTCGACAAAATTCACAACTGATAGTCAAATTACGGAAAAATGAGTTAATTTTACGTTATTTATATATATATATATAACTCCCTGATGTTCTTACTCGTTAACGTTGCGCTAAAAACGTGAAAAATTACCTCGGAAAATAGCCATTCAAAAATTTCGGTTTCAAAATACCAGCACTCTGACGTGACCGCCGCCAGCTCTCACACTTAGCCTCAGAACGGGCCGACTGTGGACTTGAAAAATTTCGACATTAAAATTCAAATTCGAGTTTCCATCGTTGATGGAGGTGAAAAACACTCTGTATAGGTAAATCGTCAATTTCCAACACATTTCATCTCTATAAAATTTCTTGTGGAACGCCTCTAAAGTCCTCAAATAATTAAAAATTACCGCATCATCAAATGAGTGAAATATGAGCGATTAAAATTGAGGCTTTTTCGCTTGACTCTCGAAACAAGAAATATTTCTAACAACTCTAAAGACACTACCTTGCCCTCAAAAAATAGCTGCGTGCCCTCGAATGAGTGTAAAGTGAACAAAACTCAAATCACTCATACTTCATCATTAAACTCCCAGATCGAAATTGCTTAGAAAAAATTTCCAATAGTTTGCGATTTCACAACATGTCGAGTGAAAAAAAAGCCAGAAAAAGGGTATTTTATGCCCTATAATGGACATCGCGACGACTCCGGGAAACATAAATCGCGCGAAACGGGCAAAACAGCGAAAAACGCGTTTTTCGTGAAATAACGCGAATTTCGTTCTGAAAATTTCACTGAATACGTAAAAAAATGCGACTAGCAAAACATGTTAAATGACTTTTTCTGTACGGGCGACAGAACATTTTTAGGAAGCGAAAAATCGAAAATCACTCATTTTTTGATGAGCTGCTGTGGCCAAACGGTCGCGTTTTGAGCGCTGCCAATCCTGTGAGTCGTAGGTATTTTTGATGCCAACCTCTCATGAAATTTTGAGACTTTCACGTGCGATGGGGACGCCATGAGAAGCAGTCGAAAAATCCGACCGGAAAAACGTCTTTTTTTTCACCCCACTTTGAAGTCGAATAAAAAAAAATTCAGCTGGCGAAACTTGCTGTACAAAGTTGCTCGTATGTACCAACATGTTTTCTGTGAGGTGTGAAAAAACCAGACCTCTTACTTTGATACAGAAAATTAGCGGATGTTTGGCGCAGATGCCTTTTTTTCCGAGGTCTTTTTTGAGAGGCATTTTCTCGAAAAATTAGGCACCCAGATTTTTTGTGATTTTTTTCACGAGAGATATTTTCAAGCTTTACCAGATATCAAATTTTGAAAGCCTTTCCGCCGCTGGCCTGGCCAGAAAAAAATGCCAAAAATCGACAACTTTTTTGCATGCTTTTTTTAAGAGGCTCTAGCAAAAAATTTTTCTCTATACGAAAAACCTCAAGTTTTTGGCTGAGGTGTACCGCTACTCTGGCTACAAGATTATGAAATCGACATGGCTGTAGAGCCGCTCTCCAAAAAGTATAATTAGAAAAACTAAACGCATTTTTCATCACTTTTTTTTCAATTAAAGCATTTTTATGGGCCCGATCCATCCGAAAATCGGTACGGGGGGGTTTCCCCCGATCCCCGACCCGGTCCCAAAATTTGAGCGGGCTGCGACCACGCGTTCGGGTACTTTACTCTTGTTTCCCCTCGGAGTAGCATAGGACTGTTTTTCAATCCCACACAAGCACCTCCACAAAAGTCTCAATACAAATCTAAATGCGGTTTCTGATTCTGGTTTTTTCTCACATTTGGAGGTGCGCCGCAAGTAACCAGCACACACACGCGCCCTCCGACTCCCCCCCACAACACAACACACACACACACACACACACCCAAACACACCCCCCGAAACCCCCAAACAACAAAAAACACCCACAACAACACATCATCAACAACACCAACAACAAATCACACATTCCATCCAATCGCCACACTTTTAAAACCATCAAAAAATCGCCCACAACAACATACCACACGCGCACAACAAATTTAGTACAGCCCGTACAATTACTTTTCACCAAACTTTTATGTTTTACTTTTAAACACCCCGGCACTACTTTATTTACCAACAAACAACTCACACCTAACCATCAACCATCACTCAACAGGTCAAAAATAATTTTACAACCTCCTCTTGTATGACAATAATCCTTAAACCTAGCGATTACCATTGAACACACACAAAACGAGTTGTCATAACCTATCCAATCATAATTTATCATATCCTCAATTTCAAAACCAATCTATCATACATTACTGTTGAATTTTCAGCTACCTCATACCTCATCCCATCTATCTTGACACACATCCCCTTATTCTTACTAAATCACTCCACCAAACCTATACACTACCCGACTCAATTCCTTATATTTTAAAGCTCGACAGAAAGTTGCATAACAATTTCCTTAACGGAGACATATAGTTGATAAAATTCCTCTATCACACCTCCAATTACCCTCAGGTTAAACAGGTTAAACAAACACACCCAATACAATCAACACTTGTATATTTAAATGTTCAATACAATTATGTTCGATATAAGTTTTCCCATATACGCCCCTCAAACAATAAAAAACATTTACAAAAAACGTTCAATATCACTTTAGGACCAGACGTACGAAAATAGCACTCCATTAGCACCGAATGATAAAGTTTTATATGCTTACAAGTTTATACCCACTTCCAAAAACCACACTAGCGTTTCACACTGAATATCCGCATGAAAACTTTACTGCAAAGCCCCAAATATTCACAAACTTCATGATAGTTCAAATTATCATGAACAAACTCTTTCAAATTCCTTTTCGTGAATAAATGGAATGAATGAGAAGTATATGATGAAGTATTACATTGACCATCTATCATTGCTCCAGAGATCCCATACAATCCAATCCTCCTTCAATCTAAACCACTACAGAAACCCACAACATTTGAATGAAATAATCACAAGTAAATTTGCAAACAAAAGACCACATCCAACTGAAAATTAGCCCGCTTTTATAGAGAAACACCGCTATTATACGCCTCAAATGGAAAATAATTATGCAACACACGCGCTGTCGCGCGTTCAAATTTAATGCCAGAATATTTTGGTGATGACTTAGGGGCCGCTCTGCGGGGCTACGCCCTACGCAGAGCGGCACAGCCATGGTCTTGATGCCTATCAAAACCGAGGGGCCCTTTACTTACTCCGACTCACTCAAAAACTCTACAAAATGCCCATTAATGTGCAATTTCTGCCCTTTTGGGTGGATTTACCACGTAGACTTTTATCATAACCTTCAAAATCTCCCTCTGCATGAAACTGAAATACATTTGTGCATGAATTCCCACTTTTTTGTGATTTTTCATCGAAAATAACATTTTACCTTCCGTAGACTTTTGGCGATTGTTTCCTAAAATTTATGAAATGCGTAGGGTTCTCACCTTGCAACCCTTCCATACTGTCCAAAAAAAATGTTCAAAACACACTTCCCTGACGAGAAAACAGCCAAAATATTTGCAAAATATCATTTCCAAATATATTAAAAAATATTCATTAAAAAATTTTTCATCGACATAATTCATAAGACGCTCTGGATTCCGCTTCTTTTGAGCCTAAAATCGTCTCTCTGGCTTGTTTCTAAGTGCCATTTTTTTATCAATTTAATTAGGTATGGAATTTTCGAAGGTTTCTTCTTTTTCCCCAAATATCGATTGGACCATTTTCAAATTTTAACCATACAAACTTCTCATCGATTTCTAGATCGTATCAAAATTTCAGACGTCTAACTTCAATGCCAACGAAAATATGGCTCATTGAAATTTCACACCTCTCGCGACCGAGTATTTATAGATCAATCATCAATGAAAATTTGAAAATCATAATTTATGTCATGAAACCCCCTCATTCTCTTCGAATGAAATACCAAATAACGCCCACCAAAACCTCCAGAAACCATTTCCAAGGACAACTGAAATATCGCAGAAAACGTTTACGTGAAAAATTTCCAGAAAAACAACTGCCAGTCAAATTTTACCCCAAACAGGGAATTTTTTACCTGGAAAATGCTAAATGTTCGAACCTCTTCTCGGGCACTGAAACATGAATAATTTAGAACGCCCACCAAAATCAGCACAAAAATTTATGTTGGAATGAGTGATATCTCCATTTGAGCAGTAAATTTCTTCAAAGTAGAACATTTCACGAGCGCAAACCATTTGCAGAATTTCCATAAGTATACTTCAATCATTCACCAAAATAGAATCCTCGACCAAGTCTGAGAGAGAATTTACAAATTATTCCAAATTATTATGAGTGATGACATTTTACTTTTCGTAAATAACACATATGAGACCTGCGAACCATATCTCTCGAAAATTCCAGACATCTCGGGGACACACATACGCACGCGCATTCACCATACAACGCCGATCCCTTAACCACTCTGCCACGGCGAGCAACAATCTTCTTACATTCCCATTCACAATAAAAATTGACCTCTGAAAAATACTGAGAGAAAATTTTCAATTCAAACGAACCTCGAATTTCATTTTTCAATCGCCAAAATTGATAAGAGAAAAATTCACTCATTGTACGCTCGTTAGTAATCGACAAATCCACCACGATGCACTTTTTCTTCAATGAGAATATAGGCATGATCACTAAACACTCCTTTTCCAAGGAGCACATTCCATATCGAAATCGAATGTTTATTTTCTTCAACATGCATACAGTACGAATTACCGATTCCCAACGTAAAAATACGCTGATAAACTCACAACACTCATTTTGTGGAAATATCGAGTGATTCTGGAGCCTCATTAATCTCATTTATCGAGTATTATACGGTTTGTATCGTCTCTGTGACCATTTCAACAGAAATCAGTACCTGGCAACTGCAAACACTCGTATTCTTCATCAAATACCGACTTGACTCTGTTCATTTCGAAAACAGCGAGGAAATGCGAGCGATTTTCAATATCACTCACTCGTATACGTGAGAGCCTCTTTAAATTCATGAATTTCGATTCATGCTGACACTTTAATTGCGAACAAGAGAAATTCACACACCCAAAGATGGAAGCAAATGGCATCTATTCATCGCCCGAACGTCGACAAAATTCACAACTGATAGTCAAATTACGTAAAAATGAGTTAAATTTACGTTATATATATACGCAAATGACTCCCTGATGTTCTTACTCGTTAACACTGTGCTAAGAACGTGAGAAATTTCTTCGGAAAGATAGCCATTCAAAAATTTCGGTTTCAAAGTAACAACACTCTGACGTGACCGCACTCAGCTCGCACACATAGCCTCTGTACGGGTCGACTGTGGACTTTGAAAATTTCAACATCAAAATTCAAATTCGGGTTTCCATCGTTGATGGAGGTGAAAAACACTTCGTATAGGTAAATCGTCAATTTCCAACACATTTCATCTCCATAAAATTTCTTGTGGAACGCCTCTAAAGTCCTCAAATAATTAAAAATTAATGCATCATCAAATGAGTGAAATATGAGCGACTAAAATTGAGCTTTTTTCGCTTGACTTTCGAAACAAGAAATATTTCTAGCGACTCTAGAGACACTACCTTGCCCTCAAAAAATAGCCGCGGGCCCTCGAATGAGTGTAAAGTGAACAAAACTCAAATCACTCATACTTCATCAATAAACTCCCAGATCGAAATTGCTTAGAAAAAATTTACATTGGTTTGCTCTTTCAAACTAGGTCGAGTGGAAAATATGTAAAAAAAATTATTTTTATGCCCTATAATGGAAATCACGATGACTCGGGGAAACATAAATCGCGCGAAATGGGCAAAACGGCGAAAAACGCGTTTTTCGTGAAATACCGCGAATTTCGTTCTGAAAATTTCACTGAATACGTAAAAAAATGCGACTAGCAAAACATGTTAAATGACTTTTTCTGTACGGGCGACAGAACATTTTTAGGAAGCGAAAAATCGAAAATCACTCATATTTTGATGAGCTGCTGTGTCCAAACGGTGGGGTTTTGAGCGCTGCCAATCTTGTGAGTCGTAGGTATTTTTGAGGGCAACCTCTCATGAAATTTTGAGACTTTCACGTGCGATGGGGACGCCATGAGAAGCAGTCGAAAAATCCGACCGAAAAAACGCCTTTTTTTACACCCCACTTTGAAGTCGAATAAAAGAAAATCTGACTGGCGAAACTTGCTGTACCAAGTTGCTCGTATGTACCAACATGTTTTCTGTGAGGTGTGAAAAAACCAGACCTCTTACTTTGATACAGAAAATTAGCGGATGTTTGGCGCAGATGCCTTTTTTTCCGAGGTCTTTTTTGAGAGGCATTTTCTCGAAAAATTAGGCACCCAGATTTTTTGTGATTTTTTTCACGAGAGATATTTGCAACCTCTACCTGATATCAAATTTTGAAAGCCTTTCCGCCGCTGGCCTGGCCAGAAAAAAATCGCAAAAATTGACCATTTTTTTGCATGCTTTTTTTGAGAGGCTCTAGCAAAAAATTTTTCTCTATACGAAAAACCTCAAGTTTTTGGCTGAGGTGTACCGCTACTCTGGCTACAAGATTATGAAATCGGCATGGCTGTAGAGCCGCTCTCCAAAAAGTATAATTAGAAATACCAAACGCTTTTTTCATCAGTTTTTTTTCAATTAAAGCATTTTTATGGGCCCGATCGAGCCGAGAGGCGAAACTTAAGGTTTTTTAGCGACTTTCCATCTGCCCTCCAAATTTGAGCTCGCTGCGACCCCGCCTTCTGGTACTTGTCTCTTGTGAGGTACCAAATTTTTCCCCGTTGTTTCCGAGCACTAAACACAAGCACCCTCCCTTATAGTACTAGTTCTAGCATCTCTTCGAAATGCGTATTTTAGTTTTAGTGCTTTTTTCAAATCCGGAGGGCGCCGCAAGTAACCAGAACACCAACGCGCCCTCCTCCTCCCACACACAAACACACACCCACACACACACACCCAAACACACACCGCCAAACCCCCAAACAACAAAAAACACCCACAACAACACATCATCAACACCACCAACAACAAACCACCCATACCACTCACACTCCTCACACTTATAAAACCATCAACAAATGACCCACAACAACATAGCACACGCGCACAACAAATTTAGTACAGCCCGTACCTTACTTGTAACCAAACTTATATGTTTTACTTTTAAACACCACAGCCACCACTTAATTTACCAACAAACAACTCACACCTAATTCAACCATCACTCAACAGGTCAAATATATACTAACTCCTCTTGTATGACAATAATCCCTAAACCTAGCGATTACCATTAAACACACACAAAACGAGTAGTCATAACCTATATGATCCTTATTAATCATGACTTTACCTTCAAACCCAATCTGTCGTATTTAACTTTTGAATTTTCAACCCCTCATATTTCATCCCATCTATCTTAACATACATCCCCTTATTCTTACTAAATCACTTCACCAAACCTATACACTACCCAACACAATTCCTTATATTTTAAAGCTCGACAGAAAGTTGCATAACAATTTCCTTAACAGAGACGTAAAGATGATAAAATTGCTCTATCACACCTCCAATTACTCTCAGGTTAAATAGGTTAAAAAACACCACCAATAAAATCAACACTTGTTTATTTTAATGTTCAATACAATTATGTTCGATATAAGTTTTCCCATATACGCCCCTCAAACAATAAAAAGCATTTACCAAAAAACATTCAATATCACTTTAGCGCCAGACGTACGAAAATACCACTCCAATAGCACACGAGAATTACAGAGTTTCATATGCCTACAAGTTTAAAACCACTTTCACAAACCACACTAGCGTTTCATACTGAATATCCGCATGAAAACATTACTATAGAGCCCCAAATATTCACCAACTTAGTGATAGCTGAAATTACCATGAACACACTCTTTCAAATCAACCCGAAACACTCAATTCAAACTCATTTTTGTGAAGAAATTGAATGAATGAGCGGTAAATAACAGAGTATTAGATTACCCATCTTTCATTTCTCCGAAGATCCCATACAATCTGATCCTTCTTCAATCCAAACCACTATAGAAACCCACAACATTTGACTAAAATAATCCCAAAATGAGTTTGCAAACAAAAGACTACATCCAACTGAAATTAGCCCGCTTTTAATAGAGAAACATCGCTATTATACGCCTCAATTGGAAAATGATTTTGCAACACACGCGCTGTCGCGCGTTCAAATTTAATGCTAGAATATTTTGGTGGTGATTTAGGGGCCGCTCTGCGAGGGCGATGCCCTACGCAGAGCGGCACAGCCATGGTCTTGATACCTATCAATACCGAGAAGCCCTTTACTTACTCCGGATCACTCAAAAACTCTACAAAATGACCATTAATGTGCAATTTCTGCCATTTTAGGCGGATTTATCCCGTAGACTTTTATCACACCCTTAGACATCTCCCTCTGCATGAAACTGAAACACATTTGTGCATGAATTCCCACATTTTTGTGATTTTTCATCGAAAATAACATTTTACCATCCGTAGACTTTTGGCGAATGTTTCCTAAAATTTAGGAAATGCAAACGTTTCCCACCTTGCAACCCTTCCATACTGTCCAAAAAAATTGTTCAAAACACTCTTCCCTGACGAGAAAACAGCCAAAATATTTGCAAAATATCATTTCCAAATATATTAAAAAATATTCATTAAAAAATTTTTCATCGACATAATTCATAAGACGCTCTGGATTCCGCTTTTTTTGAGCCTAAAATCGTCTCTCTGGCTTGTTTCTAAGTGCCATTTTTTTATCAATTTAATTAGGTATGGAATTTTCGAAGGTTTCTTCTTTTTCCCCAAATATCGATTGGACCATTTTCAAATTTTGACCATACAAACTTCTCATCGATTTCTAGATCGTATCAAAATTTCAGACGTCTTACTTCAATGCCAACGAAAATATGGCTCATTGAAATTTCACACCTCTCGCGACAGAGAGTTTATAGATCAATTATCAATGAAAATTTAAAAATCATAATTTATGTCATGAAACCCCCTCATTCTCTTCGAATGAAATACCAAATAACGCCCACCATAACCTCCAGAAACCATTTTCAAGGACAGCTGAAATATCGCAGAAAACGTTTACATGAAGAATTCCCAGAAAAACAACTGCCAGTCAAATTTTACCCCAAACGGGGAATTTTTTACCTGGAAAATGCTGGAAATTCGAACCTCTCATCGGGCACTGAAACATGAATAATTTAGAACGCCCACCAAAATCAGCGCAAAAATCCATGTTGGAATGAGTGATATCTCCATTTGAGCAGTAAATTTCTTCAAAGTAGAACATTTCACGAGCGCAAACCATTTGCAGAATTTCCATAAGTATACTTCAATCATTCACCAAAATAGGACCCTCGACCAAGTCTGAGAGAGAATTTACAAATTATTCCAAATTATTACGAGTGATGACATTTTACTTCTCGTAAATAACACATATGAGGCCTGCGAACCATATCTCTCGAAAATTCCAGACATCTCGGGGACACACATACGCACGCGCATTCACCATACAACGCCGATCCCTTAACCACTGTGCCATGGCGACCAACAACCTTCTTACATTCTCATTCACAATAACAATTGACCTCTGAAAAATACTGAGAGAATATTTTCATTTCAAACGAACCTCCAATTTCATTTTTCAGTCGCCAAAATTGATGAGAGAAAAATTCACTCATCGTACGCTCTTTAGTAATCGACAAATACACCATGATGCACTCTTTCTTCAATGAGAATATAGGCATGATCACTAAACACTCCTTTTCCAAGCACATTCCATATCGAAATCGAATGTTTATTTTCTTCAACATGCATACAGTACGAATTACCGATTTCCAACGTAAAAATACGCTGATAAACTCACAACACTCATTTTGCCTAAATATCGAGTGATTCTGGAGCCTCATTAATCTCATTTATCGAGTATTATACGGTTTGTATCGTCTTTGTGACCATTTCAACAGAAATCAGTACCTGGCAACTGGAAACACTCGTATTCTTCATCAAAGACCGACTTGACTCTGTTCATTTCGAAAACAGCGAGGAAATGCGAGCGATTTTCAATGTCACTCACTCGTAATGATGAGAGCCTCTTTCAATTCATGAAATTCGATTGCGTGCTGACACTTTAATTGCGCACAAGAGAAATTCTCACACCCAAAGATGGAAGCAAATGGCATCTATTCATCGCCCGAACGTCGACAAAATTCACAACTGATAGTCAAATTACGTAAAAATGAGTTAAATTTACGTTATATATATATATATAAACGACTCCCTGATGTTCTTACTCGTTAACACTGTGCTAAAAACGTGAGAAATTTCCTCAGAAAGATAGCCATTCAAAAATTTCGGTTTCAAAGTAACAACACTCTGACGTGACCGCCGCCAGCTCACACACTTGGCATCAGAACGGGCAGAAGCTGGACTTATAAAATTTCGACACAAAATTCAATTTCGAGTTTCCATCGTTGATGGAGGTGAAAAACATTACGTATAGGTAAATCGTCAATTTCCAACACATTTCATCTCTATAAAATTTCTTGTGGAACGCCTCTAAAGTCCTCAAATAATTAAAAATTAATGCATCATCAAATGAGTGAAATATGAGCGACTAAAATTGAGCTTTTTTCGCTTGACTCTCGAAACAATAAATATTTCTAGCGACTCTAAAGACACTACCTTGCCCTCAAAACACAGCTGCGGGCCCTCGAATGAGTGTAAAGTGAACAAAACTCAAATCACTCATACTCCATCAATAAGCTCTCAAATTGAAATTGCTTAGAAAAAATTTCCAATGGTTTGCGATTTCACACTATGTCGAGTGGGAAAAAAACCGAAAAAAGGGTATTTTATGCCCTATAATGGAGATCGCGACGACTCCGGGAAACATAAATCGAGCGATTCGGGCGAAATCGCCAAAAACGGCTATTTCGTAAACTACTGCGATTTTCGCTCTGAACATTTTACTGAACACGTAAAATGATGCGCCTAGCAAAACATGTCAAATGACTTTTTCTGTACGGGCGAAAGATTGTTTTTGAGCGGCGAAAAATCGAAAATCACTCATTTTTTGATGAGCTCCTGCGGCCAAACGGTGGCGTTTTGAGCGCTGCCAATCCTGTGAGTCGTAGATAATAATGATGTCAACCTCTCATGAAAATTTGAGGCTTTCACCTGCAATGGATACGCCATGAGGAGCAGTCAAAAAATCGGACCGAAAAAACGCCCTTTTTACACCCATTTTCGAAGCCCTATAAAAAATTTTCTATGCCGAATTTCGACGCCAAATAATTATTTTCTATGAAGCGAATTGTTTCCAACGTTCTGACGAAAAATCAGACCTATTGTCCCTCAAAATAAAGAGAACGGACGTTTGGCGCGGAACACATGTTTTTTTTGAGAGTTTTTGAGGCTCATTTTCTCGAAAAATTAAAAACCCAGATTTTTTGTGATTTTTTTACTGAAAGAACTTTGCAATGTCTACAAGATATCAAAGTTTGAGCGCTTTTGAGCAGCGGGCCTGGCCAGAAAAAAATGCCAAAAATCAACAACTTTTTTGCATGCTTTTTTTGAGAGGCTCTAGCAAAAAATTTTTCTCTATGCCAAACATTCCAAGTTTTTGGCTGAGGTGTACCGCTACTCTGACTACAAGAACATGTAATCGGCATGGCTGTAGAGGCGCCCCAAAATTATTGATAAATAGAAAACAAAACGCTTTTTCAAACGGTTTTTTCTCATTTAAAGCATTTTTATGGGCCCGATCGAGCCGAGAGGCGAAACTTAAGGTTTTTTAGCGAGCCTCCATCCGGCCTCTGAATTTGAGCTCGCTGCGACCCCGCCTTCTGGTACTTGTCTCTTGTGAGGTACCAAATTTTTCCCCGTTGTTTCCGAGCACAAAACACAAGCACCCTCCCTTATAGTACTAGTTCTAGCATCTCTTCGAAATGCGTATTTTAGTTTTAGTGCTTTTTTCAAATCCGGAGGGCGCCGCGAGTAACCAGCACACCAGCGCCCTCCTCCTCCCACACACAAACAACACACACCCACACACACACCAAAACACACACCGCCAAACCCCCAAACAACAAAAAACACCCACAACAACACATCATCAACAACACCAACAACAAATCACACATTCCATCCAATCGCCACACTTTTAAAACCATCAACAAATAGCCCACAACCACATACCACACGCGCACAACAAATTTAGTACAGCCCATGCGTTACTTGTCTCCAAACTTGTATGTTTTACTTTTAAACACCACAGCCACTACTTAATTTACCAACAAACAACTCACACCTAACCATCAACCATCACTCAACAGGTCTAAAATAACTAAACTAATTCCTTTAGTATGACAGTAATCCCTAAACCTATCGATTACAATTAAACACACACAAAACGAGTAGTCATAACCCATATGATCCTTATTTATCATGACTTTACATTCAAACCCAATCTATCGTATATTACCATTGAATTTGCAGCCCCCTCATACTTCATCCCATCTATCTTAACATACATCCCCTTATTCTTACTAAATCACTTCACCAAACCTATACACTACCCGACTCAATTCCTTATATTTCAGAGCTCGACAGAATGTGCAATAACAATTTCCTTAACGGAGACGTAAATATGAAAAAATTCCGCTATCACACCTCCAATTACCCTCAGGTTAAACAGGGGAAAAATTACACCCAATACAAACAATACTCGTTTATTTAAATGTTAAACACAATTTTGTTCGATATAAGTTTTCCCATACACGCCCCTCAAACAATTAAAAGCATTTACCAAAAAACATTCAATATCACTTTAGCGCCAGACGTACGAAAATAGCACTCCAATAGCACACGAGAATTACAGAGTTTCATATGCCTACAAGTTTAAACCCACTTTCACAAACCACACTAGCGTTTCATACTGAATATCCGCATGAAAACATTACTATAGAGCCCCAAATATTCACCAACTTAATGATAGCTAAAATTACCATGAACACACTCTTTCAAATCAACCCGAAACACTCAATTCAAACTCATTTTCGTGAAGAAATTGAATGAATGAAAGGTAAATAACAGAGTATTAGATTACCCATCTTTCATTTCTCCGAAGATCCCATACAATCTGATCCTTCTTACATCTAAACCACTATAGAAACCCACAACATTTGACTAAAATAATCCCAAAATGAGTTTGCAAACAAAAGACTACATCCAACTGAAATTAGCCCGCTTTTAATAGAGAAACATCGCTATTATACGCCTCAATTGGAAAATGATTATGCAACACACGCGCCGTCGCGCGTTCGCGTTTAATACTAGAATATTTTGGTCGTGATTTAGGGGCCGCTCTGCGAGGGCGATGCCCTACGCAGAGCGGCACAGCCATGGTCTAGATGCCTATCAAAACCGAGGGGCCCTTTACTCACTCCGGATCACTCAAAAACTCTACAAAATGCCCATAAATGTGCAATTTCTGCCATTTTGGGTGGATTTACCCCGTAGACTTTTTTCATAAACTTAAACTTTTCCCTCTGCATGAAACTGAAATACATTTGTGCATGAATTCCCACATTTTTGTGATTTTTCATCGAAAATAACATTTTACCATCCGTAGACTTTTGGCGAATGTTTCCTAAAATTTATGAAATGCGAACGTTTCCCACCTTGCAACCCTTCCATACTGTCCAAAAAAATTGTTCAAAACACTCTTCCCTGACGAGAAAAAAGCCAAAATATTTGCAAAATATCACTTCCAAATATATTAAAAAATATTCATTAACAAATTTTTCATCGACATAATTCATAAGACGCTCTCGATTCCGCTTCTTTTGAGCCTAAAATCGTCTCTCTGGCTTGTTTCTAAGTGCCATTTTTTTATCAATTTAATTAGGTATGGAATTTTCGAAGGTTTCTTCTTTTTCCCCAAATATCGATTGGACCATTTTCAAATTTCAACCATACAAACTTCTCATTGATATCTAGATTGTATCAGAATTTCAGACTTCTTACTTGAATGCCAACGAAAATATGGCTCATTGAAATTTCACTCCTTTCGCGACCGAGAGTTTATAGATCAATTATCAATGAAAATTTAAAAATCATAATTTATGTCATGAAACCCCTCATTCTCTTTGAATGAAATACCAAATAACGCCCACCAAAACCTCCAAAAACCATTTTCAAGGACAATTGAAATAACGCAGAAAACGTTTACATGAAGAATTCCCAGAAAAACAACTGCCAGTCAAATTTTACCCCAAACGGGGAATTTTTTACCTGGAAAATGCTGGAAATTCGAACCTCTCATCGGGCACTGAAACATGAATAATTTAGAACGCCCACCAAAATCAGCACAAAAATTTATGTTGGAATGAGTGATATCTCCATTTGAGCAGTAAATTTCTTCAAAGTAGAACATTTCACGAGCGCAAACCATTTGCAGAATTTCCATAAGTATACTTCAATCATTCACCATAATAGAACCCTCGACCAAGTATGAGAGAGAATTTACAAATTATTCCAAATTATTATGAGTGATGACATTTTACTTTTCGTAAATAACACATATGAGACCTGCGAACCATATCTCTCGAAAATTCCAGACATCTCGGGGACACACATACGCACGCGCATTCACCATACAACGCCGATCCCTTAACCACTCTGCCACGGCGAGCAACAATCTTCTTACATTCCCATTCACAATAAAAATTGACCTCTGAAAAATACTGGGAGAAAATTTTCAATTCAAACGAACCTCGAATTTGATTTTTCAATCGCCAAATTGATAAGAGAAAAATTCACTCATTGTACGCTCGTTAGTAATCGACAAATCCACCACGATGCACTTTTTCTTCAATGAGAATATAGGCATGATCACTAAACACTCCTTTTCCAAGGAGCACATTCCATATCGAAATCGAATGTTTATTTTCTTCAACATGCATACAGTACGCATTACCGATTCCCAACGTAAAAATACGCTGATAAACTCACAACACTCATTTTGCCTAAATGTCGAGTGATTCTGGAGCCTCATTAATCTCATTTATCGAGTATTATACGGTTTGTATCGTCTCTGTGACCATTTCAACAGAAATCAGTACCTGGCAACTGCAAACACTCGTATTCTTCATCAAAGACCGACTTGACTCTGTTCATTTCGAAAACAGCGAAGAAATGCGAGCGATTTTCAATATCACTCACTCGTAATGAGTGAGAGCCTCTTTCAATTCATGAATTTCGGTTGCGTGCTGACACTTAATAATTGCGAACAAGAGAGAATCTCACACCCAAAGATGGAAGCAAATGGCATCTATTCATCGCCCGAACGTCGACAAAATTCACAACTGATAGTCAAATTACGTAAAAATGAGTTAAATTTACGTTATATATATATATAAATGACTCCCTGATGTTCTTACTCGTTAACACTGTGCTAAGAACGTGAGAAATTTCCTCAGAAAGATAGCCATTCAAAAATTTCGGTTTCAAAGTAACAACACTCTGACGTGACCGCACTCAGCTCGCACACATAGCCTCTGTACGGGTCGACTGTGGACTTTGAAAATTTCAACATCAAAATTCAAATTCGGGTTTCCATCGTTGATGGAGGTGAAAAACACTTCGTATAGGTATATCGTCAATTTCCAACACATTTCATCTCCATAAAATTTCTTGTGGAACGCCTCTAAAGTCCTCAAATAATTAAAAATTAATGCATCATCAAATGAGTGAAATATGAGCGACTAAAATTGAGCTTTTTTCGCTTGACTTTCGAAACAAGAAATATTTCTAGCGACTCTAGAGACACTACCTTGCCCTCAAAAAATAGCCGCGGGCCCTCGAATGAGTGTAAAGTGAACAAAACTCAAATCACTCATACTTCATCAATAAACTCCCAGATCGAAATTGCTTAGAAAAAATTTACATTGGTTTGCTCTTTCAAACTAGGTCGAGTGGAAAATATGTAAAAAAAAATGATTTTTATGCCCTATAATGGAAATCACGATGACTCGGGGAAACATAAATCGCGCGAAATGGGCAAAACGGCGAAAAACGCGTTTTTCGTGAAATACCGCGAATTTCGTTCTGAAAATTTCACTGAATACGTAAAAAAATGCGACTAGCAAAACATGTTAAATGACTTTTTCTGTACGGGCGACAGAACATTTTTAGGAAGCGAAAAATCGAAAATCACTCATATTTTGATGAGCTGCTGTGTCCAAACGGTGGGGTTTTGAGCGCTGCCAATCTTGTGAGTCGTAGGTATTTTTGAGGGCAACCTCTCATGAAATTTTGAGACTTTCACGTGCGATGGGGACGCCATGAGAAGCAGTCGAAAAATCCGACCGAAAAAACGCCTTTTTTTACACCCCACTTTGAAGTCGAATAAAAGAAAATCTGACTGGCGAAACTTGCTGTACCAAGTTGCTCGTATGTACCAACATGTTTTCTGTGAGGTGTGAAAAAACCAGACCTCTTACTTTGATACAGAAAATTAGCGGATGTTTGGCGCAGATGCCTTTTTTTCCGAGGTCTTTTTTGAGAGGCATTTTCTCGAAAAATTAGGCACCCAGATTTTTTGTGATTTTTTTCACGAGAGATATTTTCAAGCTCTACCAGATATCAAATTTTGAAAGCCTTTCCGCCGCTGGCCTGGCCAGAAAAAAATGCCAAAAATCGACAACTTTTTTGCATGCTTTTTTTAAGAGGCTCTAGCAAAAAATTTTTCTCTATACGAAAAACCTCAAGTTTTTGGCTGAGGTGTACCGCTACTCTGGCTACAAGATTATGAAATCGGCATGGCTGTAGAGCCGCTCTCCAAAAAGTATAATTAGAAATACCAAACGCTTTTTTCATCAGTTTTTTTTCAATTAAAGCATTTTTATGGGCCCGATCGAGCCGAGAGGCGAAACTTAAGGTTTTTTAGCGACTTTCCATCTGCCCTCCAAATTTGAGCTCGCTGCGACCCCGCCTTCTGGTACTTGTCTCTTGTGAGGTACCAAATTTTTCCCCGTTGTTTCCGAGCACAAAACACAAGCACCCTCCCTTATAGTACTAGTTCTAGCATCTCTTCGAAATGCGTATTTTAGTTTTAGTGCTTTTTTCAAATCCGGAGGGCGCCGCGAGTAACCAGATACACACGCGCCCTCCGACTCCCCCCCACACACAACACACACCCACACACACACCAAAACACACACCGCCAAACCCCCAAACAACAAAAAACACCCACAACAACACATCATCAACAACACCAACAACAAACCATACACCCCATACACTCTTCACACTTCTAAAACCATCAACAAATGACCCACAACAACATAGCACACGCGCACAACAACATACCACACGCGCACAACAAATTTAGTACAGCCCGTACCTTACTTGTAACCAAACTTTTATGTTTTACTTTTAAACACCACAGCCACTACTTAATTTACCAACAAACAACACCCTAACCATCAACCATCACTCAACAGGTCAAAAATAATTTTACAACCTCCATCTTGTTTGGCAATAATCCCTAAACCTATCGATTACCATTAAACACACACAAAACGATTTGTCATAACCTATTTGATCCTTATTTATCATGACTTTACCTTCAAACCCAATCTGTCGTATTTTACTGTTGAATTTTCAGCCCCCTCACACTTCATCCCATCTATTTTAACATACATCCCCTTATTCTTACTTAATCACTTCACCAAACCTTTACACTACCCTACTCAATTCCTCATATTATAAAGCTCGATTGAAAGTTGCATAACAATTTCCTTAACGGAGACGTACAGATGATAAATAATTATATAATCTATCACACCTCCAATTACACTCAGGTCAAACAGGTTAAAAAAACACCCAATACAATCAACACTTGTTTATTTAAATGTTCAATACAATTATGTTCGATAGTTTTCCCATATACGCCACTCAAACAATAAAAAACATTTACCAAAAAACATTCAATATCACTTTAGCGCCAGACGTACGAAAATAGCACTCCAATAGCACACGAGAATTACAAAGTTTCATATGCTTGCAAGTTTATACCCACTTTCACAAACCACACTAGCGTTTCATACTGAATATCCGCATGAAAACATTACTATAGAGCCCTAAATATTCACCAACTTAATGATATTTCAAATTACCATGAACAAACTCGTTCAAATCAACCAGAAAAACTCAATTCAAATTCATTTTCGTGAATAAATTGAATGAATGAGGGGTAAATGATAGAGTATGAAATTATCCATCTTCCATTACTCAAGAGATCCCATACAACCCGACTCTCCCCTATCCAAACCGATACGGAAACCCACAACACTAGAATAAAATTACCACGAAACAAATTTGCAAACAAAAGACGACATCCAACCGAAAATTAGGCCGCTTTTAGTAGAGAAACATCGCTATTATACGCCTCAATTCGGACAATGATTAGGCAACACACGCGCTGTCGCGCGTTCAAGTTTAATGCTAAAATATTTTGGTGGTGATTTAGGGGCCGCTCTGCGAGGGCGATGCCCTACGCAGAGCGGCACAGCCATGGTCTTGATACCTATCAAAACCGAGAAGCCCTTTACTTACTCCGGATCACTCAAAAACTCTACAAAATGACCATTAATGTGCAATTTCTGCCATTTTGGGCGGATTTATACCGTAGACTTTTATCACACCCTTAAACATCTCCCTCTGCGTGAAACTGAAACACATTTGTGCATGAATTCCCACATTTTTGTGATTTTTCATCGAAAATAACATTTTACCATCCGTAGACTTTTGGCGAATGTTTCCTAAAATTTATGAAATGCGAACGTTTCCCACCTTGCAGCCCTTCCATACTGTCCAAAAAAATTGTTCAAAACACTCTTCCCTGACGAGAAAAAAGCCAAAATATTTGCAAAATATCATTTCCAAATATATTAAAAAATATTCATTAACAAATTTTTCATCGACATAATTCATAAGACGCTCTCGATTCCGCTTCTTTTGAGCCTAAAATCATCTCTCTGGCTTGTTTCTAAGTGCCATTTTTTTATCAATTTAATTAGGTATGGAATTTTCGAAGGTTTCTTCTTTTTCCCCAAATATCGATTGGACCATTTTCAAATTTTAACCATACAAACTTCTCATTGATATCTAGATTGTATCAAAATTTCAGACTTCTTACTTGAATGCCAACGAAAATATGGCTCATTGAAATTTCACTCCTCTCGCGACCGAGAGTTTATACATCAATTATCAATGAAAATTTGAAAATCATAATATATGTCTAAACCCCCTCATTCTCTTTGAATGAAATACCAAATAACGCCCACCAAAACCTCCAGAAACCATTTTCAAGGACAACTGAAATATCGCAGAAAACGTTTACATGAAGAATTCCCAGAAAAACAACTGCCAGTCAAATTTTACCCCAAACGGGGAATTTTTTACCTGGAAAATGCTGGAAATTCGAACCTCTCATCGGGCACTGAAACATGAATAATTTAGAACGCCCACCAAAATCAGGGCAAACATTTACGTTCGGATGAGTGATTTCTCCATTTGAGCGATATATTTCTTCAAAGTAGAACATTTCACGACCGCAAACCATTTCACACGATTTCCATGAGTATACTTAAATCATTCACCAAAATAGAACCCTCAACCAAGTCTGAGAGAGAATTTACAAATTATTCCAAATAAATATGGGTGATGACATTTTACTTTTCGTAAATAACACATATGAGGCCTGCGAACCATATCTCTCGAAAATTCCAGACATCTCGGGGACACACATACGCACGCGCATTCACCATACAACGCCGATCCCTTAACCACTGTGCCATGGCGAGCAACAACCTTCTTACATTCCCATTCACAATAACAATTGACCTCTGAAAAATACTGAGAGAAAATTTTCATTTCAAACGAACCTCGAATTTCATTTTTCAATCGCCAAAATTGATGAGAGAAAAATTCACTCATCGTACGCTCTTTAGTAATCGACAAATCCACCATGTACACTCTTTTTTTCAATGAAAATATAGGCATGATCACTAAACACTTCTTTTCCAAGGAGCACATTCCATTACTAAAACGAATATACATTTTCTGCAATAGGCATAGAGTACGAATTTCCGATTTTCAACGTAAAGATACGCTGGTAAACTCAAAACACTAATTTTGCCTAAATATCGAGTGGTCCTGGAGCCTCATTCATCTCATTTATTGAGTATTGTACGACTTTTATACTCATTGTGAGCATTCTAGCAAAATCGGTAGCTGGCAACTGAAGGCCCTCCTAAACGTCATCGACCGACGCGACTCTGTTCTTTTCTAAAACAGTGAGGAAATACGAGCGATTTTCAATGTCACTCATTCGTCTAAGTGAGAGCCTCATTCAATCAATGAATTTCGATTGCGTGCTGATAGCCCAATTGCGCACAAGGGGAACTCTCACACCCATAGATTGAAGCAAATGGCATCTATTTATCGCCCGAACGTCAACAAAATTCACTACTGAGAGCCAAATTACGGAAAAATGAGTTAATTTTACGTTTTATATATATATATATATGACTCCCTGATGTTCTTACTCGTTAACACTGTGCTAAGAACGTGAGAAATTTCCTCGGAAAGATAGCCATTCGAAAATTTCGGTTTCAAAGTAACAACACTCTGACGTGACCGCACTCAGCTCGCACACTTTGCATCAGAACGGGCAGAAGCTGAACTTGAAAAATTTCGACACAAAATTCAATTTCGAGTTTCCATCTTTGATGGAGGTGAAAAACACTACGTATAGGTAAATCGTCAATTTCCAACACATTTCATCTCTATAAAATTTCCTGTGGAACGCCTCTAAAGCCCTCAAATAATTAAAAATTAGCGCATCATCAAATGAGTGGAATATGAGCGATTTAAGTTGAGCTTTTTTCGCTTGACTTTCGAAACAAGAAATATTTATAGCAACTCTAGAGACACTACCTTGCCCTCGAAAAATAGCTGCGGGCCCTCGAATGAGTGTAAAGTGAACAAAACTCAAATCACTCATACTTCATCAATAAACTCCCAGATCGAAATTGCTTAGAAAAAATTTCCATTGGTTTGCTCTTTCAAACTAGTTCGAGTGGAAAAAAGGCAGAAAAAAGGATTTTTATGCCCTATAATGGAGATCGCGACGACTCCGGGAAACATAAATCGAGCGATTCGGGCGAAATCGCCAAAAACAGCTATTTCGTAAACTGATGCGAATTTCGCTCTGAAAATTTCACTGAATACGTAAAATGATGCGACTAGCAAAACATGTTAAATGACTTTTTCTGTACGGGCGACAGAACTTTTTTGGCCAGCAAAAAATCGAAAATCACTCATTTTTTTGATGAGCTGCTGTGGCCAAACGGTGGCGTTTTGAGCGCTGCCAATCCGGTGAGTCGTAGGTACTAATGATGTCGACTTCTCATGAAAATTTGAGCTTTTCACGTGCGATATATACGCCATGAAAAGCAGTCGAAATCTCCGACCGAAAAAACTCCTTTTTTTTACACCCCACTTTGAAGTCGAATAAAAAAAAATCTATCGGACGAATTTGTTTGAGCACAAACTTTTGAATGTACCAACATGTTTTCTGTGAGGTGTGAAAAAACCAGACCTCTTACTTTGATACAGAAAATTAGCGGATGTTTGGCGCAGATGCCTTTTTTTCCGAGGTCTTTTTTGAGAGGCATTTTCTCGCGAAATTAGGCAGCCAGATTTTTTGTGATTTTTTTGGTGAAAGACCTTTCCGGGGGCTACGCGATATCAAAGTTTGAACGCTTTTCGATGGCTGGTCTGGCCAAAAAAAAATGCCAAAAATCGACAACTTTTTTGCATGCTTTTTTTGAGAGGCTCTAGCAAAAAATTTTTCTCTATACGAAAAACCTATAAGTTTTGGCTGAGGTGTACCGCTACTCTGGCTACAAGATTATGGAATCGGCATGGCTGTAGAGCCGCTCTCCAAAAAGTATAATTAGAAATACCAAACGCTTTTTCAAACGGTTTTTTCTCATTTAAAGCATTTATATGGGCCCGATCGATCCGAAAGGCGAAACTTAAGGTTTTTTAGCGAGTGTCCACCTGGCCTCCAAATTTGAGCTCGCTGCGACCACGCGTTCTGGTACTTTACTCCTGTGTGAATCGGGATTCCGCCCATTGTTTCCGAGCACAAAACACAAGCACCCTCCCTTATAGTACTAGTTCTAGCATCTCTTCGAAATGCGTATTTTAGTTTTAGTGCTTTTTTCAAATCCGGAGGGCGCCGCGAGTAACCAGACAACTCGCCCCTCCTCCCTCCACACAAACACACCCACACACACACCCAAACACACACCGCCAAACCCCCAAACAACAAAAAACACCCACAACAACACATCATCAACACCACCAACAACAAACCACCCATACCACTCACACTCCTCACACTTATAAAACCATCAACAAATGACCCACAACAACATAGCACACGCGCACAACAAATTTAGTACAGCCCGTACCTTACTTGTAACCAAACTTTTATGTTTTACTTTTAAACACCACAGCCACTACTTTATTTACCAACAAACAACTCACACCTAACCATCAACCATCACTCAACAGGTCTAAAATAATTATACTAACTCTTTTAGTATGACAATAATCCCTAAAACTAGCGATTACCATTAAACACACATAAAACGTGTTGTCATAACCTATATGATCCTTATTTATCATGACTTCATCCCATCTTAACATACATCCCCTTATTCTTACTAAATCACTCCACCAAACCTACACATACCTACTCAATTCCATATATGTTGAAGCTCGACAGAAAGTTGAATAACAATTTCCTTAACAAACACGTAAAGATGATAAAATTCCTCTATCACACCTCCAATTACCCTTAGGTTAAACCGGTTAAAAACCACACCCAATACAATCAACACTTGTTCATTTAAATGCTCAACACAATTATGTTCGATATAAGTTTTCCCATATACGCCCCTCAAACAATAAAAAGCATTTACCAAAAAACGTTCAATATCACTTTAGGGCCAGACGTACGAAAATAGCACTCCAATACCACACACATGATTACCAAGTTTGATATGCTTACAACTTTATACCCACTTCCAAAAACCACACTAGCGTTTCACACTGAATATCCGAATGAAAACTTTACTATAGTACCCCAAATATTCAACAACTTGATGATAATGCAAATTACCACGAACACACTCTTTCAAATCAACCCGAAAAACTCTATTCTAATTCATTTTCGTGAAGAAATGCAATGAATGAGGGGTAAATGATAGAATATCAGATTATCGATCTTCCATTACTCAAGAGATCCCATACAATCCGATCCTCCTCCAATCTAAACCACTACAGAAACCCACAACATTTGAATAAAATAATCACAAAATAAATTTGCAAACAAAAGACCACATCCAACTGAAAATTACCCTGCTTTTAATAGAGAAACATCGCTATTATAAGCCTCAAATGGAAAGTGATTATGCAACACACGCGCTGTCGCGCGTTCAAGTTTATTACTAAAATATTTTAGTGGTGACTTAGGGGCCGCTCTGCGGGGCTACGCCCTACGCAGAGCGGCACAGCCATGGTATTGATGCCTATCAAAACCGAGGGGCCCTTTACTTACTCCGGATCACTCAAAAACTCTACAAAATGCCCATAAATGTGCAATTTCTGCCATTTTGGGTGGATTTACCCCGTAGACTTTCATTATAACTTTCAACATCTCCCTCTGTATGAAGCTGAAATACATTTATGCATGAATTCCCACTTTTTTGTGATTTTTCATCGAATATAACATTTCACCATCCGTAGACTTTTGGCAAATGTTTCCTAAAATTTATGAAATGCGTTCGTTTCCCACCTTGAAACCCTTCCATACTGTCCAAAAAAAATTGTTCAAAACACGCTTCCCTGACGAGAAAACAGCCAAAATATTTGCAAAAACTCATTTCCAAATATATTACAAAATATTCATCAACGAATTTTTCATCGACGTAATTCATAAGACGCTTTCGATTCCGCTTCTTTTGAGCCTAAAATCGTCTCTCTGGCTAATTTCTAAGTGCCATTTTTTAATCAATTTAATTAGGTATGGAATTTTCGAAGGTTTCTTCTTTTTCCCCAAATCTCGATTGGACCATTCTCAAATTGTGACCATACAAACTTCTCATCGATTTCTAGATCGTATCAAAATTTCAGACGTCTAACTTCAAAGCCAAAGAAAATAAAGCTCATTGAAATTTCACTCCTCTCGCGACCGAGAGTTTATAGGTCAATTATAAATGAAAATTTAAAAATCATAATTTACGTCATGAAACCCATCCATTGCATACGAATGATATCCATATAACGCCCACCAAAACCTCCAGAAACCATTTTCGTGGGCAATTGAAATACCGCAGTAAACGTTTCCTATGGGAATTCCTAAAAAAACAACTGCCAGTCAAATTTTACCCTAAACAATGAGCTTTCATCCTGGAAAATGCTGAAAGTTCGAACCTCTCCTCGGTCACTGAAACATGAATGATTAAGAACGCCCACCATAACCAGCACAATCATTTACGTTGGAATGAGTGAAATCTCCATTTGAGAATCAAATTCATTCAAAATAGAACATTTCACGAACGCGAACCATTTCGCAGAATTTCCATAAGTATACTTCAATCATTCGCAGAAATGAAACCCTCAACCAAGTCTGAGACAGAATATAAAAAACATTGCAAATACATTTGAGTGATGACATTTTACATTTCGTAAATAACATATATGAGACCTGCAAACCATCTCATGAAAAATCCATACATCTCGGGTACACAAACGCACGTGTATTGACCATATATGAACCGCATCCGAGCCATAAATTAAAGTCCACTCATTCACACATCGAGCGATCAAATTCCGCAAGCAATTAATAAGATTAGCGATGCATCCAATCGATCTGCTTAGATTCCCATTCACAGTAAAAATTGACCTCTGCAGAGTACTGAGAGAAAATTTCCTTTTTCAAACGAACATCGAATTTCATTCTTCAATCGCCAAAATCGATGAGAGAAAAATTCACTCATAGTGCGCTTGTTAGTAATCGACAAATCCACCATGATGCACTTTTTCTTCAATGAGAATATAGGCATGATCACTGAATACTCCTTTTCCAAAGAGCTCATTCCATTCCGAAATCGAATGTACATTTTCTGCAACACGCATACAGTACAAATTTCCGATTTCCAACGTAAAAATACGCTGGTAAACTCATAACACTGATTTTGCCTAAAAATCGAGTGATTCTGAAGCCTCATTCATCTCATTTATCGATTACTATACGGTTTTTATACTCATTGTGAGCATTTTAACAAAAATCGGTAGCTGGCAACTGCAAACACTCGTATTCTTCATCGACCGACGCGACTTTGTTCTTCTGTAAAACAGTGAGGAAATACGAGCAATTTTCAATGTCACTCACTCGTCATGAGTGAAAGCCTCATTCAATCCATGAATTTCGATTGCGTGCTGATACTCTAATTGCAAACAAGAAGAATTCACACACCCAAAGTTAGAAGCAAATGGCATCTATTTATCGCCCGAACGTCGACAAAATTCACAACTGAGAGTCAAATTACAGAAAAATGAGTTAATTTTACATTGCATATATATATATATATATCCCTGATGTTCTTACTCGTTAACCTTGCGCTAAAAACGTGAAAAATTACCTCGGAAGATAGCCATTCAAAAATTTCGGTTTCAAAATACCAGCACTCTGACGTGACCGCCGCCAGCTCTCACACTTAGCCTCAGAACTGGCCGACTGTGGACTTGTAAAATTTCAACATTAAAATTCAAATTCGAGTTTCCATCGTTGATGGAGGTGAAAAACACTCTGTATAGGTAAATCGTCAATTTCCAACACATTTCATCTCTATAAAATTTCTTGTGGAACGCCTCTAAAGTCCTCAAATAATTAAAAATTACCGCATCATCAAATGAGTGAAATATGAGCGACTAAAATTGAGCCTCTTTCGCTTGACTTTCGGAACAATAAATATTTCTAGCAACTCTAGAGACACTACCTTACCCTCAAAACACAGCTGCGGGCCCTCGAATGAGTGTAAAGTGAACAAAACTCAAATCACTCATACTTCATCAATAAACTCTCGGATCGAAATTGCTTAAAAAAAAATTCCAATAGTTTGCGCTTTCACACTGTCTCGAGTTGAAAAAACCCCAAAAAATAGTTTTTTATGCCCTATAATGCAAATCGCTATCACTCGGGGAAACATAAATCGAGCGATATGAGCAAAATCGCAAAAATTGGCTATTTCGTGAACTACGGCGAATTTCGCTCTGAAAATTTCACTGAACACGTAAAATGATGCGCCTATCAAAACATGTTAAATGACTTTTTCTGTGCGGACTACAGAAATTTTTTGAGCGGCGAAAAATCGAAAATCACGCATTTTTTGATGAGCTCCTGCGGCCAAACGGTGGCGTTTTGAGCGCTGCCGATCCTGTGAGTTGTAGGCATCAATGATGTAAACCTCTCATGAAATTTTGAGACTTGCACGTGCGATGGATACATAATTAGAAGCGGTCGAAAAATCTGACCGAAAAAATGCCTCATTTTTTACCCAACTTCAAAGACGCATAGAAAAAATTCTACTCGAAGAAACCTTCTCAAAAAGTATTTTTGAATGTACCAAAATGTTTTCTGTGAGCTGCCGAAAAACCAGACCTCTCACTCTGAAACAGAGAAGTCAAAAGTGTTTGGCGCAGACCTTATTTTTTTTGAGGTGTTTTTTGAGAGGCATTTTCTCGCAAAATTAGGCACTTAGATTTTTTGTGATTTTTTTCTAGAGAGATATTTGCAACCTCTACAAGATATCAAAATTTGAAAGCTTTTTCGCCGCTGGCCTGGCCAGAAAAAAATAGCAAATATTGACCATTTTTTTGCATGCTTTTTTTGAGAGGCTCTAGCAAAAAATTTTTCTCTATACGAAAACGCTCAAGTTTTTGGCTGAGGTGTACCGCTACTCTGACTACCAGAATATGAATTCCCAGACCTCTGGCTATCATGACAAACATTACATAAATATTAGAAAATGACCAAAAAAAAACAGTTTTTTTTTATTTAAAGCATTTTTATGGGCCCGATCGAGCCGAGAGGCGAACCCTGAGGTTTTTTCACGAGGTCCCGTCTGCCCCCAAAGTTTGAGCCCGCTACGACCACGCGTTCTGGTACTTTACTCTTGTGGTGAATCGGAATCACCCTATCCTTTTTGTCTACCCACACAAGCACCTCCACAAAAGTCCCGATCTAAACCTAAACGCGGATTTCGATTCTGGTTTTTCTCCCATTTTGGAGGTGCGCCGCTAGTAACCAGCACACACAAGCGCCCTCCGACTCCCCCCCACAACACAACACACACACACACACACACACCCAAACACACCCCCCGAAACCCCCAAACAACAAAAAACACCCACAACAACACATCATCAACAACACCAACAACAAATCACACATTCCATCCAATCGCCACACTTATAAAACCATCAACAAATGGCCCACAACGACATACCACACGCGCACAACAAATTTAGTACAGCCCGTACCTTACTTGTAACCAAACTTTTATGTTTTACTTTTAAACACCACAGCCACTACTTAATTTACCAACAAACAACTCACACCTAACCATCAACCACCACTCAACCGGTGAAAAATTATTATTTCACCTTCTTCTTAAATGACACTCACACCAAACCTTTCTCATGGGAACCTCATTAATACTATCATAATCCAAAACATACCAATTATTATTAAACTCTCCTGAAATCATAACCTATCCTAATTTATCATGAATTCACATTCAAACTCAATCTATCAAATATTTCTGTCGAATTTTCAACACTCCCATCTTCCATCCCATATATCTTAGCATACATCATCATATTCTTACTGAATCACTCCACCAAACTTACACTACCCTACTCAATTCCTCATATTTTAAAACTCGACAAAAAGTTGCAGAACTATATCCTTAACGGAAACGAAATGATGATTAAATACCTCTATCACACCTCTAATTCCCTATACAATCAATACTTGTTCATCTAAATGTTCAATCCAATCATGTTCAATATCAGTTTTCCCATACACGCCCCTTAAATAGTAAAAAGCATTTTCCAAAAACCCGTTCAATATCACTTAAGGGACAGACGTACGAAAATAGCACTCCAATAGCACACGTAATTACCAATTTTATATGCTTCCAAGTTTATATCCACTTCCAAAAACCACACTAGCGTTTCACACTGAATATCCGCATGAAAACTTCACTATAGAGCCCCAAATATTCACCAACTTAATGATATTTCAAATTACCATGAACAAACTCGTTCAAATCAACCAGAAAAACTCAATTCAAATTCATTTTCGTGAATAAATTGAATGAATGAGGGGTAAATGATAAAGTATTAAATTATCCATCTCCCATTACTCAAGAGATCCCATACAACCCGACTCTCCCCTATCCAAACCGATACGGAAACCCACAACACTAGAATAAAATTACCACGAAACAAATTTGCAAACAAAAGACGACATCCCACCGAAAATTAGGCCGCTTTTAATAGAGAAACATCGCTATTATACGCCTCAATTCGGACAATGATTAGGCAACACACGCGCAGTCGCGCGTTCAACTTTGAGACTAGAGTATTTTGGTCTTGACTTAGGGGCCGCTCTGCGAGGGCGATGCCCTACGCAGAGCGGCACAGCCATGGTCTTGATACCTATCAAAACCGAGAAGCCCTTTACTTACTCCGGATCACTCAAAAACTCTACAAAATGACCATTAATGTGCAATTTCTGCCATTTTGGGCGGATTTATACCGTAGACTTTTATCACACCCTCAAACATCTCCCTCTGCATGAAACTGAAACACATTTGTGCATGAATTCCCACATTTTTGTGATTTTTCATCGAAAATAACATTTTACCATCCGTAGACTTTTGGCGAATGTTTCCTAAAATTTATGAAATGCGAACGTTTCCCACCTTGCAGCCCTTCCATACTGTCCAAAAAAATTGTTCAAAACACTCTTCCCTGACGAGAAAACAGCCAAAATATTTGCAAAATATCATTTCCAAATATATTAAAAAATATTCATTAGAAAATTTTTTATCGACATAATTCATAAGACGCTCTGGATTCCGCTTCTTTTGAGCCTAAATTCGTCTCTCTGGCTTGTTTCTAAGTGCCATTTTTTTATCAATTTAATTAGGTATGGAATTTTCGAAGGTTTCTTCTTTTTCCCTAAATATCGATTTGACCATTTTCAGATTGTAACCATACAAACTTCTTATTGATATCTAGATTGTATCAAAATTTCAGACGTCTTACTTCAATGCCAACGAAAATATGGCTCATTCAAATTTCACTCCTCTCGCGACCGAGAGTTTATAGGTCAATTATCAATGAAAATTTAAAAATCATAATTTATGTCATGTATCCCCCTCATTCTGTTCGAACGAAATACCAAATAACGCCCACCAAAACCTCCAGAAACCATTTTCAAGGACAACTGAAATATCGCAGAAAACGTTTACATGAAGAATTCCCAGAAAAACAACTGCCAGTCAAATTTTACCCCAAACGGGGAATTTTTTACCTGGAAAATGCTGGAAATTCGAACCTCTCATCGGGCACTGAAACATGAATAATTTAGAACGCCCACCAAAATCAGCGCAAAAATCCATGTTGGAATGAGTGATAACTCCATTTGAGCAGTGAATTTCTTCAAAGTAGAACATTTCACGAGCGCAAACCATTTGCAGAATTTCCATAAGTATACTTCAATCATTCACCAAAATAGAACCCTCGACCAAGTCTGAGAGAGAATTTACAAATTATTCCAAATTATTATGAGTGATGACATTTTACTTTTCGTAAATAACACATATGAGACCTGCGAACCACATCTCTCGAAAATTCCAGACATCTCGGGGACACACATACGCACGCGCATTCACCATACAACGCCGACCCCTTAACCACTGTGCCATGGCGAGCAACAACCTTCTTACATTCCCATTCACAATAACAATTGACCTCTGAAAAATACTGAGAGAAAATTTTCATTTCAAACGAACCTCGAATTTCATTTTTCAATCGCCAAAATTGATGAGAGAAAAATTCACTCATCGTACGCTCTTTAGTAATCGACAAATACACCATGATGCACTCTTTTTTCAATGAAAATATAGGCATGATCACTGAATACTCCTTTTCCAAGGAGCTCATTCCATTTCGAAATCAAATATACATTTTCTTCAACATGCATACAGTACGAATTTCCGATTTCCAACGTAAAAATACGCTTATAAACTCACAACACTAATTTTGCATAAATATCTACTGATTCTGAAGCCTCATTCATCTCATTTATTGAGTATTATACGTTTTGTATCGCAATTTTGAACATTCCGACTAATATCACTAGCTGGCAACTGCAAACACTCGTATTCTTCACAAACGACCGACTCGACTCTGTTCATTTCGAAAACAACGAGGAAATGCGAGCGATTTTCAATGTCACTCACTCGTATAAGTGAGAGCCTTTTTCAATTCATGAATTTCGGTTGCGTGCTGACACTTCAATTGTGAACAAGAGAAATTCTCACACCCAAAGATGGAAGCAAATGGCATCTATTCATCGCCCGAACGTCGACAAAATTCACAACTGATAGTCAAATTACGTAAAAATGAGTTAAATTTACGTTATATATATACACAAATGACTCCCTGATGTTCTTACTCGTCAACACTGTGCTAAAAACGTGAAAAATTTCCTCGGAAAGATAGCCATTCGAAAATTTCGGTTTCAAAGTAACAACACTCTGACGTGACCGCACTCAGCTCGCACACTTAGCATCAGAACGAGCAGAAGCTGGACTTGTAAAATTTCGACACAAAATTCAAATTCGAGTTTCCATCGTTGATGGAGGTGAAAAACACTACGTATAGGTAAATCGTCAATTTCCAACACATTTCATCTCTATAAAATTTCCTGTGGAACGCCTCTAAAGTCCTCAAATAATTAAAAATTAATGCATCATCAAATGAGTGAAATATGAGCGACTAAAATTGAGCTTTTTTCGCTTGACTCTCGAAACAAGAAATATTTCTAGCGACTCTAGAGACACTACCTTGCCCTCAAAAAATAGCCGCGGGCCCTCGAATGAGTGTAAAGTGAACAAAACTCAAATCACTCATACTTCATCAATAAACTCCCAGATCGAAATTGCTTAGAAAAAATTTACATTGGCTTGCTCTTTCAAACTAGGTCGAGTGGAAAAAATGTAAAAAAAATGATTTTTATGCCCTATAATGGTAATCACGATGACTCGGGGAAACATAAATCGCGCGAAATGGGCAAAACGGCGAAAAACGTGTTTTTCGTGAAATAATGCGAATTTCGTTCTGAAAATTTCACTGAATACGTAAAATGATGCGACTAGCAAAACATGTTAAATGACTTTTTCTGTGCGGGCGAAAGATTGTTTTTGAGCGGCGAAAAATCGAAAATCACTCATTTTTTGATGAGCTCCTGCGGCCAAACGGTGGCGTTTTGAGCGCTGCCAATCCTGTGAGTCGTAGGTATTGATGATGCCAACCTCTCATGAAAATTTGAGGCTCTCACCTGCAATGGATACACCATGAGGAGCAGTCAAAAAGTCGGACCGAAAAAACGCCCTTTTTACACCTATTTTCGAAGCGCTATAAAAAATTTTCTAGTCCGAAAATCGAAAAACAAAAAACCACTTTTTCGAAGAAAATTGTTTCCAATATTGTGTCGAAAAATCAGACCTTTTGTTTCATAAATGAAAAAGATGGAGTGTTTGGCGCGGAACACATATTTTTTTTGAGAGTATTTAAGGCTCATTTACTCGGAAAATTGAAAACCCAGATTTTTTGTGATTTTTTCAGTGAAAGACCTTTCCAATGTCTACAAGATATCAAAGTTTGAACGCTTTTGAGCGGCGGGCCTGGCCGGAAAAAAATGCCAAAAATCGACAACTTTTTTGCATGCTTTTTTTAAGAGGCTCTAGCAAAAAATTTTTCTCTATACGAAACATCTCAAGTTTTTGGCTGAGGTGTACCGCTACTCTGGCTACAAGATTATGAAATCGACATGGCTGTAGAGCCGCTCTCCAAAAAGTATAATTAGAAATACCAAACGCTTTTTCAAACGGTTTTTTCTCATTTAAAGCATTTATATGGGCCCGATCGATCCGAAAGGCGAAACTTGAGGTTTTTTAGCGAGTGTCCACCTGGCCTCCAAATTTGAGCTCGCTGCGACCACGCGTTCTGGTACTTTACTCCTGTGTGAATCGGGATTCCGCCCATTGTTTCCGAGCACAAAACACAAGCACCCTCCCTTATAGTACTAGTTCTAGCATCTCTTCGAAATGCGTATTTTAGTTTTAGTGCTTTTTTCAAATCCGGAGGGCGCCGCGAGTAACCAGACAACACGCGCCCTCCGACTCCCCCCCACACACAACACAACACACACCCACACACACACACCAAAACACACACCGCCAAACCCCCAAACAACAAAAAACACCCACAACAACACATCACCAACACCACCAACAACAAACCACCCATACCACTCACACTCCTCACACTTATAAAACCATCAACAAATAGCCCACAACGACATAGCACACGCGCACAACAAATTTAGTACAGCCCATGCGTTATTTTTACCAAACTTGTATGTTTTACTTTTAAACACCCCGGCACTACTTTATTTACCAACAAACAACTCACACCTAACCATCAACCATCACTCGACAGGTCAAAAATAATTATAGAACCTCCTCTTGTTAATCCATAAACCTAGCGATTACCATTAAACACACACAAAACGTGTTGTCATAACCTATATGTTCCTTATTTATCATGACTTTACCTACGAACCCAAACTATCGTATATTACCGTTGAATTTTCAGCGCCCTCATACTTCATCCCATCTATCTTAACATACATTTCCTTATTCTTACTAAATCACTCCACCAAACCTACACTACCCTCCTCAATTCCTTATACTTTAAAACTCGACAGAGAGTTGCAGAACAATTTCCTTAACGGAGACGAAAAATTGATTAAATGCTCTATCACACCTCTAATTCCCAATACAATCAATACTTGTTCATCTAAATATTGAATCCAATCATGTTCAATATAAATTTTCCCATACACGCCCTCTCAAACAGTAAAAAGCATTTTCCTAAATAAACGTTCAATATCATTTAATTGCCAGACGTACGAAAATAGCACTCCAATAGCACACGAGAATTACCAAGTTTTATATGCTTGCATGTTTATACCCACTTCCAAAATCCACACTAGCGTTTCACACTGAATATCCAAATGAAAACTTAACTACAGAACCCCAAATATTCACCAAATTAATGATAGTTCAAATTACCATGAACACACTCTTTCAAATCAACCCGAAAACTTAATTCAAACTCGTTTTCGTGAAGAAATGGAATGAATGAAAGGTAAATGATAGAGTATTAGATTATCCATCTTCCATTACTCGAGAGATCCCATACACAAGCCGATCCTCCTTCAACCTAAACCACTACAGAAACCCACAACATTTGCATAAAATTATCAAAAAATAAATTTGCAAAGAAAAGACCACATCCAACTGAAAAGCAACCCGCTTTTAATAGAGAAACATGGCTATTATACGACTCGATTGGAAAATGATTATGCAACACACGCGCTGTCGCGCGTTCAAGTTTAATGCTAGAATATTTTGGTGGTGATTTAGGGGCCGCTCTGCGGGGCTACGCCCTACGCAGGGCGGCACAGCTATGGTCTTGATGCATATCAAAACCGAGGAGTCCTTTACTTACTCCGGATCACTCAAAAACTCTACAAAATGCCCATTAATGTGCAATTTCTGCCATTTTGGGCGGATTTATCCCGTAGACTTTTTTCATAAACTTAAACATCTACCTCTGCATGAAACTGAAATACATTTGTGCATGAATTCCCACATTTTTGTGATTTTTCATCGAAAATAACATTTTAGCATCCGTAGACTTTTGGCGAATGTTTCCTAAAATTTATGAAATGCGAACGTTTCCCACCTTGCAACCCTTCCATACTGTCCAAAAAAATTGTTCAAAACACTCTTCCCTGACGAGAAAAAAGCCAAGATATTTGCAAAATATCATTTCCAAATATATTAAAAAATATTCATCAAAAAGTTTTTCATCAACATAATTCATAAGACGCTCTGGATTCCGCTTCTTTTGAGCCTAAAATCGTCTCTCTGGCTTGTTTATAAGTGCCATTTTTTTATCAATTTAATTAGGTATGGAATTTTCGAAGGTTTCTTCTTTTTCCCCAAATATCGATTGGACAATTTTCAAATTTTAACCATACAAACTTCTTATTGATATCTAGATTGTATCAAAATTTCAGACGTCTTACTTCAATGCCAACGAAAATATGGCTCATTCAAATTTCACTCCTCTCGCGACCACAGTTTATAGGTCAATTATCAATGAAAATTTAATAATCATAATTTATGTCATGAAATCCCCTCTTTGTCTTCGAATGAAATACCAGATAACGCCCACCAAAACCTCCAGAAACCATTTTCAGGGACAACTGAAATATCGCAGAAAACGTTTACTTGAAGAATTTCCAGAAAAACAACTGCCAGTCAAATTTTACCCCAAACAGGGAATTTTTTACCTGGAAAATGCTGGATGTTCGAACCTCTCCTCGGGCACTGAAACATGAATAATTTAGAACGCCCACCAAAATCAGCACAAAAATTCATGTTGGAATGAGTGATATCTCCATTTGAGCAGTAAATTTTTTCAAAGTAAAACATTTCACGAGCGCAAACCATTTGCACAATTTCCATAAGTATACTTCAATCATTCACCAAAATAGAACCCTCGACCAAGTCTGGGAGAGAATTTACAAATTTTCCAAATCATTATGAGTGATGACATTTTACTTTTCGTAAATGACACATATGAGACCTGCGAACCATATCTCTCGAAAATTCCAGACATCTCGGGGACACACATACGCACGCGCATTCACCATACAACGCCGATCCCTCAACCACTGTGCCACGACGAGCACATGTATTGAACCATACATGAACCACATATGAGCCATAAATTAGAATATACTCATTCACACATTGAGCGATCAAATTCAGCAAGCAATTAATGAGACTGTGACGCGTCCAAACAATCTTCTTACATTCCCATTCACAACAAAAATTCACCTCTGCAGAATACTGAGAGAAATTTTTTGTTTCCAAACGAACCTCGAATTTCATTTTTCAGTCGTCAAAATTGATGAGAGAAAAATTGCCTCAAAGTACGCTCTTTAGTAATCGACAAATCCACAATGATGCACTCTTTCTTCAATGAGAATATAAGCATGATCACTAAACACTCCTTTTCCAAGGAGCACATTCCATTTCGAAATCGAATGTTTATTTTCTTCAACATGCATACAGTGCGAATTACCGATTTCCAACGTAAAAATACGCTGGTATAATCACAACACTAATTTTGCCTAAATTTCGAGTGATTCTGGAGCCTCATTTGTCTCATTTATTGAATATTATACGTTTTGTGTCGCCATTGTGGACATTCCGACTAATATCATTAGCTAGCAACTGCAAACATTCCTATTCCTCATCAACGAACGACGCGACTCTGTTCTTTTCTAAGACAGTGAGGAAATACGAGCTATTTTTAATGTCACTCACTCGTCATGAGTGAGAGCCTCATTTAATTCATGAATTTCGATTGCGTGCTGACACTGAAATGGCGAGCAAGAAAAACTCTCACACCCAAAGATAGAAGCAAATGGCATCTATTTATCGCCCGAACGTCGACAAAATTCACAACTGAGAGTCAAATTACGGAAAAATGAGTTAATTTTACTTTATATATATATATGTATATATGACTCTCTGATGTTCTTACTCGTTAACATTGTGCTAAGAACGTGAAAAATTTACTCGGAAAGATGTCCATTCGAAAATTTCGGTTTCAAAGTAGAAGCACTCTGACGTGACCGCGGCCAGGTCACACACACAGCCTCTGTACAAGCCGCAAGTGTGGACTTTGAAAATTTCGATATGAAATCATTTATGGCTATTATTGACGAAAAAATGTTGATGGAATACAAAAAACACTTACTCTAGGTATATCGTGTATTTCCAACACATTTAGTCTCTATGAAATTTTTTGTGGGACCACTCGAAAAGCCTCAAATAGGTGCATCACTCAATATGAGTGATTTTGAGAGGTATAAATGTCATATTCCCGACTCGACCCTCGATGCAAGAAAGATTTCTAACAACTCTAGAGACACTACCATGCCCTCAAAAAATAGCCGCGGGCCCTCGAATGAGTGTAAAGTGAACAAAACTCAAATCACTCATACTTCATCAATAAGCTCTCGGATCGAAATTGCTTAGAAAAAAATTCCAACAATTTGCGCTTTCACACTGTTTCGAGTTGAAAAAAACCCCAAAAAATAGTTTTTTATGCCCTATAATGCAAATCGCTATCACTCGGGGAAACATAAATCGAGCGATATGAGCAAAATCGCAAAAATTTGCTATTTCGTGAACTACGGCGAATTTCGCTCTGAAAATTTCACTGAACACGTAAAATGATGCGCCTATCAAAACATGTTAAATGACTTTTTCTGTGCGGACTACAGAAATTTTTTGAGCGGCGAAAAATCGAAAATCACGCATTTTTTGATGAGCTCCTGCGGCCAAACGGTGGCGTTTTGAGCGCTGCCGATCCTGTGAGTTGTAGGCATCAATGATGTAAACCTCTCATGAAATTTTGAGACTTGCACGTGCGATGGATACATAATTAGAAGCGGTCGAAAAATCTGACCGAAAAAATGCCTCATTTTTCACCCAACTTCAAAGACGCATAGAAAAAATTCTACTCGAAGAAACCTTCTCAAAAAGTATTTTTGAATGTACCAAAATGTTTTCTGTGAGCTGCCGAAAAACCAGACCTCTCACTCTGAAACAGAGAAGTCAAAAGTGTTTGGCGCAGACCTTATTTTTTTTGAGGTGTTTTTTGAGAGGCATTTTCTCGCAAAATTAGGCACTTAGATTTTTTGTGATTTTTTTCTGGAGAGATATTCGCAACCTCTACAAGATATCAAAATTTGAAAGCTTTTTCGCCGCTGGCCTGGCCAGAAAAAAATAGCAAAAATTGACCATTTTTTTGCATGCTTTTTTTGAGAGGCTCTAGCAAAAAATTTTTCTCTATACGAAAACGCTCAAGTTTTTGGCTGAGGTGTACCGCTACTCTGACTACCAGAATATGAATTCCCAGACCTCTGGCTATCATGACAAACATTACATAAATATTAGAAAATGACCAAAAAAAAACAGTTTTTTTTCATTTAAAGCATTTTTATGGCACCGATCGAGCCGAGAGGCGGTACGGGGGGGTTTCCCCCGATCCTTGACCTGCCCCCGAAGTTTGAGCCCGCTACGACCCCGCGTTCTGGTACTTTACTCTTGTTTCCCCTCGGAGTAGCATATGACTGTTTTTCAATTCCACACAAGCACCTCCACAAAAGTCCCGATCTAAACCTTGACGCGGATTTTGATTCTGGTTTTTTCCCACATTTCGGAGGTGCGCCGCAAGTAACCAGACAGCACGCGCCCTCCTCCTCCCACACACAACACAACACACACCCACACACACACACCAAAACACACACCGCCAAACACCCAAACCCCAACAAAAAACACCCACAACAACACATCATCAACACCACCAACAACAAATCACACATTCCATCCAATCGCCACACTTATAAAACCATCAACAAATGACCCACAACAACATAGCACACGCGCACAACAAATTTACTACAGCACATGCATTACTTGTCTCCAAACTTGTATGTTTTACTTTTAAACACCACAGCCACTATTTAATTTACCAACAAACAACTCACACCTAATTCAACCATCACTCAACAGGTCAAAAATAATTTTACAACCTCCGTCATGTTTGGCAATAATCCCTAAACCTATCGATTACCATTAAACACACACAAAACGAGTTGTCATAACCTATATGATGCTTATTCATCATGACTTTACCTTCAAACCCAATCTATCATATATTAGTGCCCAATTTTAAACCGCTCATACTTCATCCCATCTATCCTAACATACATTCCCTTATTCTTACTAAATCACTCCACCAAAACCACACTACCCGACTCAATTCCTCATATTTTATAGCTCGACAGAAAGTTGCATAACAATTTCCTTGACGGAGACGTAAAGATTATTAAATTCCTCTTTCACACCTCCAATTACCCTCTGGTTATTAAACATGGTAAAAATCGCACCCAATACAATCAATACTTGTTTATTTAAACGCTCAATTCAATTATGTTCAATATGAGTTTTCCAATACACGCCCCTCAAACAATAAAAAGCATTTACCATAAAACGTTCAATATCACTTCAGGGCCAGACGTACGAAAATAGCACTCCAATAGCACACGAGAATTACAAAGTTTCATATGCTTACAAGTTTATACCCACTTCCAAAAACCACACTAGCGTTTCACACTGAATATCCGAATGAAAACTTTACTATAGAACCCCAAATATTCACCAACTTGATGATAGGTCAAATTACAATTAACAACCTCGTTCAAATCAATCAGAAAAACTCAGTTCAAATTAATTTTCGTGAATAAATGGAATGAATGAAGGGTAAATGGTAGAGTATTAGATTATCCATCTTCCTTTACTCAAGAGATACCATACAATCCCATCCTCCTTCAAACTAAACCACTACAGAAACCCACAGCATTTAAATAAAATAATCACAAAATAAATTTGCAAAACAAAGGCCACTTCCAACTGAAAATTAGCACGCTTTCAATAGAGAAACATCGCTATTATACGCCTCAATTGGAAAATGATTATGCAACACACGCGCTGTCGCGCGTTCAAGTTTAATGCTAAAATATTTTGGTGGTGATTTAGGGGCCGCTCTGCGAGGGCGATGCCCTACGCAGAGCGGCACAGCCATGGTCTTGATACCTATCAAAACCGAGAAGCCCTTTACTTACTCCGGATCACTCAAAAACTCTACAAAATGACCATTATATGCAATTTCTGCCATTTTGGGCGGATTTATACCGTAGACTTTCATCACACCCTTAAACATCTCCCTCTGCATGAAACTGAAACACATTTGTGCATGAATTCCCACATTTTTGTGATTTTTCATCGAAAATAACATTTTACCATCCGTAGACTGTTGGCGAATGTTTCCTAAAATTTATGAAATGCGAACGTTTCCCACCTTGCAGCCCTTCCATTCTGTCCAAAAAAATTCTTCAAAACACTCTTCCCTGACGAGAAAACAGCCAAAATATTTGCAAAATATCATTTCCAAATATATTAAAAAATATTCATTAGAAAATTTTTTATCGACATAATTCATAAGACGCTCTGGATTCCGCTTCTTTTGAGCCTAAAATCGTCTCTCTGGCTTGTTTCTAAGTGCCATTTTTTTATCAATTTAATTAGGTATGGAATTTTCGAAGGTTTCTTCTTTTTCCCTAAATATCGATTGGACCATTTTCATATTGTAACCATACAAACTTCTCATTGATATCTAGATTGTATCAAAATTTCAGACGTCTTACTTCAATGCCAACGAAAATATGGCTCATTGAAATTTCACTCCTCTCGCGACCGATGTTTATAGATCAATTATCAATGAAAATTTAAAAATCATAATTTATGTCATGAAACCCCTCATTCTCTTCGAATGAAATACCAAATAACGCCCACCACAACCTCCAGAAACCATTTTCAAGGACAACTGAAATATCGCAGAAAACGTTTACGTGAAGAATTTCCAGAAAAACAACTGCCAGTCAAATTTTACCCCAAACAGGGAATTTTTTACCTGGAAAATGCTGGATTTTCGAACCTCTTCTTGGGCACTGAAACATGAATAATTTAGAACGCCCACCAAAATCAGCACAAAAATTTACGTTGGAATGAGTGATATCTCCATTTGAGCAGTAAATTTCTTCAAAGTAGAACATTTCACGAGCGCAAACCATTTGCAGAATTTCCATAAGTATACTTCAATCATTCACCAAAATAGAACCCTCGACCAAGTCTGAGAGAGAATTTACAAATTTTCCAAATTATTATGAGTGATGACATTTTACTTTTCGTAAATAACACATATGAGACCTGCGAACCATATCTCTCGCAAATTCCAGATATCTCGGGGACACACATACGCACGCGCATTCACCATACAACGCCGATCCCTTAACCACTGTGCCACGGCGAGCAACAATCTTCTTACGTTCCCATTCACAATAAAAATTGACCTCTGAAAAATACTGAGAGAATATTTTCATTTCAAACGAACCTCCAATTTCATTTTTCAGTCGCCAAAATTGATGAGAGAAAAATTCACTCATCGTACGCTCTTTAGTAATCGACAAATACACCATGATGCACTCTTTTTTCAATGAAAATATAGGCATGATCACTGAATACTCCATTTCCAAGGAGCTCATTCCATTTCGCAATCAAATATACATTATCTGCAACACGCATACAGTACGGATTTCCAATTTCCGACGTAAAAATACGCTGATAAACTCACAACACTCATTTTGCCTAAATATCGAGTGATTCTGGAGCCTCATTAATCTCATTTATCAAGTATTATACGGTTTGTATCGTCTTTGTGACCATTTCAACAGAAATCAGTACCTGGCAACTGCAAACACTCGTATTCTTCATCAAAGACCGACTTGACTCTGTTCATTTCGAAAACAGCGAGGAAATGCGAGCGATTTTCAATATCACTCGCTCGTAATGAGTGAGAGCCTCTTTCAATTCATGAATTTCGATTGCGTGCTGACACTTTAATTGCGAACAAGAGAAATTCTAACACCCAGAGATGGAAACAAATGGCATCTATTCATCGCCCGAACGTCGACAAAATTCACAACTGATAGTCAAATTACGTAAAAATGAGTTAAATTTACGTTATATATATACACAAATGACTCCCTGATGTTCTTACTCGTTAACACTGCGCTAAGAACGTGAGAAATTTCTTCGGAAAGATAGCCATTCAAAAATTTCGGTTTCAAAGTAACAACACTCTGACGTGACCGCCGCCAGCTCACACACTTCGCATCAGAACGGGCAGAAGCTGGACTTGTAAAATTCCGACACAAAACTCAATTTCGAGTTTCCATCGTTGATGGAGGTGAAAAACATTACGTATAGGTAAATCGTCAATTTCAAACACATTTCATCTCTATAAAATTTCTTGTGACTCGCCTCTAAAGTCCTCAAATAATCAAAAATTACCGCATCATCAAATGAGTGAAATATGAGCGACTAAAATTGAGCCTTTTTCGCTTGGCTCTCGAAACAAGAAATATTTCTAGCATTGCTAAAGACACTACCTTGCCCTCAAAAAATAGCTGCGTGCCCTCGAATGAGTGTAAAGTGAACAAAACTCAAATCACTCATACTTCATCAATAAACTCCCAGATCGAAATTGCTTAGAAAAAATTTCCATTGGTTTGCTCTTTCAAACTAGTTCGAGCGGAAAAAAGGCAGAAAAAAGGATTTTTATGCCCTAAAATGGAAATCGCGACGACTCCAGGAAACATAAATCGAGCGATTCGGGCGAAATCGCCAAAAACGGCTATTTCGTAAACTACCGGGAATTTCGCTCTGAAAATTATACCGAACACGTAAAATGATGCGCCTAACAAAACATGTTAAATGACTTTTTCTGTACGGGCGACAGAACGTTTTTGGAAAGCGAAAAATCGAAAATCGCGCATTTTTTGATGAGCTGCTGTGGCCAAACGGTGGGGTTTTGAGCGTTGCCGATCCCGTGAATCGTAGGTATTATTAATGTGAACCTCTCATGAAATTTTGGCATTTACACGTGCGATGGATACGCGATAACAAGCAGTCAAAAAATTCAACCGAAAAAACGCCTCTTTTTTCACCCAAATTCAAAGACGCACAGAAAAAATTCTACTCAGAGAAATCCTCTCAAAAAGTATTTTTGAATGTACCGACATGTTTTCTGTGAGGTGTCGAAAAACCAGACCTCTCACTCTGAAACAGAGAGTTCAAAAGTGTTTGGCGCAGACCTCCTTTTTTTTGAGGTGTTTTTCGAGAGGCATTTTCTCGAAAAATTAAGAACCCAGATTTTTTGTGATTTTTTTCCCAAAAGATATTTGCAAACTATACATGATATCAAATTTCGAAAGCCTTTCCGCCGCTGGCCTGGCCAGAAAAAAATCGCAAAAATCGACACTCTTTTGGCATGCTTTTTTTGAGAGGCTCTAGCAAAAAATTTTTCTCTATGCCAAACATGTATAAGTTTCGGCTGAGGTGTACCGCTACTCTGGCTACCCAGAAATGAAATCCGCAGACCTCTAGCTATCGCAGCGAAAATTAGATAAATATTAGAAAATGACAAAAAAAAATCAGCTTTTTTCCATTTAAAGCATTTTTATGGGCTCGATCGATCCGAGAGGCGAAACTTAAGGTTTTTTAGCGAGCCTCCTTCCGGCCTCCAAGTTTGAGCGCGCTGAGACCACGCGTTCTGGTACTTTACTCCTGGCTGAATCGGATTTCCGCCCATTGTTTCCGAGCACTAAACACAAGCACCCTCCCTTATAGTACTAGTTCTAGCATCTCTTCGAAATGCGTATTTTAGTTTTAGTGCTTTTTTCAAATCCGGAGGGCGCCGCAAGTAACCAGACAACACGCGCCCTCCGACTCCCCCCCACACAAACAACACACACACACACACCAAAACACACACCGCCAAACCCCCAAACAACAAAAAACACCCACAACAACACATCATCAACACCACCAACAACAAACCACCCATACCACTCACACTCCTCACACTTATAAAACCATCAACAAATGACCCACAACAACATAGCACACGCGCACAACAAATTTAGTACAGCCCGTACCTTACTTGTAACCAAACTTTTATGTTTTACTTTTAAACACAACAGCCACTACTTAATTTACCAACAAACAACTCACACCTAACCATCAACCATCACTCAACAGGTCAAAAATAATTTTACAACTTCCATCTCGTTTGGCAATAATCCCTAAACCTATCGATTACCATTAAACACACACAAAACGAGTTGTCATAACCTATATGATCCTTATTTATCGGGACTTTACCTTCAAACCCAATCTGTCGTATTTTACTGTTGAATTTTCAGCCCCCTCACACTTCATCCCATCTATCTTAACATACATCCCCTTCTTCTTACTAAATGACTCCACCAAACCCATACACTACCCGACTCAATTCCTTATATTTCAGAGCTCGACAGAAAGTGCAATAACAATTTCCTTAACGGAGACGTAAATATGATAAAATTCCGCTATCACACCTCCAATTACCCTCAGGTTAAACAGGGGAAAAATTACACCCAATACAAACAATACGTGTTTATTTCAATGTTAAACACAATTATGTTCGATATAAGTTTTCCCATATACGCCCCTCAAACAATAAAAAGCATTTACCATAAAACGTTCAATATCACTTTAGGACCAGACGTACGAAAATAGCACTCCAATAGCACACGAGAATTACAGAGTTTCATATGCCTACAAGTTTATACCCACTTCCAAAAACCACACTAGCGTTTCATACTGAATATCCACATGAAAACATTACTATAGAGCCCCAAATATTCACCAACTTAATGATAGCTCTAATTACCATGAACACACCGTTTCAAATCAACCCGAAAAACTTAATTCAAACTCATTTTCGTGAAAAAATTGAATGAATGAGAGGCAAATGATAGAGTATTAGATTACCCATCTTTCATTTCTCCGAAGATCCCATACAATCTGATCCTTCTTCAATCTAAACCGCTATAGAAACCCACAGCATTTGAATAAAATAATCACAAAATAAATTTGCAAAACAAAGGCCACTTCCAACTGGAAATTAGCCCGCTTTCAATAGAGAAACATCGCTATTATACGCCTCAATTGGAAAATGATTATGCAACACACGCGCTGTCGCGCGTTCAAGTTTAATGCTAGAATATTTTGGTGGTGATTTAGGGGCCGCTCTGCGAGGGCGATGCCCTACGCAGAGCGGCACAGCCATGGTCTTGATACCTATCAAAACCGAGAAGCCCTTTACTTACTCCGGATCACTCAAAAACTCTACAAAATGACCATTAATGTGCAATTTCTACCATTTTAGGCGGATTTATCCCGTAGACTTTTATCACACCCTTAAACATCTCCCTCTGCATGAAACTGAAACACATTTGTGCATGAATTCCCACATTTTTGTGATTTTTCATCGAAAATAACATTTTACCCTCCGTAGACTTTTGGCGAATGTTTCCTAAAATTTATGAAATGCGAACGTTTCCCACCTTGCAACCCTTCCATACTGTCCAAAAAAATTGTTCAAAACACTCTTCCCTGACGAGAAAAAAGCCAAAATATTTGCAAAATATCATTTCCAAATATATTAAAAAATATTCATTAACAAATTTTTCATCGACATAATTCATAAGACGCTCTGGATTCCGCTTCTTTTGAGCCTAAAATCGTCTCTCTGGCTTGTTTCTAAGTGCCATTTTTTTATCAATTTAATTAGGTATGGAATTTTCGAAGGTTTCTTCTTTTTCCCCAAATATCAATTGGACCATTTTCAAATTTCAACCATACAAACTTCTCATTGATATCTAGATTGTATCAAAATTTCAGACTTCTTACTTGAATGCCAACGAAAATATGGCTCATTGAAATTTCACTCCTCTCGCGACCGAGAGTTTATACATCAATTATCAATGAAAATTTGAAAATCATAATTTATGTCTAAGCCCCCTCATTCTCTTTGAATGAAATACCAAATAACGCCCACCAAAACCTCCAGAAACCATTTTCAAGGACAATTGAAATAACGCAGAAAACGTTTCCATGAATATTCCCAGAAAAACAACTGCCAGTCAAATTTTACCCCAAACGGGGAATTTTTTACCTGGAAAATGCTGGAAATTCGAACCTCTCATCGGGCACTGAAACATGAATAATTTAGAACGCCCACCAAAATCAGCGCAAAAATCCATGTTGGAATGAGTGATATCTCCATTTGAGCAGTAAATTTCTTCAAAGTAGAACATTTCACGAGCGCAAACCATTTGCAGAATTTCCATAAGTATACTTCAATCATTCACCAAAATAGAACCCTCGACCAAGTCTGAGAGAGAATTTACAAATTATTCCAAATTATTACGAGTGATGACATTTTACTTCTCGTAAATAACACATATGAGGCCTGCGAACCATATCTCTCGAAAATTCCAGACATCTCGGGGACACACATACGCACGCGCATTCACCATACAACGCCGATCCCTTAACCACTGTGCCATGGCGAGCAACAACCTTCTTACATTCCCATTCACAATAACAATTGACCTCTGAAAAATACTGAGAGAAAATTTTCATTTCAAACGAACCTCGAATTTCATTTTTCAATCGCCAAAATTGATGAGAGAAAAATTCACTCATCGTACGCTCTTTAGTAATCGACAAATCCACCATGTACACTCTTTTTTTCAATGAAAATATAGGCATGATCACTAAACACTTCTTTTCCAAGGAGCACATTCCATACCGAAATCGAATGTTTATTTTCTTCAACATGCATACAGTACGAATTTCCAAATTCCAACGTAAAAATACGCTGATAAACTCACAACACTAATTATGCCTAAATATCGAGTGATTCTGGAGCCTCATTTACCTCATTTATTGAGTATTAAACGTTTTGTATCGCCATTGTGAACATTCCGACTAATATCATTAGCTGGCAACTGCAAACATTCTTATTCTTCATGAACGACCGACGCGACTCTGTTCATTTCGAAAACAGCGAGGAAATGCGAGCGATTTTCAATGTCACTCACTCGTAATGAGTGAGAGCCTCTTTCAATTCATGAATTTCGATTGCGTGCTGACACTTTAATTGCGCACAAGAGAAATTCTCACACCCAAAGATGGAAGCAAATGGCATCTATTCATCGCCCGAACGTCGACAAAATTCACAACTGATAGTCAAATTACGTAAAAATGAGTTAAATTTACGTTATATATATATATATAAATGACTCCCTGATGTTCTTACTCGTTAACACTGTGCTAAGAACGTGAGAAATTTCCTCAGAAAGATAGCCATTCAAAAATTTCGGTTTCAAAGTAACAACACTCTGACGTGACCGCACTCAGCTCGCACACTAAGCCTCTGTACGGGTCGACTGTGGACTTTGAAAATTTCGACATCAAAATTCAAATTCGGGTTTCCATCGTTGATGGAGGTGAAAAACACTTCGTATAGGTAAATCGTCAATTTCCAACACATTTCATCTCTATCAAATTTCTTGTGACTCGCCTCTAAAGTCCTCAAATAATTAAAAATTACCGCATCATCAAATGAGTGAAATATGAGCGACTAAAATTGAGCCTTTTTCGCTTGGCTCTCGAAACAAGCAATATTTCTAGCATTGCTAGAGACACTACCTTGCCCTCAAAAAATAGCTGCGTGCCCTCGAATGAGTGTAAAGTGAACAAAACTCAAATCACTCATACTTCATCAATAAACTCCCAGATCGAAATTGCTTAGAAAAAATTTCCATTGGTTTGCTCTTTCAAACTAGTTCGAGCGGAAAAAAGGCAGAAAAAAGGATTTTTATGCCCTAAAATGGAAATCGCGACGACTCCAGGAAACATAAATCGAGCGATTCGGGCGAAATCGCCAAAAACGGCTATTTCGTAAACTACCGGGAATTTCGCTCTGAAAATTATACCGAACACGTAAAATGATGCGCCTAACAAAACATGTTAAATGCCTTTTTCTGTACGGGCGACAGAACGTTTTTGGAAAGCGAAAAATCGAAAATCGCGCATTTTTTGATGAGCTGCTGTGGCCAAACGGTGGGGTTTTGAGCGTTGCCGATCCCGTGGATCGTAGGTATTATCAATGTGAACCTCTCATGAAATTTTGGCATTTACACGTGCGATGGATACGCGATAACAAGCAGTCAAAAAATTCAACCGAAAAAACGCCTCTTTTTTCACCCAAATTCAAAGACGCACAAAAAAAATTCTACTCAGAGAAATCCTCTCAAAAAGTATTTTTGAATGTACCGACATGTTTTCTGTGAGGTGTCGAAAAACCAGACCTCTCACTCTGAAACAGAGAGTTCAAAAGTGTTTGGCGCAGACCTCCTTTTTTTTGAGGTGTTTTTCGAGAGGCATTTTCTCGAAAAATTGAGAACCCAGATTTTTTGTGATTTTTTTCCCAAGAGATATTTGCAAACTATACATGATATCAAATTTCGAAAGCCTTTTCGCCGCTGGCCTGGCCAGAAAAAAATTGCAAAAATCGACAACTTTTTTGCATGCTTTTTTTGAGAGGCTCTAGCAAAAAATTTTTCTCTATGCCAAACATGTATAAGTTTTGGCTGAGGTGTACCGCTACTTTGGCTACCCAAAAATGAAATCCGCAGACCTCTAGCTATCACAGCGAAAATTAGATAAATATTAGAAAATGACGAAAAAAAAAAACGTTTTTTTTCATTTAAAGCATTTTTATGGGCCCGATCGAGCCGAGAGGCGAAACTTAAGGTTTTTTAGCGAGTGTCCACCTGGCCTCCAAATTTGAGCTCGCTGCGACCACGCGTTCTGGTACTTTACTCCTGTGTGAATCGGGATTCCGCCCATTGTTTCCGAGCACTAAACACAAGCACCCTCCCTTATAGTACTAGTTCTAGCATCTCTTCGAAATGCGTATTTTAGTTTTAGTGCTTTTTTCAAATCCGGAGGTCGCCGCAAGTAACCAGACAACACGCGCCCTCCGACTCCCCCCCACACACAACACAACACACACCCACACACACACCAAAACACACACCGCCAAACCCCCAAACAACAAAAAACACCCACAACAACACATCACCAACACCACCAACAACAAACCACCCATACCACTCACACTCCTCACACTTATAAAACCATCAACAAATAGCCCACAACGACATAGCACACGCGCACAACAAATTTAGTACAGCCCATGCGTTATTTTTACCAAACTTGTATGTTTTACTTTTAAACACCCCGGCACTACTTTATTTACCAACAAACAACTCACACCTAACCATCAACCATCACTCGACAGGTCAAAAATAATTATAGAACCTCCTCTTGTTAATCCATAAACCTAGCGATTACCATTAAACACACACAAAACGTGTTGTCATAACCTATATGTTCCTTATTTATCATGACTTTACCTACGAACCCAAACTATCGTATATTACCGTTGAATTTTCAGCGCCCTCATACTTCATCCCATCTATCTTAACATACATTTCCTTATTCTTACTAAATCACTCCACCAAACCTACACTACCCTCCTCAATTCCTTATACTTTAAAACTCGACAGAGAGTTGCAGAACAATTTCCTTAACGGAGACGAAAAATTGATTAAATGCTCTATCACACCTCTAATTCCCAATACAATCAATACTTGTTCATCTAAATATTGAATCCAATCATGTTCAATATAAATTTTCCCATACACGCCCTCTCAAACAGTAAAAAGCATTTTCCTAAATAAACGTTCAATATCATTTAATTGCCAGACGTACGAAAATAGCACTCCAATAGCACACGAGAATTACCAAGTTTTATATGCTTGCATGTTTATACCCACTTCCAAAATCCACACTAGCGTTTCACACTGAATATCCAAATGAAAACTTAACTACAGAACCCCAAATATTCACCAAATTAATGATAGTTCAAATTACCATGAACACACTCTTTCAAATCAACCCGAAAACTTAATTCAAACTCGTTTTCGTGAAGAAATGGAATGAATGAAAGGTAAATGATAGAGTATTAGATTATCCATCTTCCATTACTCGAGAGATCCCATACACAAGCCGATCCTCCTTCAACCTAAACCACTACAGAAACCCACAACATTTGCATAAAATTATCAAAAAATAAATTTGCAAAGAAAAGACCACATCCAACTGAAAAGCAACCCGCTTTTAATAGAGAAACATGGCTATTATACGACTCGATTGGAAAATGATTATGCAACACACGCGCTGTCGCGCGTTCAAGTTTAATGCTAGAATATTTTGGTGGTGATTTAGGGGCCGCTCTGCGGGGCTACGCCCTACGCAGGGCGGCACAGCTATGGTCTTGATGCATATCAAAACCGAGGAGTCCTTTACTTACTCCGGATCACTCAAAAACTCTACAAAATGCCCATTAATGTGCAATTTCTGCCATTTTGGGCGGATTTATCCCGTAGACTTTTTTCATAAACTTAAACATCTACCTCTGCATGAAACTGAAATACATTTGTGCATGAATTCCCACATTTTTGTGATTTTTCATCGAAAATAACATTTTAGCATCCGTAGACTTTTGGCGAATGTTTCCTAAAATTTATGAAATGCGAACGTTTCCCACCTTGCAACCCTTCCATACTGTCCAAAAAAATTGTTCAAAACACTCTTCCCTGACGAGAAAAAAGCCAAGATATTTGCAAAATATCATTTCCAAATATATTAAAAAATATTCATCAAAAAGTTTTTCATCAACATAATTCATAAGACGCTCTGGATTCCGCTTCTTTTGAGCCTAAAATCGTCTCTCTGGCTTGTTTATAAGTGCCATTTTTTTATCAATTTAATTAGGTATGGAATTTTCGAAGGTTTCTTCTTTTTCCCCAAATATCGATTGGACAATTTTCAAATTTTAACCATACAAACTTCTTATTGATATCTAGATTGTATCAAAATTTCAGACGTCTTACTTCAATGCCAACGAAAATATGGCTCATTCAAATTTCACTCCTCTCGCGACCACAGTTTATAGGTCAATTATCAATGAAAATTTAATAATCATAATTTATGTCATGAAATCCCCTCTTTGTCTTCGAATGAAATACCAGATAACGCCCACCAAAACCTCCAGAAACCATTTTCAGGGACAACTGAAATATCGCAGAAAACGTTTACTTGAAGAATTTCCAGAAAAACAACTGCCAGTCAAATTTTACCCCAAACAGGGAATTTTTTACCTGGAAAATGCTGGATGTTCGAACCTCTCCTCGGGCACTGAAACATGAATAATTTAGAACGCCCACCAAAATCAGCACAAAAATTCATGTTGGAATGAGTGATATCTCCATTTGAGCAGTAAATTTTTTCAAAGTAAAACATTTCACGAGCGCAAACCATTTGCACAATTTCCATAAGTATACTTCAATCATTCACCAAAATAGAACCCTCGACCAAGTCTGGGAGAGAATTTACAAATTTTCCAAATCATTATGAGTGATGACATTTTACTTTTCGTAAATGACACATATGAGACCTGCGAACCATATCTCTCGAAAATTCCAGACATCTCGGGGACACACATACGCACGCGCATTCACCATACAACGCCGATCCCTCAACCACTGTGCCACGACGAGCACATGTATTGAACCATACATGAACCACATATGAGCCATAAATTAGAATATACTCATTCACACATTAAGCGATCAAATTCAGCAAGCAATTAATGAGACTGTGACGCGTCCAAACAATCTTCTTACATTCCCATTCACAACAAAAATTCACCTCTGCAGAATACTGAGAGAAATTTTTTGTTTTCAAACGAACCTCGAATTTCATTTTTCAGTCGTCAAAATTGATGAGAGAAAAATTGCCTCAAAGTACGCTCTTTAGTAATCGACAAATCCACAATGATGCACTCTTTCTTCAATGAGAATATAAGCATGATCACTAAACACTCCTTTTCCAAGGAGCACATTCCATTTCGAAATCGAATGTTTATTTTCTTCAACATGCATACAGTGCGAATTACCGATTTCCAACGTAAAAATACGCTGGTATAATCACAACACTAATTTTGCCTAAATTTCGAGTGATTCTGGAGCCTCATTTGTCTCATTTATTGAATATTATACGTTTTGTGTCGCCATTGTGGACATTCCGACTAATATCATTAGCTAGCAACTGCAAACATTCCTATTCCTCATCAACGAACGACGCGACTCTGTTCTTTTCTAAGACAGTGAGGAAATACGAGCTATTTTTAATGTCACTCACTCGTCATGAGTGAGAGCCTCATTTAATTCATGAATTTCGATTGCGTGCTGACACTGAAATGGCGAGCAAGAAAAACTCTCACACCCAAAGATAGAAGCAAATGGCATCTATTTATCGCCCGAACGTCGACAAAATTCACAACTGAGAGTCAAATTACGGAAAAATGAGTTAATTTTACTTTATATATATATATGTATATATGACTCTCTGATGTTCTTACTCGTTAACATTGTGCTAAGAACGTGAAAAATTTACTCGGAAAGATGTCCATTCGAAAATTTCGGTTTCAAAGTAGAAGCACTCTGACGTGACCGCGGCCAGGTCACACACACAGCCTCTGTACAAGCCGCAAGTGTGGACTTTGAAAATTTCGATATGAAATCATTTATGGCTATTATTGACGAAAAAATGTTGATGGAATACAAAAAACACTTACTCTAGGTATATCGTGTATTTCCAACACATTTAGTCTCTATGAAATTTTTTGTGGGACCACTCGAAAAGCCTCAAATAGGTGCATCACTCAATATGAGTGATTTTGAGAGGTATAAATGTCATATTCCCGACTCGACCCTCGATGCAAGAAAGATTTCTAACAACTCTAGAGACACTACCATGCCCTCAAAAAATAGCCGCGGGCCCTCGAATGAGTGTAAAGTGAACAAAACTCAAATCACTCATACTTCATCAATAAGCTCTCGGATCGAAATTGCTTAGAAAAAAATTCCAACAATTTGCGCTTTCACACTGTTTCGAGTTGAAAAAAACCCCAAAAAATAGTTTTTTATGCCCTATAATGCAAATCGCTATCACTCGGGGAAACATAAATCGAGCGATATGAGCAAAATCGCAAAAATTTGCTATTTCGTGAACTACGGCGAATTTCGCTCTGAAAATTTCACTGAACACGTAAAATGATGCGCCTATCAAAACATGTTAAATGACTTTTTCTGTGCGGACTACAGAAATTTTTTGAGCGGCGAAAAATCGAAAATCACGCATTTTTTGATGAGCTCCTGCGGCCAAACGGTGGCGTTTTGAGCGCTGCCGATCCTGTGAGTTGTAGGCATCAATGATGTAAACCTCTCATGAAATTTTGAGACTTGCACGTGCGATGGATACATAATTAGAAGCGGTCGAAAAATCTGACCGAAAAAATGCCTCATTTTTCACCCAACTTCAAAGACGCATAGAAAAAATTCTACTCGAAGAAACCTTCTCAAAAAGTATTTTTGAATGTACCAAAATGTTTTCTGTGAGCTGCCGAAAAACCAGACCTCTCACTCTGAAACAGAGAAGTCAAAAGTGTTTGGCGCAGACCTTATTTTTTTTGAGGTGTTTTTTGAGAGGCATTTTCTCGCAAAATTAGGCACTTAGATTTTTTGTGATTTTTTTCTGGAGAGATATTCGCAACCTCTACAAGATATCAAAATTTGAAAGCTTTTTCGCCGCTGGCCTGGCCAGAAAAAAATAGCAAAAATTGACCATTTTTTTGCATGCTTTTTTTGAGAGGCTCTAGCAAAAAATTTTTCTCTATACGAAAACGCTCAAGTTTTTGGCTGAGGTGTACCGCTACTCTGACTACCAGAATATGAATTCCCAGACCTCTGGCTATCATGACAAACATTACATAAATATTAGAAAATGACCAAAAAAAAACAGTTTTTTTTCATTTAAAGCATTTTTATGGCACCGATCGAGCCGAGAGGCGGTACGGGGGGGTTTCCCCCGATCCTTGACCTGCCCCCGAAGTTTGAGCCCGCTACGACCCCGCGTTCTGGTACTTTACTCTTGTTTCCCCTCGGAGTAGCATATGACTGTTTTTCAATTCCACACAAGCACCTCCACAAAAGTCCCGATCTAAACCTTGACGCGGATTTTGATTCTGGTTTTTTCCCACATTTCGGAGGTGCGCCGCAAGTAACCAGCACACCATAGCGCCCTCCTCCTCCCACACACAAACACACACCCACACACACACACCCAAACACACACCCCGAAACCCCCAAACAACAAAAAACACCCACAACAACACATCATCAACACCACCAACAACAAACCATACACCCCATACACTCTTCACACTTCTAAAACCATCAACAAATGACCCACAACAACATAGCACACGCGCACAACAACATACCACACGCGCACAACAAATTTAGTACAGCCCATGCATTACTTTAATTCAAACTTATATGTTTTACTTTTAAACACCACAGCCACTACTTAATTTACCAACAAACAACTCACACCTAACCATCAACCATCACTCAACAGGTCAAAAATAATTATACAACCTCCTCTTGTATGACAATAATCCCTAAACCTAGCGATTACCATTAAACACACACAAAACGAGTTGTCATAACCTATGTGATGCTTATTTATCATGACTTTACCTTCAAACCCAATCTATCATATATTAGTGCCCAATTTTAAACCGCTCATACTTCATCCCATCTATCTTAACATACCTCCCCTAATTCTTACTAAATCACTCCACCAAACCTACACTACCCGACTCAATTCCTTATATTTCAGAGCTCGACAGAAAGTGCAATAACAATTTCCTTTGAGACGTAAATATGATACAATTCCGCTATCACACCTCCAATTACCCTCAGGTTAAACAGGGGAAAAATTACACCCAATACAAACAATACGTGTTTATTTCAATGTTAAACACAATTATGTTCGATATAAGTTTTCCCATATACGCCCCTCAAACAATAAAAAGCATTTACCATAAAACGTTCAATATCACTTTAGGACCAGACGTACGAAAATTGAACTCCAACAGCACACGAGGATTACAAACTTTCATATGCTTACAAGTTTATACGCACTTTCAAAAACCACACTAGCGTTTCATTCAAACTATCCGCATGAAAACATTACTATAGAGCCCCAAATATTCACCAACATTATGATAGTTCAAATTACCACGAGCAAACTCGTTCAAATCAACCAGAAAAACTCAATTCAAATTCTTTTTTTTTGTGAATAAAGGGATTGAATGAGGAGAAAATGATAGAGTCTTAGATTATCCATATTCCATTACTCAAAAGATCCCAAACAATCCGATCCTCCTTCAATCTCAACGACTACAGAGACCCACAACATTTCCATAAAATTATTACAAAATAAATTTGCAAACAAAAGACCACATCCAACTGAAAATTAGCCCGCTTTTAATAGAAAAACATCGATTTTCTACGCCTCAATTGGAAATATGATTATGCAACACACGCGCAGTTGCGCGTGTGTTGCATAATCATATTTCCAGGTTGAGGCTAGTAGTTTTAGTTGTAATTTTTGGGCCGCTCTGGCGGGCCATGGCCCGCGGCAGAGCGGCACAGTCCTGGTCTTGATACCTATCATAACCTAGAAACTCTTCATTTACAGAAGTTCACTCATAACCTTCAAAAAATCCCAAAAATATGGAATTTCTTCCCATTTTCGGTGTGTTTACCCCGTAGACTTTTATCATGACCTTCAACATCTCCCTCTGCATGAAACTGAAATACATTTGTGCATGAAATCCCACGTTTTTGCGATTTATCATCGAAAATAACAGTTTACCATCCGTAGACTTTTGGCGACCATTTTCTAAAATTTCTGAAATGCGTACATTTCCCACCTTGAAACCCTTCCATACTGTTCGAAAAAATGGTTCAAAACACGCTTCCCTGACGAGAAAACAGCCTAAATGTTTGCAAAAACTCATTTCCAAATATATAAAAAAATATTCATTAACAAATTTTTCATCAACATAATTTATAAGACACTTTCGATTCCGCTTCTTTTGAGCCTAAAATCGTCTCTCTGGCTTGTTTCTAAATGCCATTTTTTAATCAATTTAATTAGGTATGGAATTTTCGAAGGTTTCTTCTTTTTCCCCAAATACCGATTGGACCATTCTCAAATTGTAACCATACAAACTTCTTATTGATTTCTAGATTGTATCAAAATTTCAGACTTCTACCTTCAATGCCAACAAAAATATGCCTCATTGAAATTTCACTCAATTTGAGACCGAGTTCATCCACGGATTATTATTGAAAATTAAAAATACTCAAAACATTTCGTCACTTTTAGTTTCTCGAGATGAAAAAAACGTTATCTCTTACGTACATCATGAAGCAAGTTTCATGCGTATTTCAGCATCGAACTAACTGAAATGAGTGTTTCATCGAATTTCGAAATAAATTCATGTTTTTGTAGTTTGAAGCTTCAAGTGGCCAATTTCCCTACAGAAAAACATAATGAAATTGATCCTCTCATCGAACACTATAGCCTTACTGAATTGGAACGCATTCAAAACACAACTTCATCATCTACGCTAGAATGAGTACTTATTCACGTTGAGGATCATATTTCCTCAGAATGAAACAATTTGTGAGCGGAAACAATTTTCCCGTGTAACCCGACCTATTTCTCAATTACTGACCGACATGGAAGCCTGAACAAAGTCTGGGTGAGTATTTATAAATTTTTGAAAATATTCCAGTAATAATATTTTACTTTCCGTAAATAATGTTTTTACGACCCGCAAACACTCTCAAGAATTAAGTACATATCGGAGACACATCCTCATCAAATATGAACCCTGAGTGAGCCTCTAAACGATGTCCACTCAATGACAATGAGTGGCTCAGAGAATCTGCGGATGCGATTGAGAGGATTTTGGTGCAGTCAAACGATGAGTTATAATATCTATTTCTAAACGAAAATTCAGTGCACTGTTGAAAAGTTCCTGGTCTGAGAAATCTCAAACTTGCAATGTTGTAACATTAAAACTAATGCGAGAAATAATAACTCAAAGTACCGTGTTTCGCAATCGATCAGGTCCCAGCCAGATGCGCCAATTTTCTGCTGTAATTAAGCCATGATCACAAAGACCCAAATTTTCAATGAGCTTTTTTTACTCACGGAGTAAAAAGTAAAGTTCCTGACCTATGAGCAGACACAATTCCAGATTTCTAGCATCCAAAACTGCTGGTGGGCACACAACACAAATTTGCAAAAAGAGGCCTTAAAACGAGGGATCGCAGTGCTCATAAAATCTACCAACAAGGCGTTTTCAAAGTCTCACAACTGTAGATTTATTCAAATTTTTTCATGTTTTTTCAGTTTTTATGTATAACTTTCGTATCAAAAATCTCCAGAGAGAAAATGAAAACCCCAATCACTCGATATATGCAAGAAAACTCGAGTCAAAAACGCACTTCCAGCAGATTCGCTACTTCGAACGTCAAATTTCACTGAGAAGGCATGTTTGAGAGTCCATTACGACGTATTCTCGACAACGGTGGTTATGTGAAATAAATGAGTAGTCTCACCTGGTCACTGTTGAAATGCAGAAATTATAATCTACTCCTCATATGAGATAGAAAAAAAATCACGTCGATTCAAAAACGCAGAGTTGAGCAAATGGACCGTTCTCTATTCGGCGTCGTAAAAACCCGACGATGAGGCAACTTTGAGTACCCAAAACACCTACTTCTCACTGTTTTCTTGATGATTTTTCTCTTTAGTGTTCATGACAAGCACACATTCTAACAGTGTTCAAAAATTGAAGTACATAACACCAAAACAGCCTGAGAAAATCGACTTTGAAAACGCAAGATTGATGAAATTTTACGACGATTCGCAGAACACGCGCGGGGCAACGAGAATATATACGATGATTTGGACTTTGAAAATTTCGATATGAAATCATTTATGGCTATTATCGACCGAAAAACGTTTGTTGAACAAAATAAACACTACCCATGGGTAAATCGTCTATTTCCAACACATTTCATCTCTATGAAATTTTTGGTGGCACCACTCCAAAACCCTTAAATAAATGCATCACTCAATATGAGTGATTTTGAGAGGTATAAATGTCATATTTTCGACTCGACTTCCTTGGCAATAAATATTTCTAACAACTCTAAAGACACTACCTTGCCCTCAAAAAATAGCTGCGTGTCCTAAAATATGTATAAAATCGAAAAAACTTTAAACACTCATCACTCATTATTAAGCTTTCGGATCGAAATTGCTTAGAAAAAATTTTCAATAGTTTGCGCTTTCACACTATTTCGAGTTGAAAAAAAGCCAAACAATAGTTTTTTATGCCCTATATTGGAAATCGCGGTTACTCAGGGAAACATAAATCGAGCGAAAAGTGGAAAAATCACCAAAAACAGCTATCTCGTAAACTACTGCGAATTTTGTTCTGAAAATTTCACTGAATGCGTAAAATGATGCGACAAGCAAAACATGTTAAATGACTTTTTCTGTGCGGGCAATAGAATTTTTTTGAAAAGCGAAAAATCGATAATCACTCATTTTTTTGATGAGCTGCTGTGGCCGTACGGTGCCGTTTTGAGCGCTGCCGATCCTGTGAGTCAAAGGTACTAATTATGTCGACCTCTCATGAAAATTTGAGCTTTCCACGTGCGATGGATACGCCATGAGAAGCTGTCGAAAAATCCGACCGGAAAAACGCCTTTTTTTGCACCCAAATTCAAAGACGCATAGAAAAAATTCTACTCGGAGAAACCTTCTCAAAAAGTATTTTTGAATGCACCAAAATGTTTTCTGCGAGTTGTCGAAAAACCAAACCTCTTACTCTGAAACAGAGAACTCAAAAGTGTTTGGCGCAGATGCCATTTTTTTCGAGGTCTTATTTGAGAGGCATTTTCTCGAAAAATTAAGCACCCAGATTTTTTGTGATTTTTTTCACGAGAGATATTCCCAACCTCTACCAGATATCAAATTTCGGAAGCTTTTCCGCTGCTGGCCTGGCCAGAAAAAAATCGCAAAAATCGACCATTTTTTGGCATGCTTTTTTTGAGAGGCTCTAGCAAAAAATTTTTCTCTATTCGAAACATCTCAAGTTTTTGGCTGAGGTGTAGCGCTACTTGGACTACCCGGAAATGAAATCGGCAGACCTCTAGGACCCGTAATTAAAACCTTTTAAATGTTTGAAAATGACCAAAAAAAAAAAGATTTTTTTCATTTAAAGCATTTATATGGGCCCGATCGAAACGAACAGCGGTACGGGGGGGTTTCCCCCGATCCCCGACCTGGTCCCAAAATTTGAGCGCGCTGGGACCACGGCTTCTATGGGTTTCACCCGATAGAGCCCTGTGATTTGACTAGACCTTTCGCCAATAACCCTCTAGCCCTCTGATTAAGATTTTTCTTCTGACTTGATTTTCCTGCGGATTCCGATTTTAGTATTTTTTTCACTCTACGAGGGCGCCGCAAGTAACCAGCACACACACGCGCCCTCCGACTCCCCCCCACAACACAACACACCCCAACACACACACACACCCAAACACACCCCCCGAAACCCCCAAACAACAAAAAACACCCACAACAACACATCATCAACACCACCAACAACAAATCACACATTCCATCCAATCGCCACACTTTTAAAACCATCAACAAATAGCCCACAACGACATACCACACGCGCACAACAAATTTAGTACAGCCCGTACCTTACTTGTAACCAAACTTTTATGTTTTACTTTTAAACACCCCGGCACTACTTCATTTACCAACAAACAACTCACACCTAACCATCAACCATCACTCAACAGGTATAAAATAATTATACTAACTCCTCTAGTATGACAATAATCCCTAAACCTAGCGATTACCATTAAACACACACAAAACGAGTTGTCGTAACCTATATGATCCTTATTTATCATGACTTTACCTTCAAACCCAATCTGTCGTATTTTACTGTCGAATTTTCAGCCCCCTCATACTTCATCCCATCCATCTTAACATACATCCCCTTATTCTTACTAAATCACTTCACCAAACCTATACACTACCCGACTCAATTCCTTAAATTTCAGAGCTCGACAGAATGTGCAATAACAATTTCCTTAACGGAGACGTAAATATGAAAAAATTCCGCTATCACACCTCCAATTACCCTCAGGTTAAACAGGTTAAAAAACACACCCAATAAAATCAACACTTGTTAATTTTAATGTTCAATACAATTATGTTCGATATAAGTTTTCCCATATACGCCCCTCAAACAATAAAAAGCATTTACCAAAAAACATTCAATATCACTTTAGCGCCAGACGTACGAAAATACCACTCCAATAGCACACGAGAATTACAGAGTTTCATATGCCTACAAGTTTAAACCCACTTTCACAAACCACACTAGCGTTTCATACTGAATATCCGCATTAAAACATTACTATAGAGCCCCAAATATTCACCAACTTAGTGATAGCTAAAATTACCATGAACACACTCTTTCAAATCAACCCGAAACACTCAATTCAAACTCATTTTCGTGAAGAAATTGAATGAATGAGCGGTAAATAACAGAGTATTAGATTACCCATCTTTCATTTCTCCGAAGATCCCATACAATCTGATCCTTCTTCAATCCAAACCACTATAGAAACCCACAACATTTGACTAAAATAATCCCAAAATGAGTTTGTAAACAAAAGACTACATCCAACTGAAATTAGCCCGCTTTTAATAGAGAAACATCGCTATTATACGCCTCAATTGGAAAATGATTATGCAACACACGCGCTGTCGCGCGTTCAAGTTTAATGCTAGAATATTTTGGTGGTGATTTAGGGGCCGCTCTGCGAGGGCGATGCCCTACGCAGAGCGGCACAGCCATGGTCTTGATACCTATCAAAACCGAGAAGCCCTTTACTTACTCCGGATCACTCAAAAACTCTACAAAATGACCATTAATGTGCAATTTCTACCATTTTAGGCGGATTTATCCCGTAGACTTTTATCACACCCTTAAACATCTCCCTCTGCATGAAACTGAAACACATTTGTGCATGAATTCCCACATTTTTGTGATTTTTAATCGAAAATAACATTTTACCCTCCGTAGACTTTTGGCGATTGTTTCCTAAAATTTATGAAATGCGAACGTTTCCCACCTTGCAACCCTTCCATACTGTCCAAAAAAATTGTTCAAAACACTCTTCCCTGACGAGAAAAAAGCCAAAATATTTGCAAAATATCATTTCCAAATATATTAAAAAATATTCATTAACAAATTTTTCATCGACATAATTCATAAGACGCTGTGGATTCCGCTTCTTTTGAGCCTAAAATCGTCTCTCTGGCTTGTTTCTAAGTGCCATTTTTTTATCAATTTAATTAGGTATGGAATTTTCGAAGGTTTCTTCTTTTTCCCCAAATATCAATTGGACCATTTTCAAATTTCAACCATACAAACTTCTCATTGATATCTAGATTGTATCAAAATTTCAGACTTCTTACTTGAATGCCAACGAAAATATGGCTCATTGAAATTTCACTCCTCTCGCGACCGAGAGTTTATACATCAATTATCAATGAAAATTTGAAAATCATAATTTATGTCTAAGCCCCCTCATTCTCTTTGAATGAAATACCAAATAACGCCCACCAAAACCTCCAGAAACCATTTTCAAGGACAATTGAAATAACGCAGAAAACGTTTACATGAAGAATTCCCAGAAAAACAACTGCCAGTCAAATTTTACCCCAAACGGGGAATTTTTTACCTGGAAAATGCTGGAAATTCGAACCTCTCATCGGGCACTGAAACATGAATAATTTAGAACGCCCACCAAAATCAGCGCAAAAATCCATGTTGGAATGAGTGATATCTCCATTTGAGCAGTAAATTTCTTCAAAGTAGAACATTTCACGAGCGCAAACCATTTGCAGAATTTCCATAAGTATACTTCAATCATTCACCAAAATAGAACCCTCGACCAAGTCTTAGAGAGAATTTACAAATTATTCCAAATTATTACGAGTGATGACATTTTACTTCTCGTAAATAACACATATGAGGCCTGCGAACCATATCTCTCGAAAATTCCAGACATCTCGGGGACACACATACGCACGCGCATTCACCATACAACGCCGATCCCTTAACCACTGTGCCATGGCGAGCAACAACCTTCTTACATTCCCATTCACAATAACAATTGACCTCTGAAAAATACTGAGAGAAAATTTTCATTTCAAACGAACCTCGAATTTCATTTTTCAATCGCCAAAATTGATGAGAGAAAAATTCACTCATCGTACGCTCTTTAGTAATTGACAAATCCACCATGTACACTCTTTTTTTCAATGAAAATATAGGCATGATCACTAAACACTTCTTTTCCAAGGAGCACATTCCATACCGAAATCGAATGTTTATTTTCTTCAACATGCATACAGTACGAATTTCCAATTTCCAACGTAAAAATACGCTGATAAACTCACAACACTAATTATGCCTAAATATCGAGTGATTCTGGAGCCTCATTTACCTCATTTATTGAGTATTAAACGTTTTGTATCGCCATTGTGAACATTCCGACTAATATCATTAGCTGGCAACTGCAAACATTCTTATTCTTCATGAACGACCGACGCGACTCTGTTCATTTCGAAAACAGCGAGGAAATGCGAGCGATTTTCAATGTCACTCACTCGTAATGATGAGAGCCTCTTTCAATTCATGAAATTCGATTGCGTGCTGACACTTTAATTGCGCACAAGAGAAATTCTCACACCCAAAGATGGAAGCGAATGGCATCTATTCATCGCCCGAACGTCGACAAAATTCACAACTGGTAGTCAAATTACGTAAAAATGAGTTAAATTTACGTTATATACATATATATGTATGACTCCCTGATGTTCTTACTCGTTAACACTGTGCTAAGAACGTGAAAAATTTCCTCGGAAAAATAGCCATTCGAAAATTTCGGTTTCAAAGTAACAACACTCTGACGTGACCGCACTCAGCTCGCACACTTAGCATCAGAACGGGCAGAAGCTGGACTTGTAAAATTTCGACACAAAATTCAAATTCGAGTTTCCATCGTTGATGGAGGTGAAAAACACTACGTATAGGTAAATCGTCAATTTCCAACACATTTCATCTCTATAAAATTTCCTGTGGAACGCCTCTAAAGTCCTCAAATAATTAAAAATTACCGCATCATCAAATGAGTAAAATATGAGCGACTAAAATTTTGCTTTTTTCGCTTGACTCTCGAAACAACAAATATTTCTAGCAACTCTAGAGACACTACCTTGCCCTCAAAAAATAGCCGCGGGCCCTCGAATGAGTGTAAAGTGAACAAAACTCAAATCACTCATACTTCATCAATAAGCTCTCGGATTGAAATTGCTTAGAAAAAATTTCCAATGATTTGCGCTTTCACACTAGTTCGAGTGGAAAAAAGGCAGAAAAAAGGATTTTTATGCCCTAAAATGGAGATCGCGACGACTCCGGGAAACATAAATCGAGCGATTCGGGCGAAATCGCCAAAAACGGCTATTTCGTAAACTACCGGGAATTTCGCTCTGAAAATTTCACTGAACACGTAAAATGATGCGACAAGCAAAACATGTTAAATGACTTTTTCTGTACGGGCGACAGAACGTTTTTGGAACACGAAAAATCGAAAATCGCGCATTTTTTGATGAGCTGCTGTGGCCAAACGGTGGGGTTTTGAGCGTTGCCGATCCCGTGGATCGTAGGTATTATTAATGTGAACCTCTCATGAAATTTTGGCATTTACACGTGCGATGGATACGCGATAACAAGCAGTCAAAAAATCCAACCAAAAAAACGCCTCTTTTTTCACCCAAATTCAAAGACGCATAGAAAAAATTCTACCTGGAGAAACCCACTCAAAAAGTATTTTTGAATGTAGCGACATGTTTTCTGTGAGCTGTCGAAAATCCAGACCTCTCACTCTGAAACAGAAGGTTCAAAAGTGTTTGGCGCAGACGATAGTTTTTTTTTGAGAAAATTTGGAACGCATTTTCTCGAAAAATTGGGCACCCAAATTTTTTGTGATTTTTTCCTCGAGAGATATTTACAAGCTATACATGTTATCAAATTTTGAGAGCTTTTCCACTTCTGGCCTGACCAGGAAAAAATCGCGAAAATCGAACATTTTTTGGCATGCTTTTTTTGAGAGGCTCTAGCAAAAAATTTTTCTCCATGCGAAAAACCTATAAGTTTTGGCTGAGGTGTACCGCTACTCTGACTACCAGAATATGAATTCCCAGACCTCTGGCTATCATGACAAACATTACATAAATATTAGAAAATGACAAAAAAAAAAAACATTTTTTTCAATTAAAGCATTTTTATGGGCTCGATCGAGCCGAGAGGCGAAACTTAAGGTTTTTCAGCGAGTGTCCACCTGGCCTCCAAATTTGAGCTCGCTGCGACCACGCGTTCTGGTACTTTACTCCTGTGTGAATCGGGATTCCGCCCATTGTTTCCGAGCACAAAACACAAGCACCCTCCCTTATAGTACTAGTTCTAGCATCTCTTCGAAATGCGTATTTTAGTTTTAGTGCTTTTTTCAAATCCGGAGGGCGCCGCAAGTAACCAGACAACTCGCCCCTCCTCCCTCCACACAAACACACACCCACACACACACACCCAAACACACACCGCCAAACCCCCAAACAACAAAAAACACCCACAACAACACATCATCAACACCACCAACAACAAACCACCCATACCACTCACACTCCTCACACTTATAAAACCATCAACAAATGACCCACAACAACATAGCACACGCGCACAACAAATTTAGTACAGCCCGTACCTTACTTGTAACCAAACTTTTATGTTTTACTTTTAAACACCCCGGCACTACTTAATTTACCAACAAACAACTCACACCTAACCATCAACCATCACTCAACAGGTCTAAAATAATTAAACTAACTCTTTTAGTATGACAATAATCCCTAAACCTAGCGATTACCATTAAACACACATAAAACGTGTTGTCATAACCTATATGATCCTTATTTATCATGACTTCATCCCATCTTAACATAAATCCCCTTATTCTTACTAAATCACTCCACCAAACCTACATTACCCTACTCAATTCCTTATATGTTGAATCTCGACAGAAAGTTGAATAACAATTTCCTTAACAAACACGTAAAGATGATAAAATTCCTCTATCACACCTCCAATTACCCTTAGGTTAAACAGGTTAAAAAACACACCCAATACAATCAACACTTGTTCATTTAAATGTTCAACACAATTATGTTTGATATAAGTTTTCCCATATACGCCCCTCAAACAATAAAAAGCATTTACCAAAAAACGTTCAATATCACTTTAGGGCCAGACGTACGAAAATAGCACTCCAATACCACACACATGATTACCAAGTTTTATATGCTTACAACTTTATACCCACTTCCAAAAACCACAATAGCGTTTCACACTGAATATCCGAATGAAAAGTTTACTATAGAACTCCAAATATTCACCAACTTGATGATAATTCAAATTACCACGAACACACTCTTTCAAATCAACCCGAAAAACTCTATTCTAATTCATTTTCGTGAAGAAATGCAATGAATGAGGGGTAAATGATAGAATATCAGATTATCGATCTTCCATTACTCAAAAGATCCCATACAATCCGAACCTCCTCCAATCTAAACCACTACAGAAACCCACAACATTTAAATAAAATAATCACAAAATAGATTTGCAAAACAAAGGCCACTTCCAACTGAAAATTAGCCCGCTTTCAATAGAGAAACATCGCTATTATACGCCTCAATTGGAAAATGATTATGCAACAAACGCGCTGTCGCGCGTTCAAATTAATGCTAAAATATTTTGGTGGTGATTTAGGGGCCGCTCTGCGAGGGCGATGCCCTACGCAGAGCGGCACAGCCATGGTCTTGATACCTATCAAAACCGAGAAGCCCTTTACTTACTCCGGATCACTCAAAAACTCTACAAAATGACCATTAATGTGCAATTTCTGCCATTTTGGGCGGATTTATACCGTAGACTTTTATCACACCCTTAAACATCTCCCTCTGCATGAAACTGAAACACATTTGTGCATGAATTCCCACATTTTTGTGATTTTTCATCGAACATAACATTTTACCATCCGTAGACTTTTGGCGAATGTTTCCTAAAATTTATGAAATGCGAACGTTTCCCACCTTGCAGCCCTTCCATACTGTCCAAAAAAATTGTTCAAAACACTCTTCCCTGACGAGAAAACAGCCAAAATATTTGCAAAATATCATTTCCAAATATATTAAAAAATATTCATTAGGAAATTTTTTATCGACATAATTCATAAGACGCTCTGGATTCCGCTTCTTTTGAGCCTAAAATCGTCTCTCTGGCTTGTTTCTAAGTGCCATTTTTTTATCAATTTAATTAGGTATGGAATTTTCGAACGTTTCTTCTTTTTCCCCAAATATCGATTGGACCATTCTCAAATTGTAACCATACAAACTTCTCATCGATTTCTAGATCGTATCAAAATTTCAGATGTCTTACTTCAATGCCAACGAAAATATGGCTCATTGAAATTTCACACCTCTCGCGACCGAGTATTTATAGATCAATCATCAATGAAAATTCAAAAATCATAATTTATGTCATGAAACCCCCTCATTCTTCTCAAATGAAATACCAAATAACGCCCACCAAAACCTCCAGAAACCATTTTCAAGGACAATTGAAATATCGCAGAAAACGTTTACATGAATATTCACAGAAGAACAACAGCCCGTCAAATTTTACCCCAAACAGGGAATTTTTAACCTGGAAAATGCTGGATGTTTGAACCTCTCGTCGGGCATAGAATCATGAATAATTTAGAACGCCCACCAAAATCAGCACAAAAATTTATGTTGGAATGAGTGATATCTCCATTTGAGCAGTAAATTTCTTCAAAGTAGAACATTTCACGAGCGCAAACCATTTGCAGAATTTCCATAGGTATACTTCAATCATTCACCAAAATAGAACCCTCGACCAAGTCTGGGAGAGAATTTACAAATTTTCAAAATTATTATGAGTGATGACATTTTACTTTTCGTAAATTACACATATGAAACCTGCGAACCACATCTCTCGAAAATTCCAGACATCTCGGGGACACACATACGCACGCGCATTCACCATACAAAGCCGATCCCTTAACCACTGTGCCACGGCGAGCAACAATCTTCTTACATTCCCATTCACAATAAAAATTGACCTCTGAAAAATACTGAGAGAAAATTTTCATTTCAAACAAACCTCCAATTTCATTTTTCAATCGCCAAAATTGATGAGAGAAAAATTCACTCATCGTACGCTCTTTAGTAATCGACAAATCCACCATGTACACTCTTTTTTTCAATGAAAATATAGGCATGATCACTAAACACTTCTTTTCCAAGGAGCACATTCCATACCGAAATCGAATGTTTATTTTCTTCAACATGCATACAGTACGAATTTCCAATTTCCAACGTAAAAATACGCTGGTAAACTCACAACACTAATTTTGCCTGAATATCGAGTGATTCTGAAGCCTCATTCATCTCATGTATCGAGTATTATAAGTTTTCTATACTCATTGTGAACAATTCAACTGAAATCAGTACCTGGCAACTGCAAACACTCGTATTCTTCATCAAAGACCGACTTGACTCTGTTCATTTCGAAAACAGCGAGGAAATGCGAGCGATTTTCAATGTCACTCACTCGTAATGAGAGCCTCTTTCAATTCATGAATTTCGATTGCGTGCTGACACTTTAATTACGAACAAGAGAAATTCTCACACCCAGAGATGGACGCAAATGGCATCTATTTATCACCCGAACGTCGACAAAATTCACAACTGATAGTCAAATTACGGAAAAATGAGTTAATTTTACGTTATTTATGAATATATATATAACTCCCTGATGTTCTTACTCGTTAACGTTGCGCTAAAAACGTGAAAAATTACCTCGGAAAATAGCCATTCAAAAATTTCGGTTTCAAAATACCAGCACTCTGACGTGACCGCCGCCAGCTCTCACACTTAGCCTCAGAACGGGCCGACTGTGGACTTGAAAAATTTCGACATTAAAATTCAAATTCGAGTTTCCATCGTTGATGGAGGTGAAAAACACTCTGTATAGGTAAATCGTCAATTTCCAACACATTTCATCTCTATAAAATTTCTTGTGGAACGCCTCTAAAGTCCTCAAATAATTAAAAATTACCGCATCATCAAATGAGTGAAATATGAGCGATTAAAATTGAGGCTTTTTCGCTTGACTCTCGAAACAAGAAATATTTCTAACAACTCTAAAGACACTACCTTGCCCTCAAAAAATAGCTGCGTGCCCTCGAATGAGTGTAAAGTGAACAAAACTCAAATCACTCATACTTCATCATTAAACTCCCAGATCGAAATTGCTTAGAAAAAATTTCCAATAGTTTGCGATTTCACAACATGTCGAGTGAAAAAAAAGCCAGAAAAAGGGTATTTTATGCCCTATAATGGACATCGCGACGACTCCGGGAAACATAAATCGCGCGAAACGGGCAAAACAGCGAAAAACGCGTTTTTCGTGAAATAACGCGAATTTCGTTCTGAAAATTTCACTGAATACGTAAAAAAATGCGACTAGCAAAACATGTTAAATGACTTTTTCTGTACGGGCGACAGAACATTTTTAGGAAGCGAAAAATCGAAAATCACTCATTTTTTGATGAGCTGCTGTGGCCAAACGGTCGCGTTTTGAGCGCTGCCAATCCTGTGAGTCGTAGGTATTTTTGATGCCAACCTCTCATGAAATTTTGAGACTTTCACGTGCGATGGGGACGCCATGAGAAGCAGTCGAAAAATCCGACCGGAAAAACGTCTTTTTTTTCACCCCACTTTGAAGTCGAATAAAAAAAAATTCAGCTGGCGAAACTTGCTGTACAAAGTTGCTCGTATGTACCAACATGTTTTCTGTGAGGTGTGAAAAAACCAGACCTCTTACTTTGATACAGAAAATTAGCGGATGTTTGGCGCAGATGCCTTTTTTTCCGAGGTCTTTTTTGAGAGGCATTTTCTCGAAAAATTAGGCACCCAGATTTTTTGTGATTTTTTTCACGAGAGATATTTTCAAGCTCTACCAGATATCAAATTTTGAAAGCCTTTCCGCCGCTGGCCTGGCCAGAAAAAAATGCCAAAAATCGACAACTTTTTTGCATGCTTTTTTTAAGAGGCTCTAGCAAAAAATTTTTATCTGTACGAAAAACCTCAAGTTTTTGGCTGAGGTGTACCGCTACTCTGGCTACAAGATTATGAAATCGACATGGCTGTAGAGCCGCTCTCCAAAAAGTATAATTAGAAAAACTAAACGCATTTTTCATCACTTTTTTTTCAATTAAAGCATTTTTATGGGCCCGATCGATCCGAAAATCGGTACGGGGGGGTTTCCCCCGATCCCCGACCCGGTCCCAAAATTTGAGCGGGCTGCGACCACGCGTTCGGGTACTTTACTCTTGTTTCCCCTCGGAGTAGCATAGGACTGTTTTTCAATCCCACACAAGCACCTCCACAAAAGTCCCGATCTGAATCTAAATGCGGTTTCTGATACTGGTTTTTTCCCACATTTCGGAGGTGCGCCGCTAGTAACCAGCACACACACGCGCCCTCCGACTCCCCCCCACAACACAACACACCCCAACACACACACACACCCAAACACACCCCCCGAAACCCCCAAACAACAAAAAACACCCACAACAACACATCACCAACACCACCAACAACAAACCACCCATACCACTCACACTCCTCACACTTATAAAACCATCAACAAATAGCCCACAACGACATACCACACGCGCACAACAAATTTAGTACAGCCCATGCGTTACTTGTTTCCAAACTTGTATGTTTTACTTTTAAACACCCCGGCACTACTTCATTTACCAACAAACAACTCACACCTAACCATCAACCATCACTCAACAGGCATAAAATAACTATACTAACTCCTCTAGTATGACAATAATCCCTAAACCTATCGATTACAATTAAACACACACAAAACGAGTAGTCATAACCCATATGATCCTTATTTATCATGACTTTACCTTCAAACCCAATCTATCGTATATTACCATTGAATTTGCAGCCCCCTCATACTTCATCCCATCTATCTTAACATACATCCCCTTATTCTTACTAAATCACTTCACCAAACCTATACACTACCCGACTCAATTCCTTATATTTCAGAGCTCGACAGAATGTGCAATAACAATTTCCTTAACGGAGACGTAAATATGAAAAAATTCCGCTATCACACCTCCAATTACCCTCAGGTTAAACAGGGGAAAAATTACACCCAAGACAAACAATACTCGTTCATTTAAATGTTAAACACAATTTTGTTCGATATAAGTTTTCCCATACACGCCCCTCAAACAATAAAAAGCATTTACCAAAAAACATTCAATATCACTTTAGCGCCAGACGTACGAAAATAGCACTCACATAGCACACGAGAATTACAGAGTTTCATATGCCTACAAGTTTAAACCCACTTTCACAAACCACACTAGCGTTTCATACTGAATATCCGCATGAAAACATTACTATAGAGCCCCAAATATTCACCAACTTAATGATAGCTAAAATTACCATGAACACACTCTTTCAAATCAACCCGAAACACTCAATTCAAACTCATTTTCGTGAAGAAATTGAATGAATGAAAGGTAAATAACAGAGTATTAGATTACCCATCTTTCATTTCTCCGAAGATCCCATACAATCTGATCCTTCTTACATCTAAACCACTATAGAAACCCACAACATTTGACTAAAATAATCCCAAAATGAGTTTGCAAACAAAAGACTACATCCAACTGAAATTAGCCCGCTTTTAATAGAGAAACATCGCTATTATACGCCTCAATTGGAAAATGATTATGCAACACACGCGCCGTCGCGCGTTCGCGTTTAATACTAGAATATTTTGGTCGTGATTTAGGGGCCGCTCTGCGAGGGCGATGCCCTACGCAGAGCGGCACAGCCATGGTCTAGATGCCTATCAAAACCGAGGGGCCCTTTACTCACTCCGGATCACTCAAAAACTCTACAAAATGCCCATAAATGTGCAATTTCTGCCATTTTGGGTGGATTTACCCCGTAGACTTTTATTATAACCTTCAACATCTCCCTCTGTATGAAGCTGAAATACATTTGTGCATGAATTCCCACTTATTTGCGATTTTTCATCGAAAATAACATTTTACCATCCGTAGACTTTTGGCGAATGTTTCCTAAAATTTATGAAATGCGAACGTTTCCCACCTTGCAACCCTTCCATACTGTCCAAAAAAATTGTTCAAAACACTCTTCCCTGACGAGAAAAAAGCCAAAATATTTGCAAAATATCATTTCCAAATATATTAAAAAATATTCATTAACAAATTTTTCATCGACATAATTCATAAGACGCTCTGGATTCCGCTTCTTTTGAGCCTAAAATCGTCTCTCTGGCTTGTTTCTAAGTGCCATTTTTTTATCAATTTAATTAGGTATGGAATTTTCGAAGGTTTCTTCTTTTTCCCCAAATATCGATTGGACCATTTTCAAATTGTAACCACACAAACTTCTTATTGATATCTAGATTGTATCAAAATTTCAGACGTCTTACTTCAATGCCAACGAAAATATGGCTCATTGAAATTTCACTCCTCTCGCGACCGATGTTTATAGATCAATTATCAATGAAAATTTAAAAATCATAATTTATGTCATGAAACCCCTCATTCTCTTCGAATGAAATACCAAATAACGCCCACCAAAACCTCCAGAAACCATTTTCAAGGACAACTGAAATATCGCAGAAAACGTTTACATGAAGAATTCCCAGAAAAACAACTGCCAGTCAAATTTTACCCCAAACAGGGAATTTTTTACCTGGAAAATGCTGGATGTTCGAACCTCTCCTCGAGCACTGAAACATGAATAATTTAGAACGCCCACCAAAATCAGCGCAAAAATCCATGTTGGAATGAGTGATATCTCCATTTGAGCAGTAAATTTCTTCAAAGTAGAACATTTCACGAGCGCAAACCATTTGCAGAATTTCCATAAGTATACTTCAATCATTCACCAAAATAGAACCCTCGACCAAGTCTGAGAGAGAATTTACAAATTATTCCAAATTATTACGAGTGATGACATTTTACTTCTCGTAAATAACACATATGAGGCCTGCGAACCATATCTCTCGAAAATTCCAGACATCTCGGGGACACACATACGCACGCGCATTCACCATACAACGCCGATCCCTTAACCACTGTGCCATGGCGAGCAACAACCTTCTTACATTCCCATTCACAATAACAATTGACCTCTGAAAAATACTGAGAGAAAATTTTCATTTCAAACGAACCTCGAATTTCATTTTTCAATCGCCAAAATTGATGAGAGAAAAATTCACTCATCGTACGCTCTTTAGTAATCGACAAATCCACCATGTACACTCATTTTTTCAATGAAAATATAGGCATGATCACTAAACACTTCTTTTCCAAGGAGCACATTCCATACCGAAATCGAATGTTTATTTTCTTCAACATGCATACAGTACGAATTTCCAATTTCCAACGTAAAAATACGCTAATAAACTCACAACACTCATTTTGCCTAAATATCGAGTGATTCTGGAACCTCATTAATCATATTTATCGAGTATTATACGGTTTGTATCGTCTTTGTGACCATTTCAACAGAAATCAGTACCTGGCAACTGCAAACACTCGTATTCTTCATCAAAGACCGACTCGACTCTGTTCATTTCGAAAACAGCGAGGAAATGCGAGCGATTTTCAATGTCACTCACTCGTAATGAGTGAGAGCCTCTTTCAATTCATGAATTTCGATTGCGTGCTGACACTTTAATTGCGACAAAAGAAATTCTCACACCCAAAGATGGAAGCAAATGGCATCTATTCATCGCCCGAACGTCGACAAAATTCACAACTGATAGTCAAATTACGTAAAAATGAGTTAAATTTACGTTATATATATATATAAATGACTCCCTGATGTTCTTACTCGTTAACACTGTGCTAAGAACGTGAGAAATTTCCTCAGAAAGATAGCCATTCAAAAATTTCGGTTTCAAAGTAACAACACTCTGACGTGACCGCACTCAGCTCACACACTTGGCATCAGAACGGGCAGAAGCTGGACTTATAAAATTTCGACACAAAATTCAATTTCGAGTTTCCATCGTTGATGGAGGTGAAAAACATTACGTATAGGTAAATCGTCAATTTCCAACACATTTCATCTCTATAAAATTTCTTGTGACTCGCCTCTAAAGTCCTCAAATAATTAAAAACAACAACTCATTAAAAATGATAGAATTTGATTGCTTGAAATTGAGCTTTTTCCGCTTGGCTCTCGAAACGAGAAATATTTCTAGCAACTCTAGAGACACTACCTTGCCCTCAAAACACAGCTGCGGGCCCTCGAATGAGTGTAAAGTGAACAAAACTCAAATCACTCATACTTCATCAATAAACTCCCAGATCGAAATTGCTTAGAAAAAATTTCCATTGGTTTGCGCTTTCACACTAGTTCGAGTTGAAAAAAAAGCCAAAAAAAGGTTTTTTATGCCCTATAATGGAAATCACGATGACTCGGGGAAACATAAATCGCGCGAAACGGGCAAAACGGCAAAAAACGCGTTTTTCGTGAAATAATGCGAATTTCGTTCTGAAAATTTCACTGAATGCGTAAAATGATGCAACAAGCAAAACATGTTAAATGACTTTTTCTGTGCGGGCAATATAATTTTTTTGAGAAGCGAAAAATCGAAAATCACTCATTTTTTGATGAGCTGCTGCGGCCAAACGGTGGGGTTTTGAGCGTTGCCGATCCCGTAGATTGTAGGTACTGTTGACGTGAACCTCTCATGGAATTTTGGCATTATCACGTGCGATGTATACGCGATAAGAAGCAGTCAAAAAATTCGACAGTAAAAACGTCATTTTTTAGTCCCAACTTCAAAGACTCACAGAAAAAATTCTACTCGGAGAAACCTTCTCAAAAAGTATTTTTGAATGTACCAACATGTTTTCTGTGATGTGTAGAAAAACCAGACCTCCTACTGGCACCCAGAAAACTTAAACATGTTTGGCGCAGATGCCTTTTTTTCCGATGTCATATTTGAGAGGCATTTTCTCGAAAAATTAGGCACCCAGATTTTTTGTGATTTTTTTGGTGAAAGACCTTTCCAATGTCTACAAGATATTAAAGTTTGGACGCTTTTAAGCGGCGGGCCTGGCCGGAAAAAAATGCCAAAAATCGACAACTTTTTTGCATGCTTTTTTTAAGAGGCTCTAGCAAAAAATTTTTCTCTATACGAAACATCTCAAGTTTTTGGCTGAGGTGTACCGCTACTCAGACTACAAGAACATGTAATCGGCATGGCTGTAGAGGCGCCCCAAAATTATTGATAAATAGAAAACAAAACGCTTTTTCAAACGGTTTTTTCTCATTTAAAGCATTTTTATGGGACCGATCGAGCCGAGAGGCGAAACTTAAGGTTTTTTAGCGAGCCTCCATCGGGCCTCCAAATTTGAGCCTGCTGCGAGCACGCGTTCTGGTACTTTACTCTTGTCAGGTACCAAATTTTTCCCCGTTGTTTCCGAGCACTAAACACAAGCACCCTCCCTTATAGTACTAGTTCTAGCATCTCTTCGAAATGCGTATTTTAGTTTTAGTGCTTTTTTCAAATCCGGAGGGCGCCGCAAGTAACCAGACAGCACGCGCCCTCCTCCTCCCACACACAACACAACACACACCCACACACACACACCAAAACACACACCGCCAAACACCCAAACCCCAACAAAAAACACCCACAACAACACACCATCAACAACACCAACAACAAACCACCCATACCACTCACACTCCTCACACTTATAAAACCATCAACAAATAGCCCACAACGACATACCACACGCGCACAACAAATTTAGTACAGCCCGTACCTTACTTGTAACCAAACTTTTATGTTTTACTTTTAAACACCCCGGCACTACTTCATTTACCAACAAACAACTCACACCTAACCATCAACCATCACTCAACAGGTATAAAATAATTATACTAACTCCTCTAGTATGACAATAATCCCTAAACCTATCGATTACAATTAAACACACACAAAACGAGTAGTCATAACCCATATGATCCTTATTTATCATGACTTTACCTTCAAACCCAATCTATCGTATATTACCATTGAATTTTCAGCCCCCTCATACTTCATCCCATCTATCTTAACATACATCCCCTTATTCTTACTAAATCCCTTCACAAAACATATACACTACCCGACTCAATTCCTTATATTTCAGAGCTCGACAGAATGTGCAATAACAATTTCCTTAACGGAGACGTAAATATGATAAAATTCCGCTATCACACCTACAATTACCCTCAGGTTGAACAGGGGAAAAATTACACCCAATACAAACAATACTTGTTTATTTAAATGTTAAACACAATTATGTTCGATATAAGTTTTCCCATATACGCCCCTCAAACAATAAAAAGCATTTACCATAAAACGTTCAATATCACTTAAGGGCCAGACGTACGAAAATAGCACTCCAATAGCACACGAGAATTACAAAGTTTCATATGCTTACAAGTTTATACCCACTTCAAAAAACCACACTAGCGTTTCACACTGAATTTCCGCATTAAAACTTCACTATAGAGCCCTAAATATTCACCAACTTAATGATATTTCAAATTACCATGAACGAACTCGTTCAAATCAACCAGAAAAACTCAATTCAGATTCATTTTCGTGAATAAATTGAATGAATGAGGGGTAAATGATAGAGTATGAAATTATCCATCTTCCATTACTCAAGAGATCCCATACAACCCGACTCTCCCCTATCCAAACCGATACGGAAACCCACAACACTAGAATAAAATTACCACGAAACAAATTTGCAAACAAAAGACGACATCCAACCGAAAATTAGGCCGCTTTTAATAGAGAAACATCGCTATTATACGCCTCAATTCAAACAATGATTAGGCAACACACGCGCTGTCGCGCGTTCAAGTTTAATGCTAAAATATTTTGGTGGTGATTTAGGGGCCGCTCTGCGAGGGCGATGCCCTACGCAGAGCGGCACAGCCATGCTCTTGATACCTATCAAAACCGAGAAGCCCTTTACTTACTCCGGATCACTCAAAAACTCTACAAAATGACCATTAATGTGCAATTTCTGCCATTTTGGGCGGATTTATACCGTAGACTTTTATCACACCCTTAAACATCTCCCTCTGCATGAAACTGAAACACATTTGTGCATGAATTCCCACATTTTTGTGATTTTTCATCGAAAATAACATTTTACCATCCGTAGACTTTTGGCGAATGTTTCCTAAAATTTATGAAATGCGAACGTTTTCCACCTTGCAGCCCTTCCATACTGTCCAAAAAAATTGTTCAAAACACTCTTCCCTGACGAGAAAACAGCCAAAATATTTGCAAAATATCATTTCGAAATATATTAAAAAATATTCATTAACAAATTTTTCATCGACATAATTCATAAGACGCTCTCGATTCCGCTTCTTTTGAGCCTAAAATCGTCTCTCTGGCTTGTTTCTAAGTGCCATTTTTTTATCAATTTAATTAGGTATGGAATTTTCGAAGGTTTCTTCTTTTTCCCCAAATATCGATTGGACCATTTTCAAATTGTAACCATACAAACTTCTTATTGATATCTAGATTGTATCAAAATTTCAGACTTCTTACTTGAATGCCAACGAAAATATGGCTCATTGAAATTTCACTCCTCTCGCGACCGAGAGTTTATACATCAATTATCAATGAAAATTTGAAAATCATAATTTATGTCTAAACCCCCTCATTCTCTTTGAATGAAATACCAAATAACGCCCACCAAAACCTCCAGAAACCATTTTCAAGGACAATTGAAATAACGCAGAAAACGTTTACATGAAGAATTCCCAGAAAAACAACTGCCAGTCAAATTTTACCCCAAACGGGGAATTTTTTACCTGGAAAATGCTGGAAATGCGAACCTCTCATCGGGCACTGAAACATGAATAATTTAGAACGCCCACCAAAATCAGCGCAAAAATCCATGTTGGAATGAGTGATATCTCCATTTGAGCAGTAAATTTCTTCAAAGTAGAACATTTCACGAGCGCAAACCATTTGCAGAATTTCCATAAGTATACTTCAATCATTCACCAAAATAGAACCCTCGACCAAGTCTGAGAGAGAATTTACAAATTATTCCAAATTATTACGAGTGATGACATTTTACTTCTCGTAAATAAGACATATGAGGCCTGCGAACCATATCTCCCGAAAATTCCAGACATCTCGGGGACACACATACGCACGCGCATTCACCATACAACGCCGATCCCTTAACCACTGTGCCACGGCGAGCAACAATCTTCTTACGTTCCCATTCACAATAAAAATTGACCTCTGAAAAATACTGAGAGAATATTTTCATTTCAAACGAACCTCCAATTTCATTTTTCAGTCGCCAAAATTGATGAGAGAAAAATTCACTCATCGTACGCTCTTTAGTAATCGACAAATACACCATGATGCACTCTTTTTTCAATGAAAATATAGGCATGATCACTGAATACTCCATTTCCAAAGAGCTCATTCCATTTCGCAATCAAATATACATTATCTGCACGCGCATACAGTACGAATTTCCAATTTCCAACGTAAAAATACGCTGGTAAACTCACAACACTAATTTTGCCTAAATATCGAGTGATTCTGGAGCCTCATTTACCTCATTTATTGAGTATTAAACGTTTTGTATCGCCATTGTGAACATTCCGACTAATATCATTAGCTGGCAACTGCAAACATTCTTATTCTTCATGCACGACCGACGCGACTCTGTTCATTTCGAAAACAGCGAGAATGCGAGCGATTTTCAATGTCACTCACTCGTATAAGTGAGAGCCTCTTTAAATTCATGAATTTCGATTGCGTGCTTACACTTTAATTGCGAACAAGAGAAATTCCCACACCCAATGATGGAAGCAAATGGCATCGATTCATCGCCCGAACGTCGACAAAATTCACAACTGATAGTCAAATTACGTAAAAATGAGGTAATTTTACGTTATATATATATATAAATGACTCCCTGATGTTCTTACTCGTTAACACTGTGCTAAGAACGTGAGAAATTTCTTCGGAGAGATAGCCATTCAAAATTTTCGGTTTCAAAGTAACAACACTCTGACGTGACCGCCGCCAGCTCACACACTTTGCATCAGAACGGGCAGAAGCTGGACTTATAAAATTTCGACACAAAATTCAAATTCGGGTTTCCATCGTTGATGGAGGTAAAAAACACTGTGTATAGGTAAATCGTCAATTTCCAACACATTTCATCTCTATAAAATTTCTTGTGGAACGCCTCTAAAGTCCTCAAATAATTAAAAATTACCGCATCATCAAATGAGTGAAATATGAGCGACTAAAATTGAGCCTTTTTCACTTGGCTCTCGAAACAAGAAATATTTCTAGCATTGCTAAAGACACTACCTTGCCCTCAAAAAATAGCTGCGTGCCCTCGAATGAGTGTAAAGTGAACAAAACTCAAATCACTCATACTTCATCAATAAACTCCCAGATCGAAATTGCTTAGAAAAAATTTCCATTGGTTTGCTCTTTCATACTAGTGCGAGTGGAAAAAAGGCAGAAAAAAGGATTTTTATGCCCTAAAATGGAGATCGCGACGACTCCGGGAAACATAAATCGAGCGATTCGGGCGAAATCGCCAAAAACGGCTATTTCGTAAACTACCGGGAATTTCGCTCTGAAATTTTCACTGAACACGTAAAATGATGCGACAAGCAAAACATGCTAAATGACTTTTTCTGTGCGGGCAATAGAATTTTTTTGAGAAGCGAAAAATCGAAAATCACTCATTTTTTGATGAGCTGCTGTGGCCAAACGGTGGCGTTTTGAGCGCTGCCAGTCCTGTGAGTCGTAGGTATTTTTGATGCCAACCTCTCATGAAATTTTGAGACGTTCAAGTGCGATGGATACGCCATGGAGAGCAGTCAAAAAATTCGACAGAAAAAACGCCTTTTTTTAGGCATACTTTAAAGTCGAATAAAATAGAATCTATTCGACGAATTCTTTCGAGCCAAACTTTTTGAATGTACCAACATGTTTTCTGTGATGTATGGAAAAACCAGACCTCTTACTGTGAAACAGGAAAACTGAGACTGTTTGGCGCAGATGCCATTTTTTTCGAGGTCTTTTTTGAGAGGCATTTTCTCAAAAAATTGAGAACCCAGATTTTTTGTGATTTTTTTCTCGACAGATATTTGCAAACTATACATGATATCAAATTTCGAAAGCTTTTCCGCCGCTGGCCTGGCCAGAAAAAAATCGCAAAAATCGACACTTTTTTAGCATGCTTTTTTTGAGAGGCTCTAGCAAAAAATTTTTCTCTATACGAAAACACTCAAGTTTTTGGCTGAGGTGTACCGCTACTTTGACTACCAGAATATGAATTCCCAGACCTCTGGCTATCATGACAAACATTACATAAATATTAGAAAATGACAAAAAAAAATCAGCTTTTTTCCATTTAAAGCATTTTTATGGGCCCGATCGATCCGAGAGGCGAAACTTAAGGTTTTTTAGCGAGCCTCCATCCGGCCTCCCAATTTGAGCTCGCTGCGACCACGCGTTCTGGTACTTTACTCCTGTCAGGTACCAAATTTTTCCCCGTTGTTTCCGAGCACTAAACACAAGCACCCTCCCTTATAGTACTAGTTCTAGCATCTCTTCGAAATGCGTATTTTAGTTTTAGTGCTTTTTTCAAATCCGGAGGGCGCCGCGAGTAACCAGCACACACACGCGCCCTCCGACTCCCCCCCACAACACAACACACACCCACACACACACACCCAAACACACCCCCCGAAACCCCCAAACCCCAACAAAAAACACCCACAACAACACATCATCAACACCACCAACAACAAAGCACACATTCCATCCAATCGCCACACTTTTAAAACCATCAACAAACCACCCAAAACAACATACCACACGCGCACAACAAATTTAGTACAGCCCATGCGTTACTTGTCTCCAAACTTCTATGTTTTACTTTTAAACACCCCGGCACTACTTTATTTACCAACAAACAACTCACACCTAACCATCAACCATCACTCAACAGGTCAAAAAAAATTTTACAACCTCCTCTTGTATGACAATAATCCCTAAACCTATAGATTTTACCATTAAACACACACAAAACGAGTTGTCATAACCTATCCAATCCTAATTTATCATATCCTCAATTTAAAAACCAATCTATCATACATTACTGTTGAATTTTCCGCTACCTCATACCTCATCCCATCTATCTTGACACACATCCCCTTATTCTTACTAAATCACTCCTCCAAACCTATACACTACCCGACTCAATTCCTTAAATTTTAAAGCTCGACAAAAAGTTGCACAACAATTTCATTAACGGAGACGTAAAAATGATAAAAATCTTCTATCACACCTCCAATTTCCCTCAGGTTAAACAGGTTAAAAAACACGCCCGAAACAATCAACACTTGTTTATTTAAATGTTCAACACAATTATACTCGATATGAGTTTTCCCATATACGCCCCTCAAACAATAAAAAGCATCTACCAAATAATATTCAATATCACTTTAGCGCCAGACGTACGAAAATAGCACTCCAGAGCACAGGAAAATACAAAGTTTCATATGCTTGCAAGTTTATACCCACCTTCAGAAATCACACAAGCGTTTCACACTGAATATCCGCATGAAAACTTTACAATAGAGCCCCAAATATTCACCATCTTAATGATAGCTCTAATTACCATGAACACACTTTCAAATCAAGCCGAAAAACTAAATTCAAACTCATTTTCGTGAAGAAATTGAATGAATGAGAGGCAAATGATAGAGTATTAGATTACCCATCTTTCATTTCTCCGAAGATCCCATACAATCTGATCCTTCTTCAATCTAAACCGCTATAGAAACCCACAGCATTTAAATAAAATGATCACAAAATAAATTTCCAAACCAAAGGCCACTTCCAACTGAAAATTAGCCCGCTTTTAATAGAGAAACATCGCTATTATACGCCTCAATTGGAAAATGATTTGCAACACACGCGCCGTCGCGCGTTCGCGTTTAATACTAGAATATTTTGGTCGTGATTTAGGGGCCGCTCTGCGAGGGCGATGCCCTACGCAGAGCGGCACAGCCATGGTCTTGATGCCTATCAAAACCGAAGGGCCCTTTACTTACTCCGGATCACTCAAAAACTCTACAAAATGCCCATAAATGTGCAATTTCTGCCATTTTATGTGGATTTACCCCGTAGACTTTTATTATAACCTTCAACATCTCCCTCTGTATGAAGCTGAAATACATTTGTGCATGAATTCCCACTTATTTGCGATTTTTCATCGAAAATAACATTTTACCATCCGTAGACTTTTGGCGAATGTTTCCTAAAATTTATGAAATGCGTAGGGTTCTCACCTTGCAACCCTTCCATACTGTCCAAAAAAAATGTTCAAAACACACTTCCCTGACGAGAAAACAGCCAAAATATTTGCAAAATATCATTTCCAAATATATTAAAAAATATTCATTAAAAAATTTTTCATCGACATAATTCATAAGACGCTCTGGATTCCGCTTCTTTTGAGCCTAAAATCGTCTCTCTGGCTTGTTTCTAAGTGCCATTTTTTTATCAATTTAATTAGGTATGGAATTTTCGAAGGTTTCTTCTTTTTCCCTAAATATCGATTGGACCATTTTCAGATTGTAACCATACAAACTTCTTATTGATATCTAGATTGTATCAAAATTTCAGACGTCTTACTTCAATGCCAACGAAAATATGGCTCATTGAAATTTCACTCCTCTCGCGACCGATGTTTATAGATCAATTATAAATGAAAATTTAAAAATCATAATTTATGTCATGAAACCCCTCATTCTCTTCGAATGAAATACCAAATAACGCCCACCAAAACCTCCAGAAACCATTTTCAAGGACAACTGAAATATCGCAGAAAACGTTTACGTGAAGAATTTCCAGAAAAACAACTGCCAGTCAAATTTTACCCCAAACAGGGAATTTTTTACCTGGAAAATGCTGGATGTTCGAACCTCTTCTTGGGCACTGAAACATGAATAATTTAGAACGCCCACCAAAATCAGCACAAAAATTTACGTTGGAATGAGTGATATCTCCATTTGAGCAGTAAATTTCTTCAAAGTAGAACATTTCACGAGCGCAAACCATTTGCAGAATTTCCATAAGTATACTTCAATCATTCACCAAAATAGAACCCTCGACCAAGTCTGAGAGAGAATTTACAAATTTTCCTAATTATTATGAGTGATGACATTTGACTTTTCGTAAATAACACATATGAGACCTGCGAACCATATCTCTCGCAAATTCCAGATATCTCGGAGACACACATACGCACGCGCATTCACCATACAACGCCGATCCCTTAACCACTGTGCCACGGCGAGCAACAATCTTCTTACGTTCCCATTCACAATAAAAATTGACCTCTGAAAAATACTGAGAGAATATTTTCATTTCAAACGAACCTCCAATTTCATTTTTCAGTCGCCAAAATTGATGAGAGAAAAATTCACTCATCGTACGCTCTTTAGTAATCGACAAATACACCATGATGCACTCTTTTTTCAATGAAAATATAGGCATGATCACTGAATACTCCATTTCCAAGGAGCTCATTCCATTTCGCAATCAAATATACATTATCTGCAACACGCATACAGTACGGATTTCCAATTTCCGACGTAAAATTACGCTGGTAAACTCACAACACTAATTTTGCATAAATATCTACTGATTCTGAAGCCTCATTAATCTCATTTATCGAGTATTATACGGTTTGTATCGTCTCTGTGACCCTTTCAACAGAAATCAGTACCTGGCAACTGCAAACACTCGTATTCTTCATCAGAGACCGACTCGACTCTGTTCATTTCGAAAACAACGAAGAAATGCGAGCGATTTTCAATGTCACTCACTCGTAATGAGTGAGAGCCTCTTTCAATTCATGAAGTTCGATTGCGTGCTGACACTTTAATTGCGAACAAGAGAATTTCTCACACCCAAAGGTGGAAGCAAATGGCATCTATTCATCGCCCGAACGTCGACAAAATTCACAACTGAGAGTCAAATTACGTAAAAATGAGTTAAATTTACGTTATATATATATATAAATGACTCCCTGATGTTCTTACTCGTTAACACTGTGCTAAAAACGTGAGAAATTTCTTCGGAGAGATAGCCATTCAAAATTTTCGGTTTCAAAGTAACAACACTCTGACGTGACCGCCGCCAGCTCACACACTTTGCATCAGAACGGGCAGAAGCTGGACTTGAAAAATTTCGACACAAAATTCAAATTCGGGTTTCCATCGTTGATGGAGGTAAAAAACACTGTGTATAGGTAAATCGTCAATTTCCAACACATTTCATCTCTATAAAATTTCTTGTGGAACGCCTCTAAAGTCCTCAAATAATTAAAAACTCCCGCATCATCATATGAGTGAAATATGAGCGACTAAAATTGAGCCTTTTTCGCTTGGCTCTCGAAACAAGAAATATTTCTAGCATTGCTAAAGACACTACCTTGCCCTCAAAAAATAGCTGCGTGCCCTCGAATGAGTGTAAAGTGAACAAAACTCAAATCACTCATACTTCATCAATAAACTCCCAGATCGAAATTGCTTAGAAAATATTTCCATTGGTTTGCTCTTTCATACTAGTTCGAGTGGAAAAAAGGCAGAAAAAAGGATTTTTATGCCCTAAAATGGAGATCGCGACGACTCCGGGAAACATAAATCGAGCGATTCGGGCGAAATCGCCAAAAACGGCTATTTCGTAAACTACCGGGAATTTTGCTCTGAAAATTTCACTGAACACGTATAATGATGCGACAAGCAAAACATGCTAAATGACTTTTTCTGTGCGGGCAATAGAATTTTTTTGAGAAGCGAAAAATCGAAAATCACTCATTTTTTGATGAGCTGCTGTGGCCAAACGGTGGCGTTTTGAGCGCTGCCAGTCCTGTGAGTCGTAGGTATTTTTGATGCCAACCTCTCATGAAATTTTGAGACGTTCAAGTGCGATGGATACGCCATGGGGAGCAGTCAAAAAATTCGACAGAAAAAACGCCTTTTTTTTAGGCATACTTTAAAGTCGAATAAAATAAAATCTATTCGACGAATTCTTTCGAGCCAAACTTTTTGAATGTATTAACATGTTTTCTGTGATGTATAGAAAAACCAGACCTCTTACTGTGAAACAGGAAAACTGAGACTGTTTGGCGCAGATGCCTTTTTTTTCGAGGTCATATTTGAGAGGCATTTTCTCGCAAAATTGAGCACCCAGATTTTTTGTGATTTTTTTCTCGAGAGATATTTGCAGACTATACATGATATCAAATTTCGAAGGCTTTTCCGCCGCTGGCCTGGCCAGAAAAAAATCGCAAAAATCGACACTTTTTTGGCATGCTTTTTTTGAGAGGCTCTAGCAAAAAATTTTTCTCTATACGAAAACACTCAAGTTTTTGGCTGAGGTGTACCGCTACTTTGACTACCAGAATATGAATTCCCAGACCTCTGGCTATCATGACAAACATTACATAAATATTAGAAAATGACAAAAAAAAATCAGCTTTTTTCCATTTAAAGCATTTTTATGGGCCCGATCGAGCCGAGAGGCGAAACTTAAGGTTTTTTAACGAGCCTCCATCCGGCCTCCAAATTTGAGCTTGCTGCGAGCACGCGTTCTGGTACTTTACTCTTGTCAGGTACCAAATTTTTCCCCGTTGTTTCCGAGCACAAAACACAAGCACCCTCCCTTATAGTACTAGTTCTAGCATCTCTTCGAAATGCGTATTTTAGTTTTAGCGCTTTTGTCCAAAACGGAGGGCGCCGCGAGTAACCAGCACACACACGCGCCCTCCGACTCCCCCCCACAACACAACACACACCCACACACACACACCCAAACACACCCCCCGAAACCCCCAAACAACAAAAAACACCCACAACAACACATCATCAACAACACCAACAACAAACCACCCATACCACTCACCCTCCTCACACTTATAAAACCATCAACAAATAGCCCACAACGACATACCACACGCGCAAAACAAATTTAGTACAGCCCATGCATTACTTGTCTCCAAACTTATATGTTTTACTATTAAACACCCCGGCACTACTTTATTTACCAACAAACAACTCACACCTAACCATCAACCATCACTCAACAGGTATAAAATACTTATACTAACTCCTCTAGTATGACAATAATCCCTAAACCTATCGATTACAATTAAACACACACAAAACGAGTAGTCATAACCCATATGATCCTTATTTATCATGACTTTACCTTCAAACCCAATCTATCGTATATTACCTTTGAATTTGCAGCCCCCTCATACTTAATCCCATCTATCTCAACATACATCCCCTTATTCTTACTAAATCACTTCACCGAACCTATACACTACCCGACTCAATTCCTTATATTTCAGAGCTCGACAGAATGTGCAATAACAATTTCCTTAACGGAGACGTAAATATGAAAAAATTCCGCTATCACACCTCCAATTACCCTCAGGTTAAACAGGGGAAAAATTACACCCAATACAAACAATACTCGTTTATTTAAATGTTAAACACAATTTTGTTCGATATAAGTTTTCCCATATACGACCCTCAAACAATAAAAAGCATTTACCAAAAAACACTCAATATCACTTTAGCGCCAGACGTACGAAAATAGCACTCCATTAGCACACGAGAATTACAGAGTTTCATATGCCTACAAGTTTAAACCCACTTTCACAAACCACACTAGCGTTTCATACTGAATATCCGCATGAAAACATTACTATAGAGCCCCAAATATTCACCAACTTAATGATAGCTAAAATTACCATGAACACACTCTTTCAAATCAACCCGAAACACTCAATTCAAACTCATTTTCGTGAATAAATGGAATGAATGAAGGGTAAATGGTAGTGTATTAGATTATCCATCTTCCTTTACTCAAGAGATCCCATACAATCCCATCCTCCTTCAAACTAAACCACTACAGAAACCCACAGCATTTAAATAAAATAATCACAAAATAAATTTGCAAAACAAAGGCCACTTCCAACTGAAAATTAGCCCGCTTTCAATAGAGAAACATCGCTATTATACGCCTCAATTGGAAAATGATTATGCAACACACGCGCTGTCGCGCGTTCAAGTTTAATGCTAAAATATTTTGGTGGTGATTTAGGGGCCGCTCTGCGAGGGCGATGCCCTACGCAGAGCGGCACAGCCATGGTCTTGATACCTATCAAAACCGAGAAGCCCTTTACTTACTCCGGATCACTCAAAAACTCTACAAAATGACCATTAATGTGCAATTTCTGCCATTTTGTGCGGATTTATACCGTAGACTTTTATCACACCCTTAAACATCTCCCTCTGCATGAAACTGAAACACATTTGTGCATGAATTCCCACATTTTTGTGATTTTTCATCGAAAATAACATTTTACCATCCGTAGACTTTTGGCGAATGTTTCCTAAAATTTATGAAATGCGTAGGGTTCTCACCTTGCAACCCTTCCATACTGTCCAAAAAAAATGTTCAGAACACACTTCCCTGACGAGAAAACAGCCAAAATATTTGCAAAATATCATTTCCAAATATATTAAAAAATATTCATTAAAAATTTTTTCATCGACATAATTCATAAGACGCTCTGGATTCCGCTTCTTTTGAGCCTAAAATCGTCTCTCTGGCTTGTTTCTAAGTGCCATTTTTTTATCAATTTAATTAGGTATGGAATTTTCGAAGGTTTCTTCTTTTTCCCCAAATATCGATCGGACCATTTTCAAATTTTAACCATACAAACTTCTCATCGATTTCTAGATCGTATCAAAATTTCAGACGTCTAACTTCAATGCCAACGAAAATATGGCTCATTGAAATTTCACACCTCTCGCGACCGAGTATTTATAGATCAATCATCAATGAAAATTTCAAAATCATAATTTATGTCATGAAACCCCCTCATTCTCTTCGAATGAAATACCAAATAACGGCCACCAAAACCTCCAGAAGCCATTTTCAAGGACAATTGAAATACCACAGAAAACGTTTACATGAAGAATTACCAGAAAAACAACTGCCAGTCAAATTTTACCCCAAACAGTGAATTTTCTACCTGGAAAATGCTCGAAGTTCGAACCTCTCGTCGGGCACTGAAACATGAATAATTTAGAACGCCCACCAAAATCAGGACAAACATTTACGTTCGGATGAGTGATTTCTCCATTTGAGCGATACATTTCTTCAAAGTCGAACATTTCACGACCGCAAACCATTTCACACGATTTCCATGAGTATACTTCAATCATTCACCAAAATAGAACCCTCAACCAAGTCTGAGAGAGAATTTACAAATTATTCCAAATAAATATGAGTGATGACATTTTACTTTTCGTAAATAACACATATGAGACCTGCGAACCATATCTCTCGAAAATTCCAGACATCTCGGGGACACACATACGCACGCGCATTCACCATACAACGCCGACCCCTTAACCACTGTGCCACGGCGAGCAACAATCTTCTTACATTCCCATTCACAATAAAAATTGACCTCTGAAAAATACTGAGAGAAAATTTTCATTTCAAATGAACCTCCAATTTCATTTTTCAATCGCCAAAATTGATGAGAGAAAAATTCACTCATCGTACGCTCTTTAGTAATCGACAAATCCACCATGTACACTCTTTTTTTCAATGAAAATATAGGCATGATCACTAAACACTTCTTTTCCAAGGAGCACATTCCATACCGAAATCGAATGTTTATTTTCTTCAACATGCATACAGTACGAATTTCCAATTTCCAACGTAAAAATACGCCGGTAAACTCACAACACTAATTTTGCCTAAATATCGAGTGATTTTGGAGCCTCATTCATCTCATGTATCGAGTATTATAAGTTTTTTATACTCAGTGTGAGCATTTCAACTGAAATCAGTACCTGGCAACTGCAAACACTCGTATTCTTCACAAACGACCGACTCGACTCTGTTCATTTCGAAAACAGCGAAGAAATGCGAGCGATTTTCAATGTCACTCACTCGTAATGAGTGAGAGCCTCTTTCAATTCATGAAGTTCGATTGCGTGCTGACACTTTAATTGCGAACAAGAGAATTTCTCACACCCAAAGGTGGAAGCAAATGGCATCTATTCATCGCCCGAACGTCGACAAAATTCACAACTGATAGTCAAATTACGTAAAAATGAGTTAAATTTACGTTATATATATATATAAATGACTCCCTGATGTTCTTACTCGTTAACACTGTGCTAAGAACGTGAAAAATTTCCTCGGAAAGATAGCCATTCGAAAATTTCGGTTTCAAAGTAACAACACTCTGACGTGACCGCACTCAGCTCGCACACTTAGCATCAGAACGGGCAGAAGCTGGACTTGTAAAATTTCGACACAAAATTCAAATTCGAGTTTCCATCGTTGATGGAGGTGAAAAACACTACGTATAGGTAAATCGTCAATTTCCAACACATTTCATCTCTATAAAATTTCCTGTGGAACGCCTCTAAAGTCCTCAAATAATTAAAAATTACCGCATCATCAAATGAGTAAAATATGAGCGACTAAAATTTTGCTTTTTCCGCTTGACTCTCTAAACAAGAAATATTTCTAGCAACTCTAGAGACACTACCTTGCCCTCAAAAAATAGCTGCGGGCTCTCGAATGAGTGTAAAGTGAACAAAACTCAAATCACTCATACTTCATCAATAAACTCCCAGATCGAAATTGCTTAGAAAAAATTTCCATTGGTTTGTTCTTTCAAACTAGTTCGAGTGGAAAAAGTGCAAAAAAAAAGATTTTCATGCCCTATACTGGAGATCACGACGACTCCGGGAAACATAAATCGAGCGATTCGGGCGAAATCGCCAAAAACGGCTATTTCGTAAACTACCGGGAATTTCGCTCTGAAATTTTCACTGAACACGTAAAATGATGCGACAAGCAAAACATGCTAAATGACTTTTTCTGTGCGGGCAATAGAATTTTTTTGAGAAGCGAAAAATCGAAAATCACTCATTTTTTGATGAGCTGCTGTGGCCAAACGGTGGCGTTTTGAGCGCTGCCAGTCCTGTGAGTCGTAGGTATTTTTGATGCCAACCTCTCATGAAATTTTGAGACGTTCAAGTGCGATGGATACGCCATGGAGAGCAGTCAAAAAATTCGACAGAAAAAACGCCTTTTTTTTAGGCATACTTTAAAGTCGAATAAAATAGAATCTATTCGACGAATTCTTTCGAGCCAAACTTTTTGAATGTACCAACATGTTTTCTGTGATGTATGGAAAAACCAGACCTCTTACTGTGAAACAGGAAAACTGAGACTGTTTGGCGCAGATGCCATTTTTTTCGAGGTCTTTTTTGAGAGGCATTTTCTCAAAAAATTAAGAACCCAGATTTTTTGTGATTTTTTTCTCGACAGATATTTGCAAACTATACATGATATCAAATTTCGAAAGCTTTTCCGCCGCTGGCCTGGCCAGAAAAAAATCGCAAAAATCGACACTTTTTTAGCATGCTTTTTTTGAGAGGCTCTAGCAAAAAATTTTTCTCTATACGAAAACACTCAAGTTTTTGGCTGAGGTGTACCGCTACTTTAACTACCAGAATATGAATTCCCAGACCTCTGGCTATCATGACAAACATTACATAAATATTAGAAAATGACAAAAAAAAATCAGCTTTTTTCCATTTAAAGCATTTTTATGGGCCCGATCGATCCGAGAGGCGAAACTTAAGGTTTTTTAGCGAGCCTCCATCCGGCCTCCCAATTTGAGCTCGCTGCGACCACGCGTTCTGGTACTTTACTCTTGTCAGGTACCAAATTTTTCCCCGTTGTTTCCGAGCACTAAACACAAGCACCCTCCCTTATAGTACTAGTTCTAGCATCTCTTCGAAATGCGTATTTTAGTTTTAGTGCTTTTTTCAAATCCGGAGGGCGCCGCGAGTAACCAGACAACTCGCCCCTCCTCCCTCCACACAAACACACACCCACACACACACACCCAAACACACACCGCCAAACCCCCAAACAACAAAAAACACCCACAACAACACATCATCAACAACACCAACAACAAACCACCCATACCACTCACACTCCTCACACTTCTAAAACCATCAACAAATGACCCACAACAACATAGCACACGCGCACAACAACATACCACACGCGCACAACAAATTTAGTACAGCCCATGCATTACTTTAATTCAAACTTATATGATTTACTTTTAAACACCACAGCCACTACTTAATTTACCAACAAACAACTCACACCTAACCATCAACCATCACTCAACAGGTCAAAAATAATTATACTAACTCCTCTAGTATGACAATAATCCCTAAACCTATCGATTACCATTAAACACACACAAAACGAGTAGTCGTAACATATATGATCCTTATTTATCATGACTTTACCTTCAAACCTAATCTCTCGTATTCTACTGTTGAATTTTCAGCCCCCTTATACTTCATCCCATATATCTTAACATACATCCCCTTATTCTTACTAAATCATTTCACCAAACCTATACACTACCCAACTCAATTCCTTATATTTTAAAGCTCGACAGAAAGTTGCACAACAATTTCCTTAACTTAGACATATAGATGATAAAATTCCTCTATCACACTTCCAATTACCCTCAGGTTAAACAGGTAAAAAACACACCGAATACAATCAACACTTGTTTATTGAAATGTTCAACACAATTATGTTCGGTATAAGTTTTCCCATATACGCCCCTCTAACAATAAAAAGCATTTACCAAAAAACGTTCAATATCACTTTAGGGCCAGACGTACGGAAATAGCACTACAATAGCACACGAGAATTACAAACTTTCATATGCTTACAAGTTTATACCCACTTCAAAAAACCACACTAGCGTTTCACACTGAATATCCGAAAGAAAACTTTACTATAGAACCCCAAATATTCACCAACTTGATGATAGTTCAAATTACAATGAACAAGCTCGTTCAAATCAACCAGAAAAACTCAGTTCAAATTAATTTTCGTGAATAAACGGAATGAATGAAGGGTAAATGGTAGAGTATTAGATTATCCATCTTCCTTTACTCAAGAGATCCCATACAATCCGATCCTCCTTCAACCTCAACCACTACAGAGACCCACAACATTTCCATAAAATTATTACAAAATAAATTTGAAAACAAAAGACCACATCCAACTGAAAATTAGCCCGCTTTTAATAGAGAAACATCGCTTTTCTACGCCTCAATTGGAAATATGATTATGCAACACACGCGCAGTTGCTCGTGTGTTGCATAATCATATTTCCAGGTTGAGGCTAGTTATTTTAGTTGTAATTTTTGGGCCGCTCTGGCGGTCCATAGCCCGCGGCAGAGCGGCACAGTCCTGGTCTTGATACCTATCAAAACCTAGAACTCTTCATTTACAGAAGTTCACTCATAACCTTCAAACAATACCAAAAATATGTCATTTCTTCCCATTTTCGGTGTGTTTACCCAGTAGACTTTTGTCATAACCTTCAACATCTAACTCTGCATGAAACTGAAATACATTTGTGCATGAATTCCCACTTTTTGCGATTTTTCATCGAAAATAACAGTTTACCATCCGTAGACTTTTGGCGACCGTTTTCTAATATTTCTGAAATGCCTACGTTATGCACATTGCAACCCTTCCATAGTGTCCAATAAAATTGTTCAAAACACGCTTCCCTGACGAGAAAACTGCCAAAATGTTTGCAAAAACTCATTTGCAAATATATTAAAAAATATTCATTAACAAATTTTTCATCGACATAATTTATAAGACGCTTTCGATTCCGCTTCTTTTGAGCCTAAAATCGTCTCTCTGGCTTGTTTCTAAGTGTCATTTTTTAATCAATTTAATTAGGTATGGAATTTTCGAAGGTTTCTTCTTTTTCCCCAAATACCGATTGGACCATTCTCAAATTGTAACCATACAAACTTCTTATTGATTTCTAGATTGTATCAAAATTTCAGACTTCTACCTTCAATGCCAACAAAAATATGCCTCATTGAAATTTCACTCAATTTGAGACCGAGTTCATCCACAGATTATTATTGAAAATTAAAAATACTCAAAACATATCGTCACTTTTAGTTTCTCGAGATGAAAAAAACGTTATCTCTTACGAACATCATGAAGCAAGTTTCATGCGTATTTCAGCATCGAACTAACTGAAATGAGCGTTTTATCGAATTTCGAAATAAATTCATGTTTTTGTAATTTGAAGCTCCAAGTGGCCAATTTCCCGACAGAAAAACATAATGAAATTGATCCTCTCATCAAACACTATAGCCTGACTGAATTGGAACGCATTCAAAATACAACTTCATCATCTACGCTAGAATGAGTACTTATTCGCGTTGAGGATCATATTTCCTCAGAATGAAACAATTTGTGAGCGGAAACAATTTTCCCGTGTAACCCGACCTATTTCTCAATTACTGACCGACATGGAAGCCTGAACAAAGTCTGAGTGAGTATTTACAAATTTTTGAAAATATTCAAGAAATAATATTTTAGTTTCCGTAAATAATGTTTTTACGACCCGCAAACACTCTCAAAAATTAAGTACATATCGGAAACACATCCTCATCAAATATGAACCCTGAGTGAGCCTCTAAACGATGTCCTCTCAATGACAATGAGTGGCTCAGAGAATCTGCGGATGCGATTGAGAGGATTTTGGTGCAGTCAAACGATGAGTTATAATATCTATTTCTAAACGAAAATTCAGTGCACTGTTGAAAAGTTCCTGGTCTGAAAAATCTAAAACTTGCAATGTTGTAACATTAAAACTAATACGAGAAATAATAACTCAAAGTACCGTGTTTCGCAATCGAATCGGTCCCAGCCAGATGCGCCAATTTTCTGCTGTAATTAAGCCATGATCACAAAGACCCAAATTTTCAATGAGCTTTTTTTACTCTCGGAGTAAAAAGTAAAGTTCCTGACCTATGAGCAGACACAATTCCAGATTTCTAGCATCAAAAACTGCTGGTGGGCACACAACACAAATTTGCAAAAAGAGGCCTTAAAACGAGGTATCGCAGTGCTCATAAAATCTACCAACAAGGCGTTTTCAAAGTCTCACAACTGTAGATTTATTCGAATTTCTACATGTTTTTTCAGTTTTTATGTATGAATGTCGTATCAAAAATCTCCAGAAAGAAAATGAAAACCCCAATCACTCGATATATGCAAGAAAACCCGAGTCAAAAACGCACTTCCAGCAGATTCGCGACTTCGAACGTCAAATTTCACTGAGAAGGCATGTTTGAGAGTCCATTACGACGTATTCTCGACAACGGTGGTTATGTGAAATAAATGAGTAGTCTCACCTAGTCATTGTTGAAATGCAGAAATTATAATCTACTCCTCATATGTGATAGAAAAAAAATGACGTCGATTCGAAAACGCCAAGTTGAGCGAATATTCCATTCTCCGTTCGGTGGCGTGAAAATCCGTCGATAAGGCAACTTTGAGTACCCAAAACACCTACTTTTTACTGTTTTCTTGATTATTTTTCTCTTTAGTGTTCATGACAAGCACACATTCTAATAGTGTTCAAAAATTGAAGTACATAACACCAAAACAGCCTGAGAAAATCGACTTTGAAAACGCAAGATTGATGAAATTTTACGACGATTCGCAGAACACGCGCGGGGCAACGAGAATATATACGATGATTTGGACTTTGAAAATTTCGATATGAAACCATTTATGGCTATTATTGACCGAAAAACGTTTGTTGAACAAAATAAACACTACCTTTCGGTAAATCGTCTATTTCCAACACATTTCATCTCTATGAAATTTTTTGTGGGACCACTCCAAAAGCCTTAAATAAATGCATCACTCAATATGAGTGATTTTGAGAGGTATAAATGTCATATTTTCGACTCGACCCTCGTGACAAGAAATATTTCTAGCAACTTTAAAGGCACTACCTTGCCCTCAAAAAATAGCTGCGTGTCCTAAAATATGTTTAAAGTCGAAAAAACTTTAAACACTCATCACTCATTATTAAGCTTTCGGATCGAAATTGCTTAGAAAAATTTTTCAATAATTTGCGCTCTCACACTATTTCGAGTTTAAAAAAAGCCCAAAAAATAGTTTTTTATGCCCTATATTGGTAATCGCGGTTACTCAGGGAAACATAAATCGAGCGAAATGTGGAAAAATCACCAAAAACAGCTATCTCGTAAACTACTGGGAATTTTGTTTTGAAAATTTCACCGAATGCGTAAAATGAAGCGACAAGCAAAACATGTTAAATGACTTTTTCTGTGCGGGCGATAGAATTTTTTTGAGAAGCGAAAAATCGAAAATCACTCATTTTTTTGATGAGCTGCTGTGGCCAAACGGTTGCGATTGGGGCGTTGCCGCTCCTGTGGGTCGTAAGTATTTTTGATGCCAACCTTTCATGAAATTTTGAACTTCCCACGTGCGATGGATACGCCATGAGAAGCTGTCGAAAAATCCGACCGAAAAAACGTGTTTTTTTACACCCCACTTTGAAGTCGAATAAAAAAAAATCTATCAGACGAATTCGTTTGAGCCGAACTTTTTGAATGTACCAACATGTTTTCTGTGAGATTTGAAAAAACCAGACCTCTGACTTTGATACAGAAAATTAGCGGATGTTTGGCGCAGATGCCTTTTTTTTCGAGGTCTTTTTTGAGAGGCATTTTCTCGAAAAATTAGGCACCCAGATTTTTTGTGATTTTTTTCACGAGAGATATTTGCAACCTCTACAAAATATTAAATTTTAAAAGCTTTTCCACCGCTCGCCTGGCCAGAAAAAAATTCCAAAAATCGACAACTTTTTTGCATGCTTTTTTTGGGAGGCTCTAGCAAAAAATTTTTCTCTATACGAAACATTTCAAGTTTTTGGCTGAGGTGTACCGCTACTCGGACTACCGAAAGATGAAATCCGCAGACCTCTGGCTATCACAGGGAAACTTTGATAAATATTAGAAAATGACAAAAAAAAAAAAGTTTTTTTTCATTTAAAGCATTTTTATGGGCCCGATCGATACGAAATTCGGAACTTAGGGGTTTCCCCCGATCCCTGACCTGGTCCCAAAATTTGAGCGCGCTGGGACCACGGCTTCTATGGGTTTCACCCGGTAGAGCCCTGTGATTTGACTAGACCTTTCGCCAATAACCCTCTAGCCCTCTGATTAAGATTTTTCTTCTGACTTGATTTTCCTGCGGATTCCGATTTTAGTATTTTTTTCACTCTCCGAGGGCGCCGCAAGTAACCAGCACACACACGCGCCCTCCGACTCCCCCCCACAACACAACACACACACACACACACACCCAAACACACACCGCCAAACCCCCAAACACAAAAAAAAACCACAATAACACATTATCAACACCACCAACAACAAACCACCCACACCATTCAATCTTCACACTTCTAAAACCATCAACAAATGACCCACAACAACATAGCACACGCGCACAACAACATACCACACGCGCACAACAAATTTAGTACAGCCCATGCATTACTTTAATTCAAACTTATATGTTTTACTTTTAAACACCACAGCCACTACTTAATTTACCAACAAACAACTCACACCTAACCATCAACCATCACTCAACAGGTCAAAAATAATTATACTAACTCCTCTAGTATGACAATAATCCCTAAACCTATCGATTACCATTAAACACACACAAAACGAGTAGTCGTAACATATATGATCCTTATTTATCATGACTTTACCTTCAAACCTAATCTCTCGTATTCTACTGTTGAATTTTCAGCCCCCTTATACTTCATCCCATATATCTTAACATACATCCCCTTATTCTTACTAAATCATTTCACCAAACCTATACACTACCCAACTCAATTCCTTATATTTTAAAGCTCGACAGAAAGTTGCACAACAATTTCCTTAACTTAGACATATAGATGATAAAATTCCTCTATCACACTTCCAATTACCCTCAGGTTAAACAGGTAAAAAACACACCGAATACAATCAACACTTGTTTATTGAAATGTTCAACACAATTATGTTCGGTATAAGTTTTCCCATATACGCCCCTCTAACAATAAAAAGCATTTACCAAAAAACGTTCAATATCACTTTAGGGCCAGACGTACGGAAATAGCACTACAATAGCACACGAGAATTACAAACTTTCATATGCTTACAAGTTTATACCCACTTCAAAAAACCACACTAGCGTTTCACACTGAATATCCGAAAGAAAACTTTACTATAGAACCCCAAATATTCACCAACTTGATGATAGTTCAAATTACAATGAACAAGCTCGTTCAAATCAACCAGAAAAACTCAGTTCAAATTAATTTTCGTGAATAAACGGAATGAATGAAGGGTAAATGGTAGAGTATTAGATTATCCATCTTCCTTTACTCAAGAGATCCCATACAATCCGATCCTCCTTCAACCTCAACCACTACAGAGACCCACAACATTTCCATAAAATTATTACAAAATAAATTTGAAAACAAAAGACCACATCCAACTGAAAATTAGCCCGCTTTTAATAGAGAAACATCGCTTTTCTACGCCTCAATTGGAAATATGATTATGCAACACACGCGCAGTTGCTCGTGTGTTGCATAATCATATTTCCAGGTTGAGGCTAGTAGTTTTAGTTGTAATTTTTGGGCCGCTCTGGCGGTCCATAGCCCGCGGCAGAGCGGCACAGTCCTGGTCTTGATACCTATCAAAACCTAGAACTCTTCATTTACAGAAGTTCACTCATAACCTTCAAACAATACCAAAAATATGTCATTTCTTCCCATTTTCGGTGTGTTTACCCAGTAGACTTTTGTCATAACCTTCAACATCTAACTCTGCATGAAACTGAAATACATTTGTGCATGAATTCCCACTTTTTGCGATTTTTCATCGAAAATAACAGTTTACCATCCGTAGACTTTTGGCGACCGTTTTCTAATATTTCTGAAATGCCTACGTTATGCACATTGCAACCCTTCCATAGTGTCCAATAAAATTGTTCAAAACACGCTTCCCTGACGAGAAAACTGCCAAAATGTTTGCAAAAACTCATTTGCAAATATATTAAAAAATATTCATTAACAAATTTTTCATCGACATAATTTATAAGACGCTTTCGATTCCGCTTCTTTTGAGCCTAAAATCGTCTCTCTGGCTTGTTTCTAAGTGTCATTTTTTAATCAATTTAATTAGGTATGGAATTTTCGAAGGTTTCTTCTTTTTCCCCAAATACCGATTGGACCATTCTCAAATTGTAACCATACAAACTTCTTATTGATTTCTAGATTGTATCAAAATTTCAGACTTCTACCTTCAATGCCAACAAAAATATGCCTCATTGAAATTTCACTCAATTTGAGACCGAGTTCATCCACAGATTATTATTGAAAATTAAAAATACTCAAAACATATCGTCACTTTTAGTTTCTCGAGATGAAAAAAACGTTATCTCTTACGAACATCATGAAGCAAGTTTCATGCGTATTTCAGCATCGAACTAACTGAAATGAGCGTTTTATCGAATTTCGAAATAAATTCATGTTTTTGTAATTTGAAGCTCCAAGTGGCCAATTTCCCGACAGAAAAACATAATGAAATTGATCCTCTCATCAAACACTATAGCCTGACTGAATTGGAACGCATTCAAAATACAACTTCATCATCTACGCTAGAATGAGTACTTATTCGCGTTGAGGATCATATTTCCTCAGAATGAAACAATTTGTGAGCGGAAACAATTTTCCCGTGTAACCCGACCTATTTCTCAATTACTGACCGACATGGAAGCCTGAACAAAGTCTGAGTGAGTATTTACAAATTTTTGAAAATATTCAAGAAATAATATTTTAGTTTCCGTAAATAATGTTTTTACGACCCGCAAACACTCTCAAAAATTAAGTACATATCGGAAACACATCCTCATCAAATATGAACCCTGAGTGAGCCTCTAAACGATGTCCTCTCAATGACAATGAGTGGCTCAGAGAATCTGCGGATGCGATTGAGAGGATTTTGGTGCAGTCAAACGATGAGTTATAATATCTATTTCTAAACGAAAATTCAGTGCACTGTTGAAAAGTTCCTGGTCTGAAAAATCTAAAACTTGCAATGTTGTAACATTAAAACTAATACGAGAAATAATAACTCAAACTACCGTGTTTCGCAATCGAATCGGTCCCAGCCAGATGCGCCAATTTTCTGCTGTAATTAAGCCATGATCACAAAGACCCAAATTTTCAATGAGCTTTTTTTACTCTCGGAGTAAAAAGTAAAGTTCCTGACCTATGAGCAGACACAATTCCAGATTTCTAGCATCAAAAACTGCTGGTGGGCACACAACACAAATTTGCAAAAAGAGGCCTTAAAACGAGGTATCGCAGTGCTCATAAAATCTACCAACAAGGCGTTTTCAAAGTCTCACAACTGTAGATTTATTCGAATTTCTACATGTTTTTTCAGTTTTTATGTATGAATGTCGTATCAAAAATCTCCAGAAAGAAAATGAAAACCCCAATCACTCGATATATGCAAGAAAACTCGAGTCAAAAACGCACTTCCAGCAGATTCGCGACTTCGAACGTCAAATTTCACTGAGAAGGCATGTTTGAGAGTCCATTACGACGTATTCTCGACAACGGTGGTTATGTGAAATAAATGAGTAGTCTCACCTAGTCATTGTTGAAATGCAGAAATTATAATCTACTCCTCATATGTGATAGAAAAAAAATGACGTCGATTCGAAAACGCCAAGTTGAGCGAATATTCCATTCTCCGTTCGGTGGCGTGAAAATCCGTCGATAAGGCAACTTTGAGTACCCAAAACACCTACTTTTTACTGTTTTCTTGATTATTTTTCTCTTTAGTGTTCATGACAAGCACACATTCTAATAGTGTTCAAAAATTGAAGTACATAACACCAAAACAGCCTGAGAAAATCGACTTTGAAAACGCAAGATTGATGAAATTTTACGACGATTCGCAGAACACGCGCGGGGCAACGAGAATATATACGATGATTTGGACTTTGAAAATTTCGATATGAAACCATTTATGGCTATTATTGACCGAAAAACGTTTGTTGAACAAAATAAACACTACCTTTCGGTAAATCGTCTATTTCCAACACATTTCATCTCTATGAAATTTTTTGTGGGACCACTCCAAAAGCCTTAAATAAATGCATCACTCAATATGAGTGATTTTGAGAGGTATAAATGTCATATTTTCGACTCGACCCTCGTGACAAGAAATATTTCTAGCAACTTTAAAGGCACTACCTTGCCCTCAAAAAATAGCTGCGTGTCCTAAAATATGTTTAAAGTCGAAAAAACTTTAAACACTCATCACTCATTATTAAGCTTTCGGATCGAAATTGCTTAGAAAAATTTTTCAATAATTTGCGCTCTCACACTATTTCGAGTTTAAAAAAAGCCCAAAAAATAGTTTTTTATGCCCTATATTGGTAATCGCGGTTACTCAGGGAAACATAAATCGAGCGAAATGTGGAAAAATCACCAAAAACAGCTATCTCGTAAACTACTGGGAATTTTGTTTTGAAAATTTCACCGAATGCGTAAAATGAAGCGACAAGCAAAACATGTTAAATGACTTTTTCTGTGCGGGCGATAGAATTTTTTTGAGAAGCGAAAAATCGAAAATCACTCATTTTTTTGATGAGCTGCTGTGGCCAAACGGTTGCGATTGGGGCGTTGCCGCTCCTGTGGGTCGTAAGTATTTTTGATGCCAACCTTTCATGAAATTTTGAACTTCCCACGTGCGATGGATACGCCATGAGAAGCTGTCGAAAAATCCGACCGAAAAAACGTGTTTTTTTACACCCCACTTTGAAGTCGAATAAAAAAAAATCTATCAGACGAATTCGTTTGAGCCGAACTTTTTGAATGTACCAACATGTTTTCTGTGAGATTTGAAAAAACCAGACCTCTGACTTTGATACAGAAAATTAGCGGATGTTTGGCGCAGATGCCTTTTTTTTCGAGGTCTTTTTTGAGAGGCATTTTCTCGAAAAATTAGGCACCCAGATTTTTTGTGATTTTTTTCACGAGAGATATTTGCAACCTCTACAAGATATTAAATTTCGAAAGCATTTCCACCGCTCGCCTGACCAGAAAAAAATTCCAAAAATCGACAACTTTTTTGCATGCTTTTTTTGGGAGGCTCTAGCAAAAAATTTTTCTCTATACGAAAAACCTCAAGTTTTTGGCTGAGGTGTACCGCTACTCGGACTACCGAAAGATGAAATCCGCAGACCTCTGGCTATCACAGGGAAACTTTGATAAATATTAGAAAATGACAAAAAAAAAAAAGTTTTTTTTCATTTAAAGCATTTTTATGGGCCCGATCGATACGAAATTCGGAACTTAGGGGTTTCTCCCGATCCCTGACCTGGTCCCAAAATTTGAGCGCGCTGGGACCACGGCTTCTATGGGTTTCACCCGGTAGAGCCCTGTGATTTGACTAGACCTTTCGCCAATAACCCTCTAGCCCTCTGATTAAGATTTTTCTTCTGACTTGATTTTCCTGCGGATTCCGATTTTAGTATTTTTTTCACTCTCCGAGGGCGCCGCAAGTAACCAGACAACACGCGCCCTCCGACTCCCCCCCACACACAACACAACACACACCCACACACACACCAAAACACACACCGCCAAACCCCCAAACAACAAAAAACACCCACAACAACACATCACCAACACCACCAACAACAAACCACCCATACCACTCACACTCCTCACACTTATAAAACCATCAACAAATAGCCCACAACGACATAGCACACGCGCACAACAAATTTAGTACAGCCCATGCGTTATTTTTACCAAACTTGTATGTTTTACTTTTAAACACCCCGGCACTACTTTATTTACCAACAAACAACTCACACCTAACCATCAACCATCACTCGACAGGTCAAAAATAATTATAGAACCTCCTCTTGTTAATCCATAAACCTAGCGATTACCATTAAACACACACAAAACGTGTTGTCATAACCTATATGTTCCTTATTTATCATGACTTTACCTACGAACCCAAACTATCGTATATTACCGTTGAATTTTCAGCGCCCTCATACTTCATCCCATCTATCTTAACATACATTTCCTTATTCTTACTAAATCACTCCACCAAACCTACACTACCCTCCTCAATTCCTTATACTTTAAAACTCGACAGAGAGTTGCAGAACAATTTCCTTAACGGAGACGAAAAATTGATTAAATGCTCTATCACACCTCTAATTCCCAATACAATCAATACTTGTTCATCTAAATATTGAATCCAATCATGTTCAATATAAATTTTCCCATACACGCCCTCTCAAACAGTAAAAAGCATTTTCCTAAATAAACGTTCAATATCATTTAATTGCCAGACGTACGAAAATAGCACTCCAATAGCACACGAGAATTACCAAGTTTTATATGCTTGCATGTTTATACCCACTTCCAAAATCCACACTAGCGTTTCACACTGAATATCCAAATGAAAACTTAACTACAGAACCCCAAATATTCACCAAATTAATGATAGTTCAAATTACCATGAACACACTCTTTCAAATCAACCCGAAAACTTAATTCAAACTCGTTTTCGTGAAGAAATGGAATGAATGAAAGGTAAATGATAGAGTATTAGATTATCCATCTTCCATTACTCGAGAGATCCCATACACAAGCCGATCCTCCTTCAACCTAAACCACTACAGAAACCCACAACATTTGCATAAAATTATCAAAAAATAAATTTGCAAAGAAAAGACCACATCCAACTGAAAAGCAACCCGCTTTTAATAGAGAAACATGGCTATTATACGACTCGATTGGAAAATGATTATGCAACACACGCGCTGTCGCGCGTTCAAGTTTAATGCTAGAATATTTTGGTGGTGATTTAGGGGCCGCTCTGCGGGGCTACGCCCTACGCAGAGCGGCACAGCTATGGTCTTGATGCATATCAAAACCGAGGAGTCCTTTACTTACTCCGGATCACTCAAAAACTCTACAAAATGCCCATTAATGTGCAATTTCTGCCATTTTGGGCGGATTTATCCCGTAGACTTTTTTCATAAACTTAAACATCTACCTCTGCATGAAACTGAAATACATTTGTGCATGAATTCCCACATTTTTGTGATTTTTCATCGAAAATAACATTTTAGCATCCGTAGACTTTTGGCGAATGTTTCCTAAAATTTATGAAATGCGAACGTTTCCCACCTTGCAACCCTTCCATACTGTCCAAAAAAATTGTTCAAAACACTCTTCCCTGACGAGAAAAAAGCCAAGATATTTGCAAAATATCATTTCCAAATATATTAAAAAATATTCATCAAAAAGTTTTTCATCAACATAATTCATAAGACGCTCTGGATTCCGCTTCTTTTGAGCCTAAAATCGTCTCTCTGGCTTGTTTATAAGTGCCATTTTTTTATCAATTTAATTAGGTATGGAATTTTCGAAGGTTTCTTCTTTTTCCCCAAATATCGATTGGACAATTTTCAAATTTTAACCATACAAACTTCTTATTGATATCTAGATTGTATCAAAATTTCAGACGTCTTACTTCAATGCCAACGAAAATATGGCTCATTCAAATTTCACTCCTCTCGCGACCACAGTTTATAGGTCAATTATCAATGAAAATTTAATAATCATAATTTATGTCATGAAATCCCCTCTTTGTCTTCGAATGAAATACCAGATAACGCCCACCAAAACCTCCAGAAACCATTTTCAGGGACAACTGAAATATCGCAGAAAACGTTTACTTGAAGAATTTCCAGAAAAACAACTGCCAGTCAAATTTTACCCCAAACAGGGAATTTTTTACCTGGAAAATGCTGGATGTTCGAACCTCTCCTCGGGCACTGAAACATGAATAATTTAGAACGCCCACCAAAATCAGCACAAAAATTCATGTTGGAATGAGTGATATCTCCATTTGAGCAGTAAATTTTTTCAAAGTAAAACATTTCACGAGCGCAAACCATTTGCACAATTTCCATAAGTATACTTCAATCATTCACCAAAATAGAACCCTCGACCAAGTCTGGGAGAGAATTTACAAATTTTCCAAATCATTATGAGTGATGACATTTTACTTTTCGTAAATGACACATATGAGACCTGCGAACCATATCTCTCGAAAATTCCAGACATCTCGGGGACACACATACGCACGCGCATTCACCATACAACGCCGATCCCTCAACCACTGTGCCACGACGAGCACATGTATTGAACCATACATGAACCACATATGAGCCATAAATTAGAATATACTCATTCACACATTAAGCGATCAAATTCAGCAAGCAATTAATGAGACTGTGACGCGTCCAAACAATCTTCTTACATTCCCATTCACAACAAAAATTCACCTCTGCAGAATACTGAGAGAAATTTTTTGTTTTCAAACGAACCTCGAATTTCATTTTTCAGTCGTCAAAATTGATGAGAGAAAAATTGCCTCAAAGTACGCTCTTTAGTAATCGACAAATCCACAATGATGCACTCTTTCTTCAATGAGAATATAAGCATGATCACTAAACACTCCTTTTCCAAGGAGCACATTCCATTTCGAAATCGAATGTTTATTTTCTTCAACATGCATACAGTGCGAATTACCGATTTCCAACGTAAAAATACGCTGGTATAATCACAACACTAATTTTGCCTAAATTTCGAGTGATTCTGGAGCCTCATTTGTCTCATTTATTGAATATTATACGTTTTGTGTCGCCATTGTGGACATTCCGACTAATATCATTAGCTAGCAACTGCAAACATTCCTATTCCTCATCAACGAACGACGCGACTCTGTTCTTTTCTAAGACAGTGAGGAAATACGAGCTATTTTTAATGTCACTCACTCGTCATGAGTGAGAGCCTCATTTAATTCATGAATTTCGATTGCGTGCTGACACTGAAATGGCGAGCAAGAAAAACTCTCACACCCAAAGATAGAAGCAAATGGCATCTATTTATCGCCCGAACGTCGACAAAATTCACAACTGAGAGTCAAATTACGGAAAAATGAGTTAATTTTACTTTATATATATATATGTATATATGACTCTCTGATGTTCTTACTCGTTAACATTGTGCTAAGAACGTGAAAAATTTACTCGGAAAGATGTCCATTCGAAAATTTCGGTTTCAAAGTAGAAGCACTCTGACGTGACCGCGGCCAGGTCACACACACAGCCTCTGTACAAGCCGCAAGTGTGGACTTTGAAAATTTCGATATGAAATCATTTATGGCTATTATTGACGAAAAAATGTTGATGGAATACAAAAAACACTTACTCTAGGTATATCGTGTATTTCCAACACATTTAGTCTCTATGAAATTTTTTGTGGGACCACTCGAAAAGCCTCAAATAGGTGCATCACTCAATATGAGTGATTTTGAGAGGTATAAATGTCATATTCCCGACTCGACCCTCGATGCAAGAAAGATTTCTAACAACTCTAGAGACACTACCATGCCCTCAAAAAATAGCCGCGGGCCCTCGAATGAGTGTAAAGTGAACAAAACTCAAATCACTCATACTTCATCAATAAGCTCTCGGATCGAAATTGCTTAGAAAAAAATTCCAACAATTTGCGCTTTCACACTGTTTCGAGTTGAAAAAAACCCCCAAAAATAGTTTTTTATGCCCTATAATGCAAATCGCTATCACTCGGGGAAACATAAATCGAGCGATATGAGCAAAATCGCAAAAATTGGCTATTTCGTGAACTACGGCGAATTTCGCTCTGAAAATTTCACTGAACACGTAAAATGATGCGCCTATCAAAACATGTTAAATGACTTTTTCTGTGCGGACTACAGAAATTTTTTGAGCGGCGAAAAATCGAAAATCACGCATTTTTTGATGAGCTCCTGCGGCCAAACGGTGGCGTTTTGAGCGCTGCCGATCCTGTGAGTTGTAGGCATCAATGATGTAAACCTCTCATGAAATTTTGAGACTTGCACGTGCGATGGATACATAATTAGAAGCGGTCGAAAAATCTGACCGAAAAAATGCCTCATTTTTCACCCAACTTCAAAGACGCATAGAAAAAATTCTACTCGAAGAAACCTTCTCAAAAAGTATTTTTGAATGTACCAAAATGTTTTCTGTGAGCTGCCGAAAAACCAGACCTCTCACTCTGAAACAGAGAAGTCAAAAGTGTTTGGCGCAGACCTTATTTTTTTTGAGGTGTTTTTTGAGAGGCATTTTCTCGCAAAATTAGGCACTTAGATTTTTTGTGATTTTTTTCTGGAGAGATATTCGCAACCTCTACAAGATATCAAAATTTGAAAGCTTTTTCGCCGCTGGCCTGGCCAGAAAAAAATAGCAAAAATTGACCATTTTTTTGCATGCTTTTTTTGAGAGGCTCTAGCAAAAAATTTTTCTCTATACGAAAACGCTCAAGTTTTTGGCTGAGGTGTACCGCTACTCTGACTACCAGAATATGAATTCCCAGACCTCTGGCTATCATGACAAACATTACATAAATATTAGAAAATGACCAAAAAAAAACAGTTTTTTTTCATTTAAAGCATTTTTATGGCACCGATCGAGCCGAGAGGCGGTACGGGGGGGTTTCCCCCGATCCTTGACCTGCCCCCGAAGTTTGAGCCCGCTACGACCCCGCGTTCTGGTACTTTACTCTTGTTTCCCCTCGGAGTAGCATATGACTGTTTTTCAATTCCACACAAGCACCTCCACAAAAGTCCCGATCTAAACCTTGACGCGGATTTTGATTCTGGTTTTTTCCCACATTTCGGAGGTGCGCCGCAAGTAACCAGATACACACGCGCCCTCCGACTCCCCCCCACAACACAACACACACCCACACACACACCCAAACACACCCCCCGAAACCCCCAAACAACAAAAAACACCCACAACAACACATCATCAACACCACCAACAACAAATCACACATTCCATCCAATCGCCACACTTTTAAAACCATCAACAAATGACCCACAGCAACATAGCACACGCGCACAACAAATTTAGTACAGCCCGTACCTTACTTGTAACCAAACTTTTATGTTTTACTTTTAAACACCCCGGCACTACTTCATTTACCAACAAACAACTCACACCTAACCATCAACCATCACTCAACAGGTATAAAATAATTATACTAACTCCTCTAGTATGACAATAATCCCTAAACCTATCGATTACAATTAAACACACACAAAACGAGTAGTCATAACCCATATGATCCTTATTTATCATGACTTTACCTTCAAACCCAATCTACCGTATATTACCATTGAATTTGCAGCCCCCTCATACTTCATCCCATCTATCTCAACATACATCCCCTTATTCTTACTAAATCACTTCACCAAACCTATACACTACCCGACTCAATTCCTTATATTTCAGAGCTCGACAGAATGTGCAATAACAATTTCCTTAACGGAGACGTAAATATGAAAAAATTCCGCTATCACACCTCCAATTACCCTCAGGTTAAACAGGGGAAAAATTACACCCAATACAACAATACTCGTTTATTTAAATGTTAAACACAATTTTGTTCGATATAAGTTTTCCCATACACGCCCCTCAAACAATAAAAAGCATTTACCAAAAAACATTCAATATCACTTTAGCGCCAGACGTACGAAAATAGCACTCCAATAGCACACGAGAATTACAGAGTTTCATATGGCTACAGGTTTAAACCCACTTTCACAAACCACACTAGCGTTTCATACTGAATATCCGCATGAAAACATTACTATAGGGCCCCAAATATTCACCAACTTAATGATAGCTAAAATTACCATGAACACACTCTTTCAAATCAACCCGAAACACTCAATTCAAACTCATTTTCGTGAAGAAATTGAATGAATGAAAGGTAAATAACAGAGTATTAGATTACCCATCTTTCATTTCTCCGAAGATCCCATACAATCTGATCCTTCTTACATCTAAACCACTATAGAAACCCACAACATTTGACTAAAATAATGCCAAAATGAGTTTGCAAACAAAAGACTACATCCAACTGAAATTAGCCCGCTTTTAATAGAGAAACATCGCTTTTATACGCCTCAATTGTAAAATGATTATGCAACACACGCGCTGTCGCGCGTTCAAGTTTAATGCTAGAATATTTTGGTGGTGATTTAGGGGCCGCTCTGCGAGGGCGATGCCCTACGCAGAGCGGCACAGCCATGGTCTTGATGCCTATCAAAACCGAGGGGCCCCTTACTTACTCCGGATCACTCAAAAACTCTACAAAATGCCCATAAATGTGCAATTTCTGCCATTTTGGGCGGATTTATCCCGTAGACTTTTATCATAACCTTCAACATCTCCCTCTGCATGAAACTGAAATACATTTGTGCATGAATTCCCAGTTTTTGGTGATTTTTCATCGAAAATAACATTTTACCCTCCGTAGACTTTTGGCGAATGTTTCCTAAAATTTATAAAATGCGTACGTTTCTCACCTTGCAACCCTTCCATACTGTCCAAAAAAATTGTTCAAAACACGCTTCCCTGACGAGAAAACTGCCAAAATATTTGCAAAAACTCATTTCCAAATATATTAAAAAATATTCATTAAGAAATTTTTCATCGAAATAATTCATAAGACGCTCTCGATTTCGCTTCTTTTGAGCCTAAAATCGTCTCTCTGGCTTGTTTCTAAGTGCCATTTTTTTATCAATTTAATTAGGTATGGAATTTTCGAAGGTTTCTTCTTTTTCCCCAAATATCGATTGGACCATTTTCAAATTGTAACCACACAAACTTCTTATTGATGTCTAGATTGTATCAAAATTTCAGACGTCTTACTTCAATGCCAACGAAAATATGGCTCATTGAAATTTCACTCCTCTCGCGACCGATGTTTATAGATCAATTATCAATGAAAATTTAAAATCATAATTTATGTCATGAAACCCCTCATTTTCTTCGAATGAAATACCAAATAACGCCCACCAAAACCTCCAGAAACCATTTTCAAGGACAACTGAAATATCGCAGAAAACGTTTACATGAAGAATTCCCAGAAAAACAACTGCCAGTCAAATTTTACCCCAAACAGTGAATTTTCTACCTGGAAAATGCTCGAAGTTCGAACCTCTCGTCGGGCACTGAAACATGAATAATTTAGAACGCCCACCAAAATCAGCGCAAAAATCCATGTTGGAATGAGTGATATCTCCATTTGAGCAGTAAATTTCTTCAAAGTAGAACATTTCACGAGCGCAAACCATTTGCAGAATTTCCATAAGTATACTTCAATCATTCACCAAAATAGGACCCTCGACCAAGTCTGAGAGAGAATTTACAAATTATTCCAAATTATTACGAGTGATGACATTTTACTTCTCGTAAATAACACATATGAGGCCTGCGAACCATATCTCTCGAAAATTCCAGACATCTCGGGGACACACATACGCACGCGCATTCACCATACAACGCCGATCCCTTAACCACTGTGCCATGGCGAGCAACAACCTTCTTACATTCCCATTCACATGACAATTGACCTCTGAAAAATACTGAGAGAAAATTTTCATTTCAAACGAACCTCGAATTTCATTTTTCAATCGCCAAAATTGATGAGAGAAAAATTCACTCATCGTACGCTCTTTAGTAATCGACAAATCCACAATGTACACTCTTTTTTTCAATGAAAATATAGGCATGATCACTAAACACTTCTTTTCCAGAAGCACATTCCATACCGAAATCGAATGTTTATTTTCTTCAACATGCATACAGTACGAATTTCCAATTTCCAACGTAAAAATACGCTGATAAACTCACAACACTAATTATGCCTAAATATCGAGTGATTCTGGAGCCTCATTTACCTCATTTATTGAGTATTAAACGTTTTGTATCGCCGTTGTGAACATTCCGACTAATATCATTAGCTGGCAACTGCAAACATTCTTATTCTTCATGAACGACCGACGCGACTCTGTTCATTTCGAAAACAGCGAGGAAATGCGAGCGATTTTCAATGTCACTCACTCGTAATGATGAGAGCCTCTTTCAATTCATGAAATTCGATTGCGTGCTGACACTTTAATTGCGCACAAGAGAAATTCTCACACCCAAAGATGGAAGCAAATGGCATCTATTCATCGCCCGAACGTCGACAAAATTCACAACTGATAGTCAAATTACGTAAAAATGAGTTAAATTTACGTTATATATATATATATATAAACGACTCCGTGATGTTCTTACTCGTTAACACTGTGCTAAAAACGTGAGAAATTTCCTCAGAAAGATAGCCATTCAAAAATTTCGGTTTCAAAGTAACAACACTCTGACGTGACCGCACTCAGCTCACACACTTCGCATCAGAACGGACAGAAGCTGGACTTGAAAAATTTCGACACAAAATTCAATTTCGAGTTCCCTTCGTTGATGGAGGTGAAAAACATTACGTATAGGTAAATCGTCAATTTCCAACACATTTCATCTCTATAAAATTTCTTGTGGAACGCCTCTAAAGTCCTCAAATAATTAAAAATTAATGCATCATCAAATGAGTGAAATATGAGCGACCAAAATTGAGCTTTTTTCGCTTGACTTTCGAAACAAGAAATATTTCTAGCGACTCTAGAGACACTACCTTGCCCTCAAAAAATAGCCGCGGGCCCTCGAATGAGTGTAAAGTGAACAAAACTCAAATCACTCATACTTCATCAATAAACTCCCAGATCGAAATTGCTTAGAAAAAATTTACATTGGTTTGCTCTTTCAAACTAGGTCGAGTGGAAAAAATGTAAAAAAAATGATTTTTATGCCCTATAATGGAAATCACGATGACTCGGGGAAACATAAATCGCGCGAAATGGGCAAAACGGCGAAAAACGTGTTTTTCGTGAAATAATGCGAATTTCGTTCTGAAAATTTCACTGAATACGTAAGAAAATGCGACTAGCAAAACATGTTAAATGACTTTTTCTGTGCGGGCGAAAGATTGTTTTTGAGCGGCGAAAAATCGAAAATCACTCATTTTTTGATGAGCTCCTGCGGCCAAACGGTGGCGTTTTGAGCGCTGCCAATCCTGTGAGTCGTAGGTATTTTTGATGGCAACCTCTCATGAGATTTTGAGACTTTCACGTGCGATGGGGACGCCATGAGAAGCAGTCGAAAAATCCGACCGAAAAAACGCTTTTTTTAGACCCAATTTCAAGCCGCTCTAAAAAAATTTCTGTCGCGAATTTCGAACTGAAAAAGTTTTAGTGTATCGGGAAAATTGTTTCCAACGTTCTGACGAAAAATTAGACCTATTGTCCCGTAAGAAATTAAGATCATTCGTTTGGCGCGGAGCATACTCATTTTTTGAGAGTTTTTGAGGCTCATTTTCTCGTAAAATTAAAAACCCAGATTTTTTGTGATTTTTTTGGCGAAAGAACTTCCCCATGTCTACAAGATATCAAAGTTTGGACGCTTTTAAACGGCGGGCCTGGCCGGAAAAAAATGCCAAAAATCGACAACTTTTTTGCATGCTTTTTTTAAGAGGCTCTAGCAAAAAATTTTTCTCTATACGAAAAACCTATAAGTTTCGGCTGAGGTGTATCGCTACTCTGGCTACAAGAACATGCAATCGGCATGGCTGTAGAGGCGCCCCAAAATTATTGATAAATAGAAAACAAAACGCTTTTTCAAACGGTTTTTTCTCATTTAAAGCATTTTTATGGGCCCGATCGAGCCGAGAGGCGAAACTTAAGGTTTTTTAGCGAGTGTCCACCTGGCCTCCAAATTTGAGCCCGCTGCGACCCCGCGTTCTGGTACTTTACTCCTGTGTGAATCGGGATTCCGCCCATTGTTTCCGAGCACAAAACACAAGCACCCTCCCTTATAGTACTAGTTCTAGCATCTCTTCGAAATGCGTATTTTAGTTTTAGTGCTTTTTTCAAATCCGGAGGGCGCCGCGAGTAACCAGCACACACACGCGCCCTCCGACTCCCCCCCACAACACAACACACACCCACACACACACCCAAACACACCCCCCGAAACCCCCAAACAACAAAAAACACCCACAACAACACATCATCAACACAACCAACAACAAACCACCCATACCACTCACACTCCTCACACTTATAAAACCATCAACAAATGACCCACAACGACATACCACACGCGCACAACAAATTTAGTACAGCCCGTACCTTACTTGTAACCAAACTTTTATGTTTTACTTTTAAACACCACAGCCACTACTTAATTTACCAACAAACAACTCACACCTAACCATCAACCACCACTCAAGAGGTCAAAAATAATTTTACAACCTCCTCTTTTTTGACAATAATCCCTAAACCTATCGATTGCCATTAAAGACACACAAAACGAGTTCTCATAACCTATATGATCCTCATTTATCATGACTTTACCTTCAAACCTATCATATATTACTGCACAATTTTCAACCGCTCATATTTCATCCCATCCATCTTAACATACATCCCCTTATTCTTACTAAATCACTTCACCAAACCTATACACTACCCAACTCAATTCTTTAAATTTCAGAGCTCGACAGAATGTGCAATAACAATTTCCTTAACGGAGACGTAAATATGAAAAAATTCCGCTATCACACCTCCAATTACCCTCAGGTTAAACAGGTTAAAAAACACACCCAATAAAATCAACACTTGTTAATTTTAATGTTCAATACAATTATGTTCGATATAAGTTTTCCCATATACGCCCCTCAAACAATAAAAAGCATTTACCAAAAAACATTCAATATCACTTTAGCGCCAGACGTACGAAAATAGCACTCCAATAGCACACGAGAATTACAGAGTTTCATATGCCTACAAGTTTAAACCCACTTTCACAAACCACACTAGCGTTTCATACTGAATATCCGCATTAAAACATTACTATAGAGCCCCAAATATTCACCAACTTAGTGATAGCTAAAATTACCATGAACACACTCTTTCAAATCAACCCGAAACACTCAATTCAAACTCATTTTCGTGAAGAAATTGAATGAATGAAAGGTAAATAACAGAGTATTAGATTACCCATCTTTCATTTCTCCGAAGATCCCATACAATCTGATCCTTCTTACATCTAAACCACTATAGAAACCCACAACATTTGACTAAAATAATCCCAAAATGAGTTTGCAAACAAAAGACTACATCCAACTGAAATTAGCCCGCTTTTAATAGAGAAACATCGCTATTATACGCCTCAATTGGAAAATGATTATGCAACACACGCGCCGTCGCGCGTTCGCGTTTAATACTAGAATATTTTGGTCGTGATTTAGGGGCCGCTCTGCGAGGGCGATGCCCTACGCAGAGCGGCACAGCCATGGTCTAGATGCCTATCAAAACGAGGGGCCCTTTACTTACTCCGGATCACTCAAAAACTCTACAAAATGCCCATAAATGTGCAATTTCTGCCATTTTGGGTGGATTTACCCCGTAGACTTTTATTATAACCTTCAACATCTCCCTCTGTATGAAGCTGAAATACATTTGTGCATGAATTCCCACTTATTTGCGATTTTTCATCGAAAATAACATTTTACCATCCGTAGACTTTTGGCGAATGTTTCCTAAAATTTATGAAATGCGTAGGGTTCTCACCTTGCAACCCTTCCATACTGTCGAAAAAAAATGTTCAAAACACACTTCCCTGACGAGAAAACAGCCAAAATATTTGCAAAATATCATTTCCAAATATATTAAAAAATATTCATTAAAAAATTTTTCATCGACATAATTCATAAGACGCTCTGGATTCCGCTTCTTTTGAGCCTAAAATCGTCTCTCTGGCTTGTTTCTAAGTGCCATTTTTTTATCAATTTAATTAGGTATGGAATTTTCGAAGGTTTCTTCTTTTTCCCCAAATATCGATTGGACCATTTCCAAATTGTAACCATACAAACTTCTTATTGATATCTAGGTTGTATAAAAATTTCAGACGTCATACTTCAATGCCAACGAAAATATGGCCCACTGAAATATCACTCCTCTCGCGACCGAGAGTTTATAGGTCAATTATCAATGAAAATTTAAAAACCATAATTTATGTCATGTAACCCGTCACTTCTATACGAATGAAATACCATATAACGCCCACAAACACCTCCAAAACCATTTTCGTGGGCAATTGAAATACCGCAGTAAGCGTTTCCTGTGTGTGAATTCCCAGAAAAACAACTGCCAGTCAAATTTTACCCTAAGCAGTGAACTTTCTACCTGGAAATTGCTGAAAGTTCGACCCTCTCCTCAGTCACTGAACCATGAATGATTTAGAACGCCCCCCCGAAAGCAGCACAAATATTTACGTTGGAATGGGTGAAAAATCTCCATTTAAGCCTAAATTCATTCAAAATAGAACATTCCACCAGCGCGCAAACCATTCCGCAGAACTTCCATAAGTATACTTCAAAATCATTCACCAAAATGGAACTCTCGACCACGTCTGAGAAAAAAATTTACATATTATTCCATATTATCAGGAGTGATGACATTTTACATTTCGTAAATAACAAATATGAGACCTGCAAATCATCTCATGAAAACTCCATACACCTCGGGTACACAAACGCACGTGTATTGACCATTTATGAAACACATACGAGCCATAAATTAAAGTCCACTCACTCATATTGAGCATTTAAATTCCGCAACCAATTAATGAGACTTTGTGTACATCCAATCAATATTCCTATATTCCCATTCACAATAAAAATTGACCGCTGCAGAATACAGCGAGAAAATTTCCTTTTACGAACGATCCTCGAATTTCACTTTTCAATCGTCAAAATTGATGAGAGAAAAATTGCCTCATGATACGCACTTTAGTAATCGACAAATCCACCATGACGCACTCTTTTTTCAATGAAAATATAGGCATGATCACTGAATACTCCTTTTCCAAGGAGCTCATTCCATTACGAAAACGAATATACATTTTCTGCAATAGGCATACAGTACGAATTTCCGATTTTCAACGTAAAGATACGCTGGTAAACTCAAAACACTAATTTTGCCTAAATATCGAGTGATCCTGGAGCCTCATTCATCTCATTTATTGAGTATTGTACGACTTTTATACTCATTGTGAGCATTCTAGCAAAATCGGTAGCTGGCAACTGAAGGCCCTCCTAAACGTCATCGACCGACGCGACTCTGTTCTTTTCTAAAACAGTGAGGAAATACGGGCGATTTTCAACGTCACTCATTCGTCTAAGTGAGAGCCTCATTCAATCAATGAATTTCGATTGCGTGCTGATAGCCCAATTGCGCACAAGGGGAACTCTCACACCCATAGATTGAAGCAAATGGCATCTATTTATCGCCCGAACGTCAACAAAATTCACTACTGAGAGCCAAATTACGGAAAAATGAGTTAATTTTACGTTTTATATATATCTATATATGACTCCCTGATGTTCTTACTCGTTAACACTGTGCTAAGAACGTGAGAAATTTCCTCGGAAAGATAGCCATTCGAAAATTTCGGTTTCAAAGTAACAACACTCTGACGTGACCGCACTCAGCTCGCACACTTAGCCTCTGTACAGGCCGACTGTGGACTTTGAAAATTTCGACATCAAAATTCAAATTCGGGTTTCCATCGTTGATGGAGGTGAAAAACACTTTGTATAGGTAAATCGTCAATTTCCAACACATTTCATCTCTATAAAATTTCTTGTGACTCGCCTCTAAAGTCCTCAAATAATCAAAAATTACCGCATCATCAAATGAGTGAAATATGAGCGACTAAAATTGAGCCTTTTTCGCTTGGCTCTCGAAACAAGAAATATTTCTAGCATTGCTAAAGACACTACCTTGCCCTCAAAAAATAGCTGCGTGCCCTCGAATGAGTGTAAAGTGAACAAAACTCAAATCACTCATACTTCATCAATAAACTCCCAGATCGAAATTGCTTAGAAAAAATTTACATTGGTTTGCTCTTTCAAACTAGGTCGAGTGGAAAATATGTAAAAAAAATGATTTTTATGCCCTATAATGGAAATCACGATGACTCGGGGAAACATAAATCGCGCGAAATGGGCAAAACGGCGAAAAACGCGTTTTTCGTGAAATACCGCGAATTTCGTTCTGAAAATTTCACTGAATACGTAAAAAAATGCGACTAGCAAAACATGTTAAATGACTTTTTCTGTACGGGCGACAGAACATTTTTAGGAAGCGAAAAATCGAAAATCACTCATATTTTGATGAGCTGCTGTGGCCAAACGGTGGGGTTTTGAGCGTTGCCGATCCCGTGGATCGTAGGTACTGTTGACGTGAACCTCTCATGAAATTTTGAGACTTTCACGTGCGATGTATACGCGATAAGAAGCAGTCAAAAAATTCGACCGTAAAAACGTCATTTTTTAGTCCCAACTTCAAAGACTCACAGAAAAAATTCTACTCGGAGAAACCTTCTCAAAAAGTATTTTTGAATGAACCAACATGTTTTCTGTAATGTGTAGAAAAACCAGACCTCCTACTTTCACCCAGAAAACTTAAACATGTTTGGCGCAGATGCCTTTTTTTCCGAGGTCTTTTTTGAGAGGCATTTTCTCGCAAAATTAAGCACCCAGATTTTTTGTGATTTTTTTGGTGAAAGACCTTCCCAATGTCTACAAGATATCAAAGTTTGGACGCTTTTAAGCGGCGGGCCTCGCCGGAAAAAAATGCCAAAAATCGACAACTTTTTTGCATGCTTTTTTTAGGAGGCTCTAGCAAAAAATTTTTCTCTATGCCAAACATCTCAAGTTTTTGGCTGAGGTGTACCGCTTCTCTGGCTACAAGATTATGGAATCGGCATAGCTGTAGAGTCGCCCAAAAATTATTGATAAATAGAAAACCAAACGCATTTTTTTACCACTCTTTTATCATTTAAAGCATTTTTATGGGACCGATCGAGCCGAGAGGCGAAACTTAAGGTTTTTTAGCGAGTGTCCACCTGGCCTCCAAATTTGAGCTCGCTGCGACCACGCGTTCTGGTACTTTACTCCTGTGTGAATCGGGATTCCGCCCATTGTTTCCGAGCACAAAACACAAGCACCCTCCCTTATAGTACTAGTTCTAGCATCTCTTCGAAATGCGTATTTTAGTTTTAGTGCTTTTTTCAAATCCGGAGGGCGCCGCGAGTAACCAGCACACACACGCGCCCTCCGACTCCCCCCCACAACACAACACACACACACACACACACACCCAAACACACCCCCCGAAACCCCCAAACCCCAACAAAAAACACCCACAACAACACATCATCAACACCACCAACAACAAACCACCCATACCACTCACACTCCTCACACTTATAAAACCATCAACAAATAGCCCACAACGACATACCACACGCGCACAACAAATTTAGTACAGCCCGTACCTTACTTGTAACCAAACTTTTATGTTTTACTTTTAAACACCCCGGCACTACTTCATTTACCAACAAACAACTCACACCTAACCATCAACCATCACTCAACAGGTATAAAATAATTATACTAGCTCCTCTAGTATGACAATAATCCCTAACCCTATCGATTACAATTAAACACACACAAAACGAGTAGTCATAACCCATATGATCCTTATTTATCAGGACTTTACCTTCAAACCTAATCTATCGTATATTACCATTGAATTTGCAGCCCCCTCATACTTAATCCCATCTATCTCAACATACATCCCCTTATTCTTACTAAATCACTTCACCAAACCTATACACTACCCGACTCAATTCCTTATATTTCAGAGCTCGACAGAATGTGCAATAACAATTTCCTTAACGGAGACGTAAATATGAAAAAATTCCGCTATCACACCTCCAATTACCCTCAGGTTAAACAGGGGAAAAATTACACCCAATACAAACAATACTCGTTTATTTAAATGTTAAACACAATTTTGTTCGATATAAGTTTTCCCATATACGACCCTCAAACAATAAAAAGCATTTACCAAAAAACATTCAATATCACTTTAGCGCCAGACGTACGAAAATAGCACTCCATTAGCACACGAGAATTACAGAGTTTCATATGCCTACAAGTTTAAACCCACTTTCACAAACCACACTAGCGTTTCATACTGAATATCCGCATGAAAACATTACTATAGAGCCCCAAATATTCACCAACTTAATGATAGCTAAAATTACCATGAACACACTCTTTCAAATCAAACCGAAACACTCAATTCAAACTCATTTTCGTGAATAAATGGAATGAATGAAGGGTAAATGGTAGAGTATTAGATTATCCATCTTCCTTTACTCAAGAGATCCCATACAATCCCATCCTCCTTCAAACTAAACCACTACAGAAACCCACAGCATTTAAATAAAATTATCACAAAATAAATTTGCAAAACAAAGGCCACTTCCAACTGAAAATTAGCCCGCTTTCAATAGAGAAACATCGCTATTATACGCCTCAATTGGAAAATGATTATGCAACACACGCGCTGTCGCGCGTTCAAGTTTAATGCTAAAATATTTTGGTGGTGATTTAGGGGCCGCTCTGCGAGGGCGATGCCCTACGCAGAGCGGCACAGCCATGGTCTTGATACCTATCAAAACCGAGAAGCCCTTTACTTACTCCGGATCACTCAAAAACTCTACAAAATGACCATTAATGTGCAATTTCTGCCATTTTGGGCGGATTTATACCGTAGACTTTTATCATACCCTTAAACATCTCCCTCTGCATGAAACTGAAATACATTTGTACATGAATTCCCACTTTTTACTGATTTTTCATCGAAAATAACATTTTACCATCCGTAGACTTTTGGCGAATGTTTCCTAAAATTTATGAAATGCGTACGTTTCCAACCTTGCAACCCTTCCATACTGTCCAAAAAAATTGTTCAAAACACGCTTCCCTGACGAGAAAACAGCCAAAATATTTGCAAAAACTCAATTCCGAATATATTAAAAAATATTCATTAAAAAATTTTTCATCAACATAATTCATAAGACGCTCTGGATTCCGCTTCTTTTGAGCCTAAAATCGTCTCTCTGGCTTGTTTCTAAGTGCCATTTTTTTATCAATTTAATTAGGTATGGAATTTTCGAAGGTTTCTTCTTTTTCCCCAAATATCGATTGGATCATTCTCAAATTGTAACCATACAAACTTCTCATTGATATCTAGATTGTATCAAAATTTCAGACTTCTTACTTGAATGCCAACGAAAATATGGCTCATTGAAATTCACTCCTCTCGCGACCGAGAGTTTATACATCAATTATCAATGAAAATTTGAAAATCATAATTTATGTCATGAAACCCCCTCATTCTCTTCGAATGAAATACCAAATAACGCCCACCAAAACCTCCAGAAGTCATTTTCATGGACAACTGAAATACCACCGAAAACGTTTACATGAAGAATTCCCAGAAAAACAACTGCCAGTCAAATTTTACCCCAAACAGGGAATTTTTTACCTGGAAAATGCTAAATGTTCGAACCTCTCCTCGGGCACTGAAACATGAATAATTTGGAACGCCCACCAAAATCAGCACAAAAATTTATGTTGGAATGAGTGATATCTCCATTTGAGCAGTAAATTTCTTCAAAGTAGAACATTTCACGAGCGCAAACCATATGCAGAATTTCCATAAGTATACTTCAATCATTCACCAAAATAGAACCCTCGACCAAGTCTGAGAGAGAATTTACAAATTATTCCAAATTATTATGAGTGATGACATTTTACTTTTCGTAAATAACACATATGAGACCTGCGAACCATATCTCTCGAAAATTCCAGACATCCCGGGGACACACATACGCACGCGCATTCACCATACAACGCCGATCCCTTAACCACTCTGCCACGGCGAGCAACAATCTTCTTACATTCCCATTCACAATAAAAATTGACCTCTGAAAAATACTGAGAGAAAATTTTCAATTCAAACGAACCTTGAATTTCATTTTTCAATCGCCAAAATTGATAAGAGAAAAATTCACTCATTGTACGCTCGTTAGTAATCGACAAATCCACCACGATGCACTTTTTCTTCAATGAGAATATAGGCATGATCACTAAACACTCCTTTTCCAAGGAGCACATTCCAAATCGAAATCGAATGTTTATTTTCTTCAACATGCATACAGTACGAATTACCGATTCCCAACGTAAAAATACGCTGATAAACTCACAACACTCATTTTGTGGAAATATCGAGTGATTCTGGAGCCTCATTAATCTCATTTATCGAGTATTATACGGTTTGTATCGTCTCTGTGACCATTTCAACAGAAATCAGTACCTGGCAACTGCAAACACTCGTATTCTTCATCAAAGACCGACTTGACTCTGTTCATTTCGAAAACAGCGAGGAAATGCGAGCGATTTTCAATATCACTCACTGGTATAAGTGAGAGCCTCTTTCAATTCATGAATTTCGATTCATGCTGACACTTTAATTGCGAACAAGAGAAATTCTCACACCCAAAGATGTAAGCAAATGGCATCTATTCATCGCCCGAACGTCGACAAAATTCACAACTGAGAGTCAAATTACGTAAAAATGAGTTAAATTTACGTTATATATATATATATATAAATGACTCCCTGATGTTTTTACTCGTTAACACTGCGCTAAAAACGTGCGAAATTTCCTCGGAAAAATAGCTGTTCAATATTTCGGTTTCAAAAGTAACACCACTCTGACGTGACCGCGACCCGGTCAAACACTTAGCCTCTGTACGGGTCGACAGTGGACTTAGAAAATTTCGACATCAAAATTAAAATTCGAGTTTCCATCGCTGATGGAGGTAAAAGACACTTTGTATAGGTAAATCGTCAATTTTCAACACATTTCATCTCTATAAAATTTCTTGTGGAACGCCTCTAAAGTCCTCAAATAATTAAAAATTACCGCATCATCAAATGAGTGAAATATGAGCGACTAAAATTGAAGCTTTTTCGCTCGACTCTCGAAACAAGAAATATTTCTAGCGACTCTAAAGACACTACCTTGCCCTCAAAAAATAGCCGCGGGCCCTCGAATGAGTGTAAAGTGAACAAAACTCAAATCACTCATACTCCATCAATAAGCTCTCAAATTGAAATTGCTTAGAAAAAATTTCCAATGGTTTGCGATTTCACACTATGTCGAGTGGGAAAAAAGCCGGAAAAAGGGTATTTTATGCCCTATAATGGAGATCGCGACGACTCCGGGAAACATAAATCGAGCGATTCGGGCGAAATCGCCAAAAACGGCTATTTCGTAAACTACTGCGAATTTCACTCTGAACATTTTACTGAACACGTAAAATGATGCGCCTAGCAAAACATGTCAAATGACTTTTTCTGTACGGGCGAAAGATTGTTTTTGAGCGGCGAAAAATCGAAAATCACTCATTTTTTGATGAGCTCCTGCGGCCAAACGGTGGCGTTTTGAGCGCTGCCAATCCTGTGAGTCGTAGGTAATAATGATGCCAACCTCTCATGAAAATTTGAGGCTTTCACCTGCAATGGATACGCCATGAGGAGCAGTCAAAAAATCGGACCGAAAAAACGCCCTTTTTACACCCATTTTCGAAGCCCTATAAAAAATTTTCTATGCCGAATTTCGACGCCAAATAATTATTTTCTATGAAGCGAATTGTTTCCAACGTTCTGACGAAAAATCAGACCTATTGTCCCTCAAAATAAAGAGAACGGACGTTTGGCGCGGAACACATGATTTTTTTGAGAGTTTTTGAGGCTCATTTTCTCGAAAAATTAGAAACCCAGATTTTTTGTGATTTTTTTAATGAAAGAACATTGCAATGTCTACAAGATATCAAAGTTTGAGCGCTTTTGAGCAGCGGGCCTGGCCAGAAAAAAATGCCAAAAATCAACAACTTTTTTGCATGCTTTTTTTGAGAGGCTCTAGCAAAAAATTTTTCTCTATGCCAAACATTCCAAGTTTTTGGCTGAGGTGTACCGCTACTCTGACTACAAGAACATGTAATCGGCATGGCTGTAGAGGCGCCCCAAAATTATTGATAAATAGAAAACAAAACGCTTTTTCAAACGGTTTTTTCTCATTTAAAGCATTTTTATGGGCCCGATCGAGCCGAGAGGCGAAACTTAAGGTTTTTTAGCGAGCCTCCATCCGGCCTTCAAATTTGAGCTTGCTGCGAGCACGCGTTCTGGTACTTTACTCATGTCAGGTACCAAATTTTTCCCCGTTGTTTCCGAGCACAAAACACAAGCACCCTCCCTTATAGTACTAGTTCTAGCATCTCTTCGAAATGCGTATTTTAGTTTTAGTGCTTTTTTCAAATCCGGAGGGCGCCGCGAGTAACCAGAACACCAACGCGCCCTCCGACTCCCTCCCACACACAAACACACCCCAACACACACACCCAAACACACACCGCCAAACCCCCAAACAACAAAAAACACCCACAACAACACATCATCAACAACACCAACAACAAATCACACATTCCACCCAATCGCCACACTTTTAAAACCATCAACAAATGACCCACAACAACATAGCACACGCGCACAACAAATTTAGTACAGCCCGTACCTTACTTGTAACCAAACTTTATGTTTTACTTTTAAACACCACAGCCACTACTTAATTTACCAACAAACAACTCACACCTAACCATCAACCACCACTCAACCGGTAAAAAATTATTATTTCACCCTCTTCTTAAATGACACTCACACCAAACCTTTCTGATGGGAACCTCATTAATACTATCATAATCCAAAACATACCAATTATTATTAAACTCTCCTGAAATCATAACCTATCCTAATTTATCATGACCTCACATTCAAACCCAATCTATCAAATATTTCTGTCGAATTTTCAACACTCCCATCTTCCATCCCATATATCTTAGCATACATCATCATATTCTTACTGAATCACTCCACCAAACTTACACTACCCTACTCAATTCTTCATATTTTAAAACTCGACAGAATGTTGCAGAACTATTTCCTTAACAGAGACGAAATGATGATTAAATGCCTCTATCACACCTCTAATTCCCTATACAATCAATACTTGTTCATCTAAATGTTCAATATCAGTTTTCCCATACACGCCCCTCAAATAGTAAAAAGCATTTTCCAAAAACCCGTTCAATATCACTTAAGGGACAGACGTACGAAAATAGCACTACAATAGCACACGTAATAACCAAGTTTAATATGCTTCCAAGTTTATATCCACTTCCAAAAACCACACTAGCGTTTCACACTGAATTTCCGCATGAAAACTTCACTATAGAGCCCCAAATATTCACCAACTTAATGATATTTCAAATTACCATGAACAAACTTGTTCAAATCAACCAGAAAAACTCAATTTAAATTCATTTTCGTGAATAAATTGAATGAATGAGGGGTAAATGATAGAGTATTAAATTATCCATCTCCCATTACTCAAGAGATCCCATACAACCCGACTCTCCCCTATCCAAACCGATACGGAAACCCACAACACTAGAATAAAATTACCACGAAACAAATTTGCAAACAAAAGACGACATCCCACCGAAAATTAGGCCGCTTTTAATAGAGAAACATCGCTATTATACGCCTCATTTCGGACAATGATTGAGCAACACACGCGCAGTCGCGCGTTCAACTTTGAGACTAGAGTATTTTGGTGGTGACTTATGGGCCGCTCTGCGGGGCGATGCCCTACGCAGAGCGGCACAGCTATGGTCTTGATGCATATCAAAACCGAGGAGTCCTTTACTTACTCCGGATCACTCAAAAACTCTACAAAATGCCCATTAATGTGCAATTTCTGCCATTTTGGGCGGATTTATCCCGTAGACTTTTTCCATAAACTTAAACTTCTCCTTCTGCATGAAACTGAAATACATTTGTGCATGAATTCCCACATTTTTGTGATTTTTCATCGAAAATAACATTTTACCATCCGTAGACTTTTGGCGAATGTTTCCTAAAATTTATGAAATGCGAACGTTTCCCACCTTGCAACCCTTCCATACTGTCCAAAAAAATTGTTCAAAACACTCTTCCCTGACGAGAAAAAAGCCAAAATATTTGCAAAATATCATTTCCAAATATATTAAAAAATATTCATTAACAAATTTTTCATCGACATAATTCATAAGACGCTCTCGATTCCGCTTCTTTTGAGCCTAAAATCGTCTCTCTGGCTTGTTTCTAAGTGCCATTTTTTTATCAATTTAATTAGGTATGGAATTTTCGAAAGTTTCTTCTTTTCCCCCAAATATCGATTGGACCATTTTCAAATTTCAACCATACAAACTTCTCATTGATAACTAGATTGTATCAAAATTTCAGACTTCTTACTTGAATGCCAACGAAAATATGGCTCATTGAAATTTCACTCCTCTCGCGACCGAGAGTTTATACATCAATTATCAATGAAAATTTGAAAATCATAATTTATGTCTAAGCCCTCTCATTCTCTTTGAATGAAATACCAAATAACGCCCACCAAAACCTCCAGAAACCATTTTCAAGGACAATTGAAATAACGCAGAAAACGTTTACATGAAGAATTCCCAGAAAAACAACTGCCAGTCGAATTTTACCCCAAACAGGGAATTTTTTACCTGGAAAACGCTGGATGTTCGAACCTCTCCTCGGGCACTGAAACATGAATAATTTAGAACGCCCACCAAAATCAGCACAAAAATTTATGTTGGAATGAGTGATATCTCCATTTGAGCAGTAAATTTCTTCAAAGTAGAACATTTCACGAGCGCAAACCATTTGCAGAATTTCCATAAGTATACTTCAATCATTCACCATAATAGAACCCTCGACCAAGTCTGAGAGAGAATTTACAAATTTTCCAAATTATTATGAGTGATGACATTTTACTTTTCGTAAATAACACATATGAGACCTGCGAACCATATCTCTCGAAAATTCCAGACATCTCGGGGACACACATACGCACGCGCATTCACCATACAACGCCGATCCCTTAACCACTCTGCCACGGCGAGCAACAATCTTCTTACATTCCCATTCACAATAAAAATTGACCTCTGAAAAATACTGGGAGAAAATTTTCAATTCAAACGAACCTCGAATTTCATTTCTCAATCGCCAAAATTGATAAGAGAAAAATTCACTCATTGTACGCTCGTTAGTAATCGACAAATCCACCACGATGCACTTTTTCTTCAATGAGAATATAGGCATGATCACTAAACACTCCTTTTCCAAGGAGCACATTCCATATCGAAATCGAATGTTTATTTTCTTCAACATGCATACAGTACGAATTACCGATTCCCAACGTAAAAATACGCTGATAAACTCACAACACTCATTTTGCCTAAATATCGAGTGATTCTGGAGCCTCATTTACCTCATTTATTGAGTATTAAACGTTTTGTATCGCCATTGTGAACATTCCGACTAATATCATTAGCTGGCAACTGCAAACATTCTTATTCTTCATGAACGACCGACGCGACTTTGTTCATTTCGAAAACAACGAAGAAATGCGAGCGATTTTCAATGTCACTCACTCGTAATGAGTGAGAGCCTCTTTCAATTCATGAAGTTCGATTGCGTGCTGACACTTTAATTGCGAACAAGAGAATTTCTCACACCCAAAGGTGGAAGCAAATGGCATCTATTCATCGCCCGAACGTCGACAAAATTCACAACTGAGAGTCAAATTACGTAAAAATGAGTTAAATTTACGTTATATATATATATAAATGACTCCCTGATGTTCTTACTCGTTAACACTGTGCTAAAAACGTGAGAAATTTCTTCGGAGAGATAGCCATTCAAAATTTTCGGTTTCAAAGTAACAACACTCTGACGTGACCGCCGCCAGCTCACACACTTTGCATCAGAACGGGCAGAAGCTGGACTTGAAAAATTTCGACACAAAATTCAAATTCGGGTTTCCATCGTTGATGGAGGTAAAAAACACTGTGTATAGGTAAATCGTCAATTTCCAACACATTTCATCTCTATAAAATTTCTTGTGGAACGCCTCTAAAGTCCTCAAATAATTAAAAACTCCCGCATCATCATATGAGTGAAATATGAGCGACTAAAATTGAGCCTTTTTCGCTTGGCTCTCGAAACAAGAAATATTTCTAGCATTGCTAAAGACACTACCTTGCCCTCAAAAAATAGCTGCGTGCCCTCGAATGAGTGTAAAGTGAACAAAACTCAAATCACTCATACTTCATCAATAAACTCCCAGATCGAAATTGCTTAGAAAATATTTCCATTGGTTTGCTCTTTCATACTAGTTCGAGTGGAAAAAAGGCAGAAAAAAGGATTTTTATGCCCTAAAATGGAGATCGCGACGACTCCGGGAAACATAAATCGAGCGATTCGGGCGAAATCGCCAAAAACGGCTATTTCGTAAACTACCGGGAATTTTGCTCTGAAAATTTCACTGAACACGTATAATGATGCGACAAGCAAAACATGCTAAATGACTTTTTCTGTGCGGGCAATAGAATTTTTTTGAGAAGCGAAAAATCGAAAATCACTCATTTTTTGATGAGCTGCTGTGGCCAAACGGTGGCGTTTTGAGCGCTGCCAGTCCTGTGAGTCGTAGGTATTTTTGATGCCAACCTCTCATGAAATTTTGAGACGTTCAAGTGCGATGGATACGCCATGGGGAGCAGTCAAAAAATTCGACAGAAAAAACGCCTTTTTTTTAGGCATACTTTAAAGTCGAATAAAATAAAATCTATTCGACGAATTCTTTCGAGCCAAACTTTTTGAATGTATTAACATGTTTTCTGTGATGTATAGAAAAACCAGACCTCTTACTGTGAAACAGGAAAACTGAGACTGTTTGGCGCAGATGCCTTTTTTTTCGAGGTCATATTTGAGAGGCATTTTCTCGCAAAATTGAGCACCCAGATTTTTTGTGATTTTTTTCTCGAGAGATATTTGCAGACTATACATGATATCAAATTTCGAAGGCTTTTCCGCCGCTGGCCTGGCCAGAAAAAAATCGCAAAAATCGACACTTTTTTGGCATGCTTTTTTTGAGAGGCTCTAGCAAAAAATTTTTCTCTATACGAAAACACTCAAGTTTTTGGCTGAGGTGTACCGCTACTTTGACTACCAGAATATGAATTCCCAGACCTCTGGCTATCATGACAAACATTACATAAATATTAGAAAATGACAAAAAAAAATCAGCTTTTTTCCATTTAAAGCATTTTTATGGGCCCGATCGAGCCGAGAGGCGAAACTTAAGGTTTTTTAACGAGCCTCCATCCGGCCTCCAAATTTGAGCTTGCTGCGAGCACGCGTTCTGGTACTTTACTCTTGTCAGGTACCAAATTTTTCCCCGTTGTTTCCGAGCACAAAACACAAGCACCCTCCCTTATAGTACTAGTTCTAGCATCTCTTCGAAATGCGTATTTTAGTTTTAGCGCTTTTGTCCAAAACGGAGGGCGCCGCGAGTAACCAGCACACCATAGCGCCCTCCGACTCCCCCCCACAACACAACACACACCCACACACACACACCCAAACACACCCCCCGAAACCCCCAAACAACAAAAAACACCCACAACAACACATCATCAACAACACCAACAACAAACCACCCATACCACTCACCCTCCTCACACTTATAAAACCATCAACAAATAGCCCACAACGACATACCACACGCGCAAAACAAATTTAGTACAGCCCATGCATTACTTGTCTCCAAACTTATATGTTTTACTATTAAACACCCCGGCACTACTTTATTTACCAACAAACAACTCACACCTAACCATCAACCATCACTCAACAGGTATAAAATACTTATACTAACTCCTCTAGTATGACAATAATCCCTAAACCTATCGATTACAATTAAACACACACAAAACGAGTAGTCATAACCCATATGATCCTTATTTATCATGACTTTACCTTCAAACCCAATCTATCGTATATTACCTTTGAATTTGCAGCCCCCTCATACTTAATCCCATCTATCTCAACATACATCCCCTTATTCTTACTAAATCACTTCACCGAACCTATACACTACCCGACTCAATTCCTTATATTTCAGAGCTCGACAGAATGTGCAATAACAATTTCCTTAACGGAGACGTAAATATGAAAAAATTCCGCTATCACACCTCCAATTACCCTCAGGTTAAACAGGGGAAAAATTACACCCAATACAAACAATACTCGTTTATTTAAATGTTAAACACAATTTTGTTCGATATAAGTTTTCCCATATACGACCCTCAAACAATAAAAAGCATTTACCAAAAAACACTCAATATCACTTTAGCGCCAGACGTACGAAAATAGCACTCCATTAGCACACGAGAATTACAGAGTTTCATATGCCTACAAGTTTAAACCCACTTTCACAAACCACACTAGCGTTTCATACTGAATATCCGCATGAAAACATTACTATAGAGCCCCAAATATTCACCAACTTAATGATAGCTAAAATTACCATGAACACACTCTTTCAAATCAACCCGAAACACTCAATTCAAACTCATTTTCGTGAATAAATGGAATGAATGAAGGGTAAATGGTAGTGTATTAGATTATCCATCTTCCTTTACTCAAGAGATCCCATACAATCCCATCCTCCTTCAAACTAAACCACTACAGAAACCCACAGCATTTAAATAAAATAATCACAAAATAAATTTGCAAAACAAAGGCCACTTCCAACTGAAAATTAGCCCGCTTTCAATAGAGAAACATCGCTATTATACGCCTCAATTGGAAAATGATTATGCAACACACGCGCTGTCGCGCGTTCAAGTTTAATGCTAAAATATTTTGGTGGTGATTTAGGGGCCGCTCTGCGAGGGCGATGCCCTACGCAGAGCGGCACAGCCATGGTCTTGATACCTATCAAAACCGAGAAGCCCTTTACTTACTCCGGATCACTCAAAAACTCTACAAAATGACCATTAATGTGCAATTTCTGCCATTTTGTGCGGATTTATACCGTAGACTTTTATCACACCCTTAAACATCTCCCTCTGCATGAAACTGAAACACATTTGTGCATGAATTCCCACATTTTTGTGATTTTTCATCGAAAATAACATTTTACCATCCGTAGACTTTTGGCGAATGTTTCCTAAAATTTATGAAATGCGTAGGGTTCTCACCTTGCAACCCTTCCATACTGTCCAAAAAAAATGTTCAGAACACACTTCCCTGACGAGAAAACAGCCAAAATATTTGCAAAATATCATTTCCAAATATATTAAAAAATATTCATTAAAAATTTTTTCATCGACATAATTCATAAGACGCTCTGGATTCCGCTTCTTTTGAGCCTAAAATCGTCTCTCTGGCTTGTTTCTAAGTGCCATTTTTTTATCAATTTAATTAGGTATGGAATTTTCGAAGGTTTCTTCTTTTTCCCCAAATATCGATCGGACCATTTTCAAATTTTAACCATACAAACTTCTCATCGATTTCTAGATCGTATCAAAATTTCAGACGTCTAACTTCAATGCCAACGAAAATATGGCTCATTGAAATTTCACACCTCTCGCGACCGAGTATTTATAGATCAATCATCAATGAAAATTTCAAAATCATAATTTATGTCATGAAACCCCCTCATTCTCTTCGAATGAAATACCAAATAACGGCCACCAAAACCTCCAGAAGCCATTTTCAAGGACAATTGAAATACCACAGAAAACGTTTACATGAAGAATTACCAGAAAAACAACTGCCAGTCAAATTTTACCCCAAACAGTGAATTTTCTACCTGGAAAATGCTCGAAGTTCGAACCTCTCGTCGGGCACTGAAACATGAATAATTTAGAACGCCCACCAAAATCAGGACAAACATTTACGTTCGGATGAGTGATTTCTCCATTTGAGCGATACATTTCTTCAAAGTCGAACATTTCACGACCGCAAACCATTTCACACGATTTCCATGAGTATACTTCAATCATTCACCAAAATAGAACCCTCAACCAAGTCTGAGAGAGAATTTACAAATTATTCCAAATAAATATGAGTGATGACATTTTACTTTTCGTAAATAACACATATGAGACCTGCGAACCATATCTCTCGAAAATTCCAGACATCTCGGGGACACACATACGCACGCGCATTCACCATACAACGCCGACCCCTTAACCACTGTGCCACGGCGAGCAACAATCTTCTTACATTCCCATTCACAATAAAAATTGACCTCTGAAAAATACTGAGAGAAAATTTTCATTTCAAATGAACCTCCAATTTCATTTTTCAATCGCCAAAATTGATGAGAGAAAAATTCACTCATCGTACGCTCTTTAGTAATCGACAAATCCACCATGTACACTCTTTTTTTCAATGAAAATATAGGCATGATCACTAAACACTTCTTTTCCAAGGAGCACATTCCATACCGAAATCGAATGTTTATTTTCTTCAACATGCATACAGTACGAATTTCCAATTTCCAACGTAAAAATACGCCGGTAAACTCACAACACTAATTTTGCCTAAATATCGAGTGATTCTGGAGCCTCATTCATCTCATGTATCGAGTATTATAAGTTTTTTATACTCAGTGTGAGCATTTCAACTGAAATCAGTACCTGGCAACTGCAAACACTCGTATTCTTCACAAACGACCGACTCGACTCTGTTCATTTCGAAAACAGCGAAGAAATGCGAGCGATTTTCAATGTCACTCACTCGTAATGAGTGAGAGCCTCTTTCAATTCATGAAGTTCGATTGCGTGCTGACACTTTAATTGCGAACAAGAGAATTTCTCACACCCAAAGGTGGAAGCAAATGGCATCTATTCATCGCCCGAACGTCGACAAAATTCACAACTGATAGTCAAATTACGTAAAAATGAGTTAAATTTACGTGATATATATATATAAATGACTCCCTGATGTTCTTACTCGTTAACACTGTGCTAAGAACGTGAAAAATTTCCTCGGAAAGATAGCCATTCGAAAATTTCGGTTTCAAAGTAACAACACTCTGACGTGACCGCACTCAGCTCGCACACTTAGCATCAGAACGGGCAGAAGCTGGACTTGTAAAATTTCGACACAAAATTCAAATTCGAGTTTCCATCGTTGATGGAGGTGAAAAACACTACGTATAGGTAAATCGTCAATTTCCAACACATTTCATCTCTATAAAATTTCCTGTGGAACGCCTCTAAAGTCCTCAAATAATTAAAAATTACCGCATCATCAAATGAGTAAAATATGAGCGACTAAAATTTTGCTTTTTCCGCTTGACTCTCTAAACAAGAAATATTTCTAGCAACTCTAGAGACACTACCTTGCCCTCAAAAAATAGCTGCGGGCCCTCGAATGAGTGTAAAGTGAACAAAACTCAAATCACTCATACTTCATCAATAAACTCCCAGATCGAAATTGCTTGGAAAAAATTTCCATTGGTTTGTTCTTTCAAACTAGTTCGAGTGGAAAAAATGCAAAAAAAAAGATTTTCATGCCCTATACTGGAGATCACGACGACTCCGGGTAACATAAATCGAGCGATTCGGGCGAAATCGCCAAAAACGGCTATTTCGTAAACTACCGGGAATTTCGCTCTGAAATTTTCACTGAACACGTAAAATGATGCGACAAGCAAAACATGCTAAATGACTTTTTCTGTGCGGGCAATAGAATTTTTTTGAGAAGCGAAAAATCGAAAATCACTCATTTTTTGATGAGCTGCTGTGGCCAAACGGTGGCGTTTTGAGCGCTGCCAGTCCTGTGAGTCGTAGGTATTTTTGATGCCAACCTCTCATGAAATTTTGAGACGTTCAAGTGCGATGGATACGCCATGGAGAGCAGTCAAAAAATTCGACAGAAAAAACGCCTTTTTTTTAGGCATACTTTAAAGTCGAATAAAATAGAATCTATTCGACGAATTCTTTCGAGCCAAACTTTTTGAATGTACCAACATGTTTTCTGTGATGTATGGAAAAACCAGACCTCTTACTGTGAAACAGGAAAACTGAGACTGTTTGGCGCAGATGCCATTTTTTTCGAGGTCTTTTTTGAGAGGCATTTTCTCAAAAAATTGAGAACCCAGATTTTTTGTGATTTTTTTCTCGACAGATATTTGCAAACTATACATGATATCAAATTTCGAAAGCTTTTCCGCCGCTGGCCTGGCCAGAAAAAAATCGCAAAAATCGACACTTTTTTAGCATGCTTTTTTTGAGAGGCTCTAGCAAAAAATTTTTCTCTATACGAAAACACTCAAGTTTTTGGCTGAGGTGTACCGCTACTTTGACTACCAGAATATGAATTCCCAGACCTCTGGCTATCATGACAAACATTACATAAATATTAGAAAATGACAAAAAAAAATCAGCTTTTTTCCATTTAAAGCATTTTTATGGGCCCGATCGATCCGAGAGGCGAAACTTAAGGTTTTTTAGCGAGCCTCCATCCGGCCTCCCAATTTGAGCTCGCTGCGACCACGCGTTCTGGTACTTTACTCTTGTCAGGTACCAAATTTTTCCCCGTTGTTTCCGAGCACTAAACACAAGCACCCTCCCTTATAGTACTAGTTCTAGCATCTCTTCGAAATGCGTATTTTAGTTTTAGTGCTTTTTTCAAATCCGGAGGGCGCCGCGAGTAACCAGCACACACACGCGCCCTCCGACTCCCACAACACAACACACCCCAACACACACACACCCAAACACACCCCCCGAAACCCCCAAACAACAAAAAACACCCACAACAACACATCATCAACACCACCAACAACAAAGCACACATTCCATCCAATCGCCACACTTTTAAAACCATCAACAAACCACCCAAAACAACATACCACACGCGCACAACAAATTTAGTACAGCCCATGCGTTACTTGTCTCCAAACTTCTATGTTTTACTTTTAAACACCCCGGCACTACTTTATTTACCAACAAACAACTCACACCTAACCATCAACCATCACTCAACAGGTCAAAAAAAATTTTACAACCTCCTCTTGTATGACAATAATCCCTAAACCTATAGATTTTACCATTAAACACACACAAAACGAGTTGTCATAACCTATCCAATCCTAATTTATCATATCCTCAATTTAAAAACCAATCTATCATACATTACTGTTGAATTTTCCGCTACCTCATACCTCATCCCATCTATCTTGACACACATCCCCTTATTCTTACTAAATCACTCCTCCAAACCTATACACTACCCGACTCAATTCCTTAAATTTTAAAGCTCGACAAAAAGTTGCACAACAATTTCATTAACGGAGACGTAAAAATGATAAAAATCTTCTATCACACCTCCAATTTCCCTCAGGTTAAACAGGTTAAAAAACACGCCCGAAACAATCAACACTTGTTTATTTAAATGTTCAACACAATTATACTCGATATGAGTTTTCCCATATACGCCCCTCAAACAATAAAAAGCATCTACCAAAAAATATTCAATATCACTTTAGCGCCAGACGTACGAAAATAGCACTCCAGAGCACAGGAAAATACAAAGTTTCATATGCTTGCAAGTTTATACCCACCTTCAGAAATCACACAAGCGTTTCACACTGAATATCCGCATGAAAACTTTACAATAGAGCCCCAAATATTCACCATCTTAATGATAGCTCTAATTACCATGAACACACTCTTTCAAATCAAGCCGAAAAACTAAATTCAAACTCATTTTCGTGAAGAAATTGAATGAATGAGAGGCAAATGATAGAGTATTAGATTACCCATCTTTCATTTCTCCGAAGATCCCATACAATCTGATCCTTCTTCAATCTAAACCGCTATAGAAACCCACAGCATTTAAATAAAATGATCACAAAATAAATTTCCAAACCAAAGGCCACTTCCAACTGAAAATTAGCCCGCTTTTAATAGAGAAACATCGCTATTATACGCCTCAATTGGAAAATGATTTGCAACACACGCGCCGTCGCGCGTTCGCGTTTAATACTAGAATATTTTGGTCGTGATTTAGGGGCCGCTCTGCGAGGGCGATGCCCTACGCAGAGCGGCACAGCCATGGTCTTGATGCCTATCAAAACCGAAGGGCCCTTTACTTACTCCGGATCACTCAAAAACTCTACAAAATGCCCATAAATGTGCAATTTCTGCCATTTTATGTGGATTTACCCCGTAGACTTTTATTATAACCTTCAACATCTCCCTCTGTATGAAGCTGAAATACATTTGTGCATGAATTCCCACTTATTTGCGATTTTTCATCGAAAATAACATTTTACCATCCGTAGACTTTTGGCGAATGTTTCCTAAAATTTATGAAATGCGTAGGGTTCTCACCTTGCAACCCTTCCATACTGTCCAAAAAAAATGTTCAAAACACACTTCCCTGACGAGAAAACAGCCAAAATATTTGCAAAATATCATTTCCAAATATATTAAAAAATATTCATTAAAAAATTTTTCATCGACATAATTCATAAGACGCTCTGGATTCCGCTTCTTTTGAGCCTAAAATCGTCTCTCTGGCTTGTTTCTAAGTGCCATTTTTTTATCAATTTAATTAGGTATGGAATTTTCGAAGGTTTCTTCTTTTTCCCTAAATATCGATTGGACCATTTTCAGATTGTAACCATGCAAACTTCTTATTGATATCTAGATTGTATCAAAATTTCAGACGTCTTACTTCAATGCCAACGAAAATATGGCTCATTGAAATTTCACTCCTCTCGCGACCGATGTTTATAGATCAATTATAAATGAAAATTTAAAAATCATAATTTATGTCATGAAACCCCTCATTCTCTTCGAATGAAATACCAAATAACGCCCACCAAAACCTCCAGAAACCATTTTCAAGGACAACTGAAATATCGCAGAAAACGTTTACGTGAAGAATTTCCAGAAAAACAACTGCCAGTCAAATTTTACCCCAAACAGGGAATTTTTTACCTGGAAAATGCTGGATGTTCGAACCTCTTCTTGGGCACTGAAACATGAATAATTTAGAACGCCCACCAAAATCAGCACAAAAATTTACGTTGGAATGAGTGATATCTCCATTTGAGCAGTAAATTTCTTCAAAGTAGAACATTTCACGAGCGCAAACCATTTGCAGAATTTCCATAAGTATACTTCAATCATTCACCAAAATAGAACCCTCGACCAAGTCTGAGAGAGAATTTACAAATTTTCCTAATTATTATGAGTGATGACATTTGACTTTTCGTAAATAACACATATGAGACCTGCGAACCATATCTCTCGCAAATTCCAGATATCTCGGAGACACACATACGCACGCGCATTCACCATACAACGCCGATCCCTTAACCACTGTGCCACGGCGAGCAACAATCTTCTTACGTTCCCATTCACAATAAAAATTGACCTCTGAAAAATACTGAGAGAATATTTTCATTTCAAACGAACCTCCAATTTCATTTTTCAGTCGCCAAAATTGATGAGAGAAAAATTCACTCATCGTACGCTCTTTAGTAATCGACAAATACACCATGATGCACTCTTTTTTCAATGAAAATATAGGCATGATCACTGAATACTCCATTTCCAAGGAGCTCATTCCATTTCGCAATCAAATATACATTATCTGCAACACGCATACAGTACGGATTTCCAATTTCCGACGTAAAATTACGCTGGTAAACTCACAACACTAATTTTGCATAAATATCTACTGATTCTGAAGCCTCATTAATCTCATTTATCGAGTATTATACGGTTTGTATCGTCTCTGTGACCCTTTCAACAGAAATCAGTACCTGGCAACTGCAAACACTCGTATTCTTCATCAGAGACCGACTCGACTCTGTTCATTTCGAAAACAACGAAGAAATGCGAGCGATTTTCAATGTCACTCACTCGTAATGAGTGAGAGCCTCTTTCAATTCATGAAGTTCGATTGCGTGCTGACACTTTAATTGCGAACAAGAGAATTTCTCACACCCAAAGGTGGAAGCAAATGGCATCTATTCATCGCCCGAACGTCGACAAAATTCACAACTGAGAGTCAAATTACGTAAAAATGAGTTAAATTTACGTTATATATATATATAAATGACTCCCTGATGTTCTTACTCGTTAACACTGTGCTAAAAACGTGAGAAATTTCTTCGGAGAGATAGCCATTCAAAATTTTCGGTTTCAAAGTAACAACACTCTGACGTGACCGCCGCCAGCTCACACACTTTGCATCAGAACGGGCAGAAGCTGGACTTGAAAAATTTCGACACAAAATTCAAATTCGGGTTTCCATCGTTGATGGAGGTAAAAAACACTGTGTATAGGTAAATCGTCAATTTCCAACACATTTCATCTCTATAAAATTTCTTGTGGAACGCCTCTAAAGTCCTCAAATAATTAAAAACTCCCGCATCATCATATGAGTGAAATATGAGCGACTAAAATTGAGCCTTTTTCGCTTGGCTCTCGAAACAAGAAATATTTCTAGCATTGCTAAAGACACTACCTTGCCCTCAAAAAATAGCTGCGTGCCCTCGAATGAGTGTAAAGTGAACAAAACTCAAATCACTCATACTTCATCAATAAACTCCCAGATCGAAATTGCTTAGAAAATATTTCCATTGGTTTGCTCTTTCATACTAGTTCGAGTGGAAAAAAGGCAGAAAAAAGGATTTTTATGCCCTAAAATGGAGATCGCGACGACTCCGGGAAACATAAATCGAGCGATTCGGGCGAAATCGCCAAAAACGGCTATTTCGTAAACTACCGGGAATTTTGCTCTGAAAATTTCACTGAACACGTATAATGATGCGACAAGCAAAACATGCTAAATGACTTTTTCTGTGCGGGCAATAGAATTTTTTTGAGAAGCGAAAAATCGAAAATCACTCATTTTTTGATGAGCTGCTGTGGCCAAACGGTGGCGTTTTGAGCGCTGCCAGTCCTGTGAGTCGTAGGTATTTTTGATGCCAACCTCTCATGAAATTTTGAGACGTTCAAGTGCGATGGATACGCCATGGGGAGCAGTCAAAAAATTCGACAGAAAAAACGCCTTTTTTTTAGGCATACTTTAAAGTCGAATAAAATAAAATCTATTCGACGAATTCTTTCGAGCCAAACTTTTTGAATGTATTAACATGTTTTCTGTGATGTATAGAAAAACCAGACCTCTTACTGTGAAACAGGAAAACTGAGACTGTTTGGCGCAGATGCCTTTTTTTTCGAGGTCATATTTGAGAGGCATTTTCTCGCAAAATTGAGCACCCAGATTTTTTGTGATTTTTTTCTCGAGAGATATTTGCAGACTATACATGATATCAAATTTCGAAGGCTTTTCCGCCGCTGGCCTGGCCAGAAAAAAATCGCAAAAATCGACACTTTTTTGGCATGCTTTTTTTGAGAGGCTCTAGCAAAAAATTTTTCTCTATACGAAAACACTCAAGTTTTTGGCTGAGGTGTACCGCTACTTTGACTACCAGAATATGAATTCCCAGACCTCTGGCTATCATGACAAACATTACATAAATATTAGAAAATGACAAAAAAAAATCAGCTTTTTTCCATTTAAAGCATTTTTATGGGCCCGATCGAGCCGAGAGGCGAAACTTAAGGTTTTTTAACGAGCCTCCATCCGGCCTCCAAATTTGAGCTTGCTGCGAGCACGCGTTCTGGTACTTTACTCTTGTCAGGTACCAAATTTTTCCCCGTTGTTTCCGAGCACAAAACACAAGCACCCTCCCTTATAGTACTAGTTCTAGCATCTCTTCGAAATGCGTATTTTAGTTTTAGCGCTTTTGTCCAAAACGGAGGGCGCCGCGAGTAACCAGCACACCACAGCGCCCTCCTCCTCCCACACACAAACACACACCCACACACACACCCAAACACACACCGCCAAACCCCCAAACAACAAAAAACACCCACAACAACACATCATCAACAACACCAACAACAAATCACACATTCCATCCAATCGCCACACTTGTAAAATCATCAACAAATGGCCCACAACGACATACCACACGCGGACAACAAATTTAGTACAGCCCATGCATTACTTGTCTCCAAACTTGTATGTTTTACTTTTAAACACCACAGCCACTACTTAATTTACCAGCAAACAACTCACACCTAACCATCAACCATCACTCAACAGGTCAAAAATAATTATAAAACCTCTTGTAATCCATAAACCTAGCGATTACCATTAAACACACACAAAACGTGTTGTCATAACCTATATGATCCTTATTTATCATGACTTTACCTTCAAACCCAATCTATCGTATATTACCATTGAATTTGCAGCCCCCTCATACTTCATCCCATCTATCTCAACATACATCCCCATATTCTTACTAAATCACTTCACCAAACCTATACACTACCCGACTCAATTCCTTATATTTCAGAGCTCGACAGAATGTGCAATAACAATTTCCTTAACGGAGACGTAAATATGAAAAAATTCCGCTATCACACCTCCAATTACCCTCAGGTTAAACAGGGGAAAAATTACACCCAATACAAACAATACTCGTTTATTTAAATGTTAAACACAATTTTGTTCGATATAAGTTTTCCCATATACGACCCTCAAACAATAAAAAGCATTTACCAAAAAACATTCAATATCACTTTAGCGCCAGACGTACGAAAATAGCACACCATTAGCACACGAGAATTACAGAGTTTCATATGCCTACAAGTTTAAACCCACTTTCACAAACCACACTAGCGTTTCATGCTGAATATCCGCATGAAAACATTACTATAGAGCCCCAAATATTCACCAACTTAATGATAGCTAAAATTACCATGAACACACTCTTTCAAATCAACCCGAAACACTCAATTCAAACTCATTTTCGTGAAGAAATTGAATGAATGAAAGGTTAATAACAGAGTATTAGATTACCCATCTTTCATTTCTCCGAAGATCCCATACAATCTGATCCTTCTTACATCTAAACCACTATAGAAACCCACAACATTTGACTAAAATAATCCCAAAATGAGTTTGCAAACAAAAGACTACATCCAACTGAAATTAGCCCGCTTTTAATAGAGAAACATCGCTATTATACGCCTCAATTGGAAAATGATTATGCAACACACGCGCCGTCGCGCGTTCGCGTTTAATACTAGAATATTTTGGTCGTGATTTAGGGGCCGCTCTGCGAGGGCGATGCCCTACGCAGAGCGGCACAGCCATGGTCTAGATGCCTATCAAAACCGAGGGGCCCTTTACTTACTCCGGATCACTCCAAAACTCTACAAAATGCCCATAAATGTGCAATTTCTGCCATTTTGGGTGGATTTACCCCGTAGACTTTTATTATAACCTTCAACATCTCCCTCTGTATGAAGCTGAAATACATTTGTGCATGAATTCCCACTTATTTGCGATTTTTCATCGAAAATAACATTTTACCATCCGTAGACTTTTGGCGAATGTTTCCTAAAATTTATGAAATGCGTAGGGTTCTCACCTTGAAACCCTTCCATACTGTCCAAAAAAATTGTTCAAACACACTTCCCTGACGAGAAAACAGCCAAAATATTTGCAAAATATCATTTCCAAATATATTAAAAAATATTCATTAAAAAATTTTTCATCGACATAATTCATAAGACGCTCTGGATTCCGCTTCTTTTGAGCCTAAAATCGTCTCTCTGGCTTGTTTCTAAGTGCCATTTTTTTATCAATTTAATTAGGTATGGAATTTTCGAAGGTTTCTTCTTTTTCCCCAAATATCGATTGGACCATTTTCAAATTTTAACCATACAAACAACTCATCGATTTCTAGATCGTATCAAATTTTCAGACGTCTAACTTCAATGCCAACGAAAATATGGCTCATTGAAATTTCACACCTCTCGCGACCGAGTATTTATAGATCAATCATAAATGAAAATTTAAAAATCATAATTTATGTCATGATACCCCCTCATTCTCTTCGAATGAAATACCAAATAACACCCACCAAAACCTCCAGAAACCATTTTCAAGGACAACTGAAATATCGCAGAAAACGTTTACGTGAAGAATTTCCAGAAAAACAACTGCCAGTCAAATTTTACCCCAAACAGGGAATTTTTTACCTGGAAAATGCTGGAAATTCGAACCTCTCATCGGGCACTGAAACATGAATAATTTAGAACGCCCACCAAAATCAGCGCAAAAATCCATGTTGGAATGAGTGATATCTCCATTTGAGCAGTAAATTTCTTCAAAGTAGAACATTTCACGAGCGCAAACCATTTGCAGAATTTCCATAAGTATACTTCAATCATTCACCAAAATAGAACCCTCGACCAAGTCTGAGAGAGAATTTACAAATTATTCCAAATTATTACGAGTGATGACATTTTACTTCTCGTAAATAACACATATGAGGCCTGCGAACCATATCTCTCGAAAATTCCAGACATCTCGGGGACACACATACGCACGCGCATTCACCATACAACGCCGATCCCTTAACCACTGTGCCATGGCGAGCAACAACCTTCTTACATTCCCATTCACAATAACAATTGACCTCTGATAAAATACTGAGAGAAAAGTTTCATTTCAAACGAACCTCGAATTTCATTTTTCAATCGCCAAAATTGATGAGAGAAAAATTCACTCATCGTACGCTCTTTAGTAATCGACAAATCCACCATGTACACTCTTTTTTTCAATGAAAATATAGGCATGATCACTAAACACTTCTTTTCCAGAAGCACATTCCATACCGAAATCGAATGTTTATTTTCTTCAACATGCATACAGTACGAATTTCCAATTTCCAACGTAAAAATACGCTGATAAACTCACAACACTAATTATGCCTAAATATCGAGTGATTCTGGAGCCTCATTTACCTCATTTATTGAGTATTAAACGTTTTGTATCGCCGTTGTGAACATTCCGACTAATATCATTAGCTGGCAACTGCAAACATTCTTATTCTTCATGAACGACCGACGCGACTCTGTTCATTTCGAAAACAGCGAGGAAATGCGAGCGATTTTCAATGTCACTCACTCGTAATGATGAGAGCCTCTTTCAATTCATGAAATTCGATTGCGTGCTGACACTTTAATTGCGCACAAGAGAAATTCTCACACCCAAAGATAAAAGCAAATGGCATCTATTCATCGCCCGAACGTCGACAAAACTCACAACTGATAGTCAAATTACGTAAAAATGAGTTAAATTTACGTTATATACATATATATGTATGACTCCCTGATGTTCTTACTCGTTAACACTGTGCTAAGAACGTGAAAAATTTCCTCGGAAAGATAGCCATTCAAAAATTTCGGTTTCAAAGTAACAACACTCTGACGTGACCGCACTCAGCTCGCACACATAGCCTCTGTACGGGTCGACTGTGGACTTTGAAAATTTCAACATCAAAATTCAAATTCGGGTTTCCATCGTTGATGGAGGTGAAAAACACTTTGTATAGGTAAATCGTCAATTTCCAACACATTTCATCTCTATAAAATTTCTTGTGCCTCGCCTCTAAAGTCCTCAAATAATTAAAAATTACCGCATCATCAAATGAGTGAAATATGAGCGACTAAAATTGAGCCTTTTTCGCTTGGCTCTCGAAACAAGAAATATTTCTAGCATTGCTAAAGACACTACCTTGCCCTCAAAAAATAGCTGCGTGCCCTCGAATGAGTGTAAAGTGAACAAAACTCAAATCACTCATACTTCATCAATAAACTCCCAGATCGAAATTGCTTAGAAAATATTTCCATTGGTTTGCTCTTTCATACTAGTTCGAGTGGAAAAAAGGCAGAAAAAAGGATTTTTATGCCCTAAAATGGAGATCGCGACGACTCCGGGAAACATAAATCGAGCGATTCGGGCGAAATCGCCAAAAACGGCTATTTCGTAAACTACCGGGAATTTTGCTCTGAAAATTTCACTGAACACGTATAATGATGCGACAAGCAAAACATGCTAAATGACTTTTTCTGTGCGGGCAATAGAATTTTTTTGAGAAGCGAAAAATCGAAAATCACTCATTTTTTGATGAGCTGCTGTGGCCAAACGGTGGCGTTTTGAGCGCTGCCAGTCCTGTGAGTTGTAGGTATTTTTGATGCCAACCTCTCATGAAATTTTGAGACGTTCAAGTGCGATGGATACGCCATGGGGAGCAGTCAAAAAATTCGACAGAAAAAACGCCTTTTTTTTAGGCATACTTTAAAGTCGAATAAAATAAAATCTATTCGACGAATTCTTTCGAGCCAAACTTTTTGAATGTATTAACATGTTTTCTGTGATGTATAGAAAAACCAGACCTCTTACTGTGAAACAGGAAAACTGAGACTGTTTGGCGCAGATGCCTTTTTTTTCGAGGTCATATTTGAGAGGCATTTTCTCGCAAAATTGAGCACCCAGATTTTTTGTGATTTTTTTCTCGAGAGATATTTGCAGACTATACATGATATCAAATTTCGAAGGCTTTTCCGCCGCTGGCCTGGCCAGAAAAAAATCGCAAAAATCGACACTTTTTTGGCATGCTTTTTTTGAGAGGCTCTAGCAAAAAATTTTTCTCTATACGAAAACACTCAAGTTTTTGGCTGAGGTGTACCGCTACTTTGACTACCAGAATATGAATTCCCAGACCTCTGGCTATCATGACAAACATTACATAAATATTAGAAAATGACAAAAAAAAATCAGCTTTTTTCCATTTAAAGCATTTTTATGGGCCCGATCGAGCCGAGAGGCGAAACTTAAGGTTTTTTAACGAGCCTCCATCCGGCCTCCAAATTTGAGCTTGCTGCGAGCACGCGTTCTGGTACTTTACTCTTGTCAGGTACCAAATTTTTCCCCGTTGTTTCCGAGCACAAAACACAAGCACCCTCCCTTATAGTACTAGTTCTAGCATCTCTTCGAAATGCGTATTTTAGTTTTAGCGCTTTTGTCCAAAACGGAGGGCGCCGCGAGTAACCAGACAACACGCGCCCTCCTCCTCCCACACACAACACAACACACACCAACACACACACACCAAAACACACACCGCCAAACCCCCAAACAACAAAAAACACCCACAACAACACATCATCAACAACACCAACAACAAACCACCCATACCACTCACACTCCTCACACTTATAAAAACCATCAACAAACCGCCCACAACAACATAGCACACGCGCACAACAAATTTAGTACAGCACATGCGTTACTTGTCTCCAAACTTATATGTTTTACTTTTAAACACCCCGGCACTACTTTATTTACCAACAAACAACTCACACCTAATTCAACCATCACTCAACAGGTCAAAAATAATTATACTAATTCTTTTAGTATAACAATAATCCCTAAACCTAGCGATTACCATTAAACACACATAAAACGTGTTGTCATAACCTATATGATCCTTATTTATCATGACTTCATCCCATCTTAACATACATCCCCTTATTCTTACTAAATCACTCCACCAAACCTACACTACCCTACTCAATTCCTTATATGTTGAAGCTCGCCACAAAGTTGAATAACAATTTCCTTAAGAAACACGTAAAGATGATAAAATTCCTCTATCACACCTCCAATTAGTGTTAATCAGGTTAAAAAACACACCCAAATCAATCAACACTTGTTCATTTAAATGTTCAACACAATGATGTTCGATATAAGTTTTCCCATATACGCCCCTCAAACAATAAAAAGCATTCACCAAAAAACGTTCAATATCACTCTAGGGCCAGACGTACGAAAATAGCACTCCAATACCACACACATGAAAACCAAGTTTTATATGCTTACAACTTTATACCCACTTCCAAAAACCACAGTAGCGTTTCACACTGAATATCCGAATGAAAACTTTACTATAGAACCCCAAATATTCACCAACTTGATGATCATTCAAATTACCATGAACACACTCTTTCAAATCAACCCGAAAAACTCTATTCTAATTCATTTTCGTGAAGAAATGCAATGAATGAGGGGTAAATGATAGAGTATCAGATTATCGATCTTCCATTACTCGAGAGATCCCATACAATCCGATCCTCCTCCAATCTAAACCACTACAGAAACCCACAACATTTGAATAAAATAATCACGAAATAAATTTGCAAACAAAAGACCACATCCAACTGAAAATTAGCCCGCTTTTAATAGAGAAACATCGCTATTATAAGCCTCAAATGGAAAGTGATTATGCAACACACGCGCTGTCGCGCGTTCAAGTTTATTACTAAAATATTTTGGTGGTGACTTAGGGGCCGCTCTGCGGGGCTACGCCCTACGCAGAGCGGCACAGCCATGGTCTTGATGCCTATCAAACCGAGGGGCCCTTTACTTACTCCGGATCACTCAAAAACTCTACAAAATGCCCATTAATGTGCAATTTCTGCCATTTTGGGCGGATTTACCCCGTAGACTTTTTTCATAAACTTAAACATCTCCTCTGCATGAAACTGAAATACATTTGTGCATGAATTCCCACATTTTTGTCATTTTTCATCGAAAATAACATTTTACCATCCGTAGACTTTTGGCGAATGTTTCCTAAAATTTATGAAATGCGAACGTTTCCCACCTTGCAACCCTTCCATACTGTCCAAAAAAATTGTTCAAAACACTCTTCCCTGACGAGAAAAAAGCCAAAATATTAGCAAAATATCATTTCCAAATATATTAAAAAATATCCATTAACAAATTTTTCATCGACATAATTCATAAGACGCTCTCGATTCCGCTTCTTTTGAGCCTAAAATCGTCTCTCTGGCTTGTTTCTAAGTAACATTTTTTTATCAATTTAATTAGGTATGGAATTTTCGAAGGTTTCTTCTTTTTCCCTAAATATCGATTGGACCATTTTCAGATTGTAACCATACAAACTTCTTATTGATATCTAGATTGTATCAAAATTTCAGACGTCTTACTTCAATGCCAACGAAAATATGGCTCATTCAAATTTCACTCCTCTCGCGACCGAGAGTTTATAGGTCAATTATCAATGAAAATTTAAAAATCATAATTTATGTCATGTATCCCCCTCATTCTCTTCGAATGAAATACCAAATAACGCCCACCAAAACCTCCAGAAACCATAATCAAGGACAACTGAAATACCACAGAAAACGTTTACATGAAGAATTCCCAGAAAAAACAACTGCCACTCAAATTTTACCACAAACAGTGTATTTTTTATGTGGAAAATGCTCGAAGTGCGAACCTCTCGTCGGGCACTGAAACATGAATGATTTAGAACGTCCAACAAAATCAGGACAAACATTTACGTTCGAATGATAAATCTCCATTTGAGCGGTAAATTTCTTCAAAGTAGAACATTTCACGAGCGCAAACCATTTCTCATAATTTCCATAAGTATACTTCAATCATTCACCATAATAGAACCCTCGACCAAGTCTGAGAGAGAATTTACAAATTTTCCAAATTATTATGAGTGATGACATTTTACTTTTCGTAAATAACACATATGAGACCTGCGAACCATATCTCTCGAAAATTCCAGACATCTCGGGGACACACATACGCACGCGCATTCACCATACAACGCCGATCCCTTAACCACTCTGCCACGGCGAGCAACAATCTTCTTACATTCCCATTCACAATAAAAATTGACCTCTGAAAAATACTGGGAGAAAATTTTCAATTCAAACGAACCTCGAATTTCATTTCTCAATCGCCAAAATTGATAAGAGAAAAATTCACTCATTGTACGCTCGTTAGTAATCGACAAATCCACCACGATGCACTTTTTCTTCAATGAGAATATAGGCATGATCACTAAACACTCCTTTTCCAAGGAGCACATTCCATATCGAAATCGAATGTTTATTTTCTTCAACATGCATACAGTACGAATTACCGATTCCCAACGTAAAAATACGCTGATAAACTCACAACACTCATTTTGCCTAAATATCGAGTGATTCTGGAGCCTCATTTACCTCATTTATTGAGTATTAAACGTTTTGTATCGCCATTGTGAACATTCCGACTAATATCATTAGCTGGCAACTGCAAACATTCTTATTCTTCATGAACGACCGACGCGACTTTGTTCATTTCGAAAACAGCGAGGAAATGCGAGCGATTTTCAATGTCACTCACTCGTAATGAGTGACAGTCTCTTTAAATTCATGAATTTCGACTGCGTGCTGACACTTTAATTGCGAACAAGAGAAATTCTCACACCCAAAGATGGAAGCAAATGGCATCTATTCATCGCCCGAACGTCGACAAAATTCACAACTGGTAGTCAAATTACGTAAAAATGAGTTAAATTTACGTTATATATATATATAAATGACTCCCTGATGTTCTTACTCGTTAACACTGTGCTAAGAACGTGAGAAATTTCTTCGGAGAGATAGCCATTCAAAATTTTCGGTTTCAAAGTAACAACACTCTGACGTGACCGCCGCCAGCTCACACACTTTGCATCAGAACGGGCAGAAGCTGGACTTATAAAATTTCGACACAAAATTCAAATTCGGGTTTCCATCGTTGATGGAGGTAAAAAACACTGTGTATAGGTAAATCGTCAATTTCCAACACATTTCATCTCTATAAAATTTCTTGTGGAACGCCTCTAAAGTCCTCAAATAATTAAAAATTACCGCATCATCAAATGAGTGAAATATGAGCGACTAAAATTGAGCCTTTTTCGCTTGGCTCTCGAAACAAGAAATATTTCTAGCATTGCTAAAGACACTACCTTGCCCTCAAAAAATAGCTGCGTGCCCTCGAATGAGTGTAAAGTGAACAAAACTCAAATCACTCATACTTCATCAATAAACTCCCAGATCGAAATTGCTTAGAAAAAATTTCCATTGGTTTGCTCTTTCATACTAGTGCGAGTGGAAAAAAGGCAGAAAAAAGGATTTTTATGCCCTAAAATGGAGATCGCGACGACTCCGGGAAACATAAATCGAGCGATTCGGGCGAAATCGCCAAAAACGGCTATTTCGTAAACTACCGGGAATTTCGCTCTGAAATTTTCACTGAACACGTAAAATGATGCGACAAGCAAAACATGCTAAATGACTTTTTCTGTGCGGGCAATAGAATTTTTTTGAGAAGCGAAAAATCGAAAATCACTCATTTTTTGATGAGCTGCTGTGGCCAAACGGTGGCGTTTTGAGCGCTGCCAGTCCTGTGAGTCGTAGGTATTTTTGATGCCAACCTCTCATGAAATTTTGAGACGTTCAAGTGCGATGGATACGCCATGGAGAGCAGTCAAAAAATTCGACAGAAAAAACGCCTTTTTTTTAGGCATACTTTAAAGTCGAATAAAATAGAATCTATTCGACGAATTCTTTCGAGCCAAACTTTTTGAATGTACCAACATGTTTTCTGTGATGTATGGAAAAACCAGACCTCTTACTGTGAAACAGGAAAACTGAGACTGTTTGGCGCAGATGCCATTTTTTTCGAGGTCTTTTTTGAGAGGCATTTTCTCAAAAAATTGAGAACCCAGATTTTTTGTGATTTTTTTCTCGACAGATATTTGCAAACTATACATGATATCAAATTTCGAAAGCTTTTCCGCCGCTGGCCTGGCCAGAAAAAAATCGCAAAAATCGACACTTTTTTAGCATGCTTTTTTTGAGAGGCTCTAGCAAAAAATTTTTCTCTATACGAAAACACTCAAGTTTTCGGCTGAGGTGTACCGCTACTTTGACTACCAGAATATGAATTCCCAGACCTCTGGCTATCATGACAAACATTACATAAATATTAGAAAATGACAAAAAAAAATCAGCTTTTTTCCATTTAAAGCATTTTTATGGGCCCGATCGATCCGAGAGGCGAAACTTAAGGTTTTTTAGCGAGCCTCCATCCGGCCTCCCAATTTGAGCTCGCTGCGACCACGCGTTCTGGTACTTTACTCTTGTCAGGTACCAAATTTTTCCCCGTTGTTTCCGAGCACTAAACACAAGCACCCTCCCTTATAGTACTAGTTCTAGCATCTCTTCGAAATGCGTATTTTAGTTTTAGTGCTTTTTTCAAATCCGGAGGGCGCCGCGAGTAACCAGCACACACACGCGCCCTCCGACTCCCCCCCACAACACAACACACACCCACACACACACACCCAAACACACCCCCCGAAACCCCCAAACAACAAAAAACACCCACAACAACACATCATCAACAACACCAACAACAAACCACCCATACCACTCACCCTCCTCACACTTATAAAACCATCAACAAATAGCCCACAACGACATACCACACGCGCAAAACAAATTTAGTACAGCCCATGCATTACTTGTCTCCAAACTTATATGTTTTACTATTAAACACCCCGGCACTACTTTATTTACCAACAAACAACTCACACCTAACCATCAACCATCACTCAACAGGTATAAAATACTTATACTAACTCCTCTAGTATGACAATAATCCCTAAACCTATCGATTACAATTAAACACACACAAAACGAGTAGTCATAACCCATATGATCCTTATTTATCATGACTTTACCTTCAAACCCAATCTATCGTATATTACCTTTGAATTTGCAGCCCCCTCATACTTAATCCCATCTATCTCAACATACATCCCCTTATTCTTACTAAATCACTTCACCGAACCTATACACTACCCGACTCAATTCCTTATATTTCAGAGCTCGACAGAATGTGCAATAACAATTTCCTTAACGGAGACGTAAATATGAAAAAATTCCGCTATCACACCTCCAATTACCCTCAGGTTAAACAGGGGAAAAATTACACCCAATACAAACAATACTCGTTTATTTAAATGTTAAACACAATTTTGTTCGATATAAGTTTTCCCATATACGACCCTCAAACAATAAAAAGCATTTACCAAAAAACACTCAATATCACTTTAGCGCCAGACGTACGAAAATAGCACTCCATTAGCACACGAGAATTACAGAGTTTCATATGCCTACAAGTTTAAACCCACTTTCACAAACCACACTAGCGTTTCATACTGAATATCCGCATGAAAACATTACTATAGAGCCCCAAATATTCACCAACTTAATGATAGCTAAAATTACCATGAACACACTCTTTCAAATCAACCCGAAACACTCAATTCAAACTCATTTTCGTGAATAAATGGAATGAATGAAGGGTAAATGGTAGTGTATTAGATTATCCATCTTCCTTTACTCAAGAGATCCCATACAATCCCATCCTCCTTCAAACTAAACCACTACAGAAACCCACAGCATTTAAATAAAATAATCACAAAATAAATTTGCAAAACAAAGGCCACTTCCAACTGAAAATTAGCCCGCTTTCAATAGAGAAACATCGCTATTATACGCCTCAATTGGAAAATGATTATGCAACACACGCGCTGTCGCGCGTTCAAGTTTAATGCTAAAATATTTTGGTGGTGATTTAGGGGCCGCTCTGCGAGGGCGATGCCCTACGCAGAGCGGCACAGCCATGGTCTTGATACCTATCAAAACCGAGAAGCCCTTTACTTACTCCGGATCACTCAAAAACTCTACAAAATGACCATTAATGTGCAATTTCTGCCATTTTGTGCGGATTTATACCGTAGACTTTTATCACACCCTTAAACATCTCCCTCTGCATGAAACTGAAACACATTTGTGCATGAATTCCCACATTTTTGTGATTTTTCATCGAAAATAACATTTTACCATCCGTAGACTTTTGGCGAATGTTTCCTAAAATTTATGAAATGCGTAGGGTTCTCACCTTGCAACCCTTCCATACTGTCCAAAAAAAATGTTCAGAACACACTTCCCTGACGAGAAAACAGCCAAAATATTTGCAAAATATCATTTCCAAATATATTAAAAAATATTCATTAAAAATTTTTTCATCGACATAATTCATAAGACGCTCTGGATTCCGCTTCTTTTGAGCCTAAAATCGTCTCTCTGGCTTGTTTCTAAGTGCCATTTTTTTATCAATTTAATTAGGTATGGAATTTTCGAAGGTTTCTTCTTTTTCCCCAAATATCGATCGGACCATTTTCAAATTTTAACCATACAAACTTCTCATCGATTTCTAGATCGTATCAAAATTTCAGACGTCTAACTTCAATGCCAACGAAAATATGGCTCATTGAAATTTCACACCTCTCGCGACCGAGTATTTATAGATCAATCATCAATGAAAATTTCAAAATCATAATTTATGTCATGAAACCCCCTCATTCTCTTCGAATGAAATACCAAATAACGGCCACCAAAACCTCCAGAAGCCATTTTCAAGGACAATTGAAATACCACAGAAAACGTTTACATGAAGAATTACCAGAAAAACAACTGCCAGTCAAATTTTACCCCAAACAGTGAATTTTCTACCTGGAAAATGCTCGAAGTTCGAACCTCTCGTCGGGCACTGAAACATGAATAATTTAGAACGCCCACCAAAATCAGGACAAACATTTACGTTCGGATGAGTGATTTCTCCATTTGAGCGATACATTTCTTCAAAGTCGAACATTTCACGACCGCAAACCATTTCACACGATTTCCATGAGTATACTTCAATCATTCACCAAAATAGAACCCTCAACCAAGTCTGAGAGAGAATTTACAAATTATTCCAAATAAATATGAGTGATGACATTTTACTTTTCGTAAATAACACATATGAGACCTGCGAACCATATCTCTCGAAAATTCCAGACATCTCGGGGACACACATACGCACGCGCATTCACCATACAACGCCGACCCCTTAACCACTGTGCCACGGCGAGCAACAATCTTCTTACATTCCCATTCACAATAAAAATTGACCTCTGAAAAATACTGAGAGAAAATTTTCATTTCAAATGAACCTCCAATTTCATTTTTCAATCGCCAAAATTGATGAGAGAAAAATTCACTCATCGTACGCTCTTTAGTAATCGACAAATCCACCATGTACACTCTTTTTTTCAATGAAAATATAGGCATGATCACTAAACACTTCTTTTCCAAGGAGCACATTCCATACCGAAATCGAATGTTTATTTTCTTCAACATGCATACAGTACGAATTTCCAATTTCCAACGTAAAAATACGCCGGTAAACTCACAACACTAATTTTGCCTAAATATCGAGTGATTTTGGAGCCTCATTCATCTCATGTATCGAGTATTATAAGTTTTTTATACTCAGTGTGAGCATTTCAACTGAAATCAGTACCTGGCAACTGCAAACACTCGTATTCTTCACAAACGACCGACTCGACTCTGTTCATTTCGAAAACAGCGAAGAAATGCGAGCGATTTTCAATGTCACTCACTCGTAATGAGTGAGAGCCTCTTTCAATTCATGAAGTTCGATTGCGTGCTGACACTTTAATTGCGAACAAGAGAATTTCTCACACCCAAAGGTGGAAGCAAATGGCATCTATTCATCGCCCGAACGTCGACAAAATTCACAACTGATAGTCAAATTACGTAAAAATGAGTTAAATTTACGTTATATATATATATAAATGACTCCCTGATGTTCTTACTCGTTAACACTGTGCTAAGAACGTGAAAAATTTCCTCGGAAAGATAGCCATTCGAAAATTTCGGTTTCAAAGTAACAACACTCTGACGTGACCGCACTCAGCTCGCACACTTAGCATCAGAACGGGCAGAAGCTGGACTTGTAAAATTTCGACACAAAATTCAAATTCGAGTTTCCATCGTTGATGGAGGTGAAAAACACTACGTATAGGTAAATCGTCAATTTCCAACACATTTCATCTCTATAAAATTTCCTGTGGAACGCCTCTAAAGTCCTCAAATAATTAAAAATTACCGCATCATCAAATGAGTAAAATATGAGCGACTAAAATTTTGCTTTTTCCGCTTGACTCTCTAAACAAGAAATATTTCTAGCAACTCTAGAGACACTACCTTGCCCTCAAAAAATAGCTGCGGGCTCTCGAATGAGTGTAAAGTGAACAAAACTCAAATCACTCATACTTCATCAATAAACTCCCAGATCGAAATTGCTTAGAAAAAATTTCCATTGGTTTGTTCTTTCAAACTAGTTCGAGTGGAAAAAGTGCAAAAAAAAAGATTTTCATGCCCTATACTGGAGATCACGACGACTCCGGGAAACATAAATCGAGCGATTCGGGCGAAATCGCCAAAAACGGCTATTTCGTAAACTACCGGGAATTTCGCTCTGAAATTTTCACTGAACACGTAAAATGATGCGACAAGCAAAACATGCTAAATGACTTTTTCTGTGCGGGCAATAGAATTTTTTTGAGAAGCGAAAAATCGAAAATCACTCATTTTTTGATGAGCTGCTGTGGCCAAACGGTGGCGTTTTGAGCGCTGCCAGTCCTGTGAGTCGTAGGTATTTTTGATGCCAACCTCTCATGAAATTTTGAGACGTTCAAGTGCGATGGATACGCCATGGAGAGCAGTCAAAAAATTCGACAGAAAAAACGCCTTTTTTTTAGGCATACTTTAAAGTCGAATAAAATAGAATCTATTCGACGAATTCTTTCGAGCCAAACTTTTTGAATGTACCAACATGTTTTCTGTGATGTATGGAAAAACCAGACCTCTTACTGTGAAACAGGAAAACTGAGACTGTTTGGCGCAGATGCCATTTTTTTCGAGGTCTTTTTTGAGAGGCATTTTCTCAAAAAATTAAGAACCCAGATTTTTTGTGATTTTTTTCTCGACAGATATTTGCAAACTATACATGATATCAAATTTCGAAAGCTTTTCCGCCGCTGGCCTGGCCAGAAAAAAATCGCAAAAATCGACACTTTTTTAGCATGCTTTTTTTGAGAGGCTCTAGCAAAAAATTTTTCTCTATACGAAAACACTCAAGTTTTTGGCTGAGGTGTACCGCTACTTTAACTACCAGAATATGAATTCCCAGACCTCTGGCTATCATGACAAACATTACATAAATATTAGAAAATGACAAAAAAAAATCAGCTTTTTTCCATTTAAAGCATTTTTATGGGCCCGATCGATCCGAGAGGCGAAACTTAAGGTTTTTTAGCGAGCCTCCATCCGGCCTCCCAATTTGAGCTCGCTGCGACCACGCGTTCTGGTACTTTACTCTTGTCAGGTACCAAATTTTTCCCCGTTGTTTCCGAGCACTAAACACAAGCACCCTCCCTTATAGTACTAGTTCTAGCATCTCTTCGAAATGCGTATTTTAGTTTTAGTGCTTTTTTCAAATCCGGAGGGCGCCGCGAGTAACCAGCACACACACGCGCCCTCCGACTCCCCCCCACAACACAACACACACACACACACACACACCCAAACACACCCCCCGAAACCCCCAAACAACAAAAAACACCCACAACAACACATCATCAACAACACCAACAACAAATCACACATTCCATCCAATCGCCACACTTCTAAAACCATCAACAAATGACCCACAACAACATAGCACACGCGCACAACAACATACCACACGCGCACATCAAATTTAGTACAGCCCATGCGTTACTTGTCTCCAAACTTGTATGTTTTACTTTTAAACACCACAGCCACTACTTAATTTACCAACAAACAACACCCTAACCATCAACCATCACTCAACAGGTCAAAAATAATTTTACAACCTCCATCTTGTTTGGCAATAATCCCTAAACCTATCGATTACCATTAAACACACACAAAACGATTTGTCATAACCTATTTGATCCTTATTTATCATGACTTTACCTTCAAACCCAATCTGTCGTATTTTACTGTTGAATTTTCAGCCCCCTCACACTTCATCCCATCTATCTTAACATACATCCCCTTATTCTTACTAAATGACTTCACCAAACCTATACACTACCCGACTCAATTCCTGGTATTTCAGAGCTCGACAGAATGTGCAATAACAATTTCCTTAACTGAGACGTAAATATGATAAAATTCCGCTATCACACCTCCAATTACCCTCAAGTTAAACAGGGGAAAAATTACACCCAATACAAACAATACTTGTTTATTTAAATGGTAAACACAATTATGTTCGATATAAGTTTTCTCATATACGCCCCTCAAACAATAAAAAGCATTTACCATAAAACATTCGGTATAACTTTAGGGCCAGACGTACGAAAATCGCACTCCAATAGCACACGAGAATTACAAACTTTCATATGCTTACAAGTTTATACGCACTTTCAAAAACCACACTAGCGTTTCATTCTGAATATCCGCATGAAAACATTACTATAGAGCCCCAAATATTCACCAACATTATGATAGTTCAAATTACCACGAGCAAATTCGTTCAAATCAACCAGAAAAACTCAATTCAAATTCTTGATTGTGAATAAAGGGATTGAATGAGGAGAAAATGATAGAGTCTTAGATTATCCATATTCCATTTTTCAAAAGATCCCAAACAATCCGATCCTCCTTCAATCTCAACGACTACAGAGACCCACAACATTTCCATAAAATTATTACAAAATAAATTTGCAAACAAAAGACCACATCCAACTGAAAATTAGCCCGCTTTTAATAGAAAAACATCGATTTTCTACGCCTCAATTGGAAATATGATTATGCAACACACGCGCAGTTGCGCGTGTGTTGCATAATCATATTTCCAGGTTGAGGCTAGTAGTTTTAGTTGTAATTTTTGGGCCGCTCTGGCGGGCCATGGCCCGCGGCAGAGCGGCACAGTCCTGGTCTTGATACCTATCATAACCTAGAAACTCTTCATTTACAGAAGTTCACTCATAACCTTCAAAAAATCCCAAAAATATGGAATTTCTTCCCATTTTCGGTGTGTTTACCCCGTAGACTTTTATCATAACCTTCAACATCTCCCTCTGCATGAAACTGAAATACATTTGTGCATGAAATCCCACGTTTTTGCGATTTATCATCGAAAATAACAGTTTACCATCCGTAGACTTTTGGCGACCATTTTCTAAAATTTCTGAAATGCGTACATTTCCCACCTCGCAACCCTTCCATACTGTCTAAAAAAATTGTTCAAAACACGCTTCAGTGACGAGAAAACAGCCAAAATATTTGCAAAAACTCATTTCCAAATATATTAAAAAATATTCATTAACAAATTTTTCATCAACATAATTTATAAGACGCTTTCGATTCCGCTTCTTTTGAGTCTAAAATCGTCTCTCTGGCTTGTTTCTAAGTGCCATTTTTTAATCAATTTAATTAGGTATGGAATTTTCGAAGGTTTCTTCTTTTTCCCCAAATACCGATTGGACCATTCTCAAATTGTAACCATACAAACTTCTTATTGATTTCTAGATTGTATCAAAATTTCAGACTTCTATCTTCAACGCCAACAAAAATATGCCTCATTGAAATTTCACTCAATTTGAGACCGAGTTCATCCACGGATTATTATTGAAAATTAAAAATACTCAAAACATATCGTCACTTTTAGTTTCTCGAGATGAAAAAAACCTTATCTCTTACGTACATCATGAAGCAAGTTTCATGCGTATTTCAGCATCGAACTACCTGAAATGAGCGTTTTATCGAATTTCGAAATAAATTCATGTTTTTGTAATTTGAAGCTTCAAGTTTCCAATTTCCCTACAGAAAAACATAATGAAATTGATCCTCTCATCAAACACTATAGCCTGACTGAATTGTAACGCATTCAAAACACAACTTCATCATCCACGCTAGTATGAGTACTTATTCACGTTCAGGATCATATTTCCTCAAAATGAAGCAATTTGTGAGCGGAAACAATTTTCCAGTGTAACCCGACCTATTTCTCAATTACTGACCGACATGGAAGCCTGAACAAAGTCTGAGTGAGTATTTACAAATTTTTGAAAATATTCAAGAAATAATATTTTAGTTTCCGTAAATAATGTTTTTACGACCCGCAAACACTCTCAAAAATTAAGTACATATCGGATACACATCCTCATCAAATATGAACCCTGAGTGAGCCTCTAAACGATGTCCACTCAATGACAATGAGTGGCTCAGAGAATCTGCGGATGCGATTGAGAGGATTTTGGTGCAGTCAAACGATGAGTTATAATATCTATTTCTAAACGAAAATTCAGTGCACTGTTGAAAAGTTCCTGGTCTGAAAAATCTAAAACTTGCAATGTTGTAACATTAAAACTAATACGAGAAATAATAACTCAAAGTACCGTGTTTCGCAATCGAATCGGTCCCAGCCAGATGCGCCAATTTTCTGCTGTAATTAAGCCATGATCACAAAGACCCGAATTTTCAATGAGCTTTTTTTACTCACGGAGTAAAAAGTAAAGTTCCTGACCTATGAGCAGACACAATTCCAGATTTCTAGCATCAAAAACTGCTGGTGGGCACACAACACAAATTTGCAAAAAGAGGCCTTAAAACGAGGTATCGCAGTGCTCATAAAATCTACCAACAAGGCGTTTTCAAAGTCTCACAACTGTAGATTTATCCAAATTTTTACATGTTTTTTCAGTTTTTATGTATAACTGTCGTATCAAAAATCTCCAGAGAGAAAATGAAAACCCCAATCACTCGATATATGCAAGAAAACTCGATTCAAAAACGCACTCCCAGCAGATTCGCTACTTCGAACGTTAAATTTCACTGAGAAGGCATGTTTGAGAGTCCATTACGACGTATTCTCGACAACGGTGGTTATGTGAAATAAATGAGTAGTCTCACCTGGTCATTGTTAAAATGCAGAAATTATAATCTACTCCTCATGTGTGATAAAAAAAAAATCACGTCGATTCAAAAACGCAGAGTTGAGCAAATGGACCGTTCTCTGTTCGGCGTCGTAAAAACCCGACGATGAGGCAACTTTGAGTACCCAAAACACCTACTTCTCACTGTTTTCTTGATGATTTTTCTCTTTAGTGTTCATGACAAGCACACATTCTAACAGTGTTCAAAAATTGAAGTACATAACACCAAAACGGCCTGAGAAAATCGACTTTGAAAACGCAAGATTGATGAAATTTTACGACGATTCGCAGAACACGCGCGGGGCAACGAGAATATATACGATGATTTGGACTTTGAAAATTTCGATATGAAATCATTTATGGCTATTATTGACCGAAAAACGTTTGTGGTATAAAATAAACACTACCCATGGGTAAATCGTCTATTTCCAACACATTTCGTCTCTATGAAATTTTTTGTGGGACCACTCCATAAGCCTCAAATAAATGCATCACTCAATATGAGTGATTTTGAGAGGTATAAATGTCATATTTTCGACTCGACCCTCGTGGCAATAAATATTTCTAGCAACTCTATAGACACTACCTTGCCCTCAAAAAATAGCTGCGTGTCCTAAAATATGTATAAAATCGAAAAAACTTTAAACACTCATCACTCATTATTGGGCTTTCGGATCGAAATTGCTTAGAAAAAATTTTCAATAGTTTGCGCTTTCACACTATTTCGAGTTTGAAAAAAGCCAAAAAGTAGTTTTTTATGCCCTATATTGGAAATCGCGGTTACTCAGGGAAACATAAATCGAGCGAAAAGTGGAAAAATCACCAAAAACACCTATCTCGTAAACTACTGGGAATTTTGTTCTGAAAATTTCACTGAATGCGTAAAATGATGCCACAAGCAAAACATGTTAAATGACTTTTTCTGTGCGGGCAATAGAATTGTTTTGAGCGGCGAAAAATCGAAAATCACTCATTTTTTGATGAGCTGCTGTGGCCAAACGGTAGCGTTTTGAGCGCTGCCAATCCTGTGAGTCGTAGGTATTTTTGATGCCAACCTCTCATGAAATTTTGAGACTTCCCCGTGCGATTGATACGCCATGAAAAGCTGTCGAAAAATCCGACCGAAAAAACGCCTTTTTTTACACCCTACTTTGAAGTCTAATAAAAAAAAATCTATTTGACGAATTCTTTTGAGCCGAACTTTTTGAATGTACCAACATGTTTTCTGTGAGGTGTGAAAAAACCAGACCTCTTACTCTGATACAGAAAATTAGCGGATGTTTGGCGCAGATGCCTTTTTTTCCGACGTCTTATTTGAGAGGCATTTCCCGGAAAAATATGGCACCCAGATTTTTTGTGATTTTTTTCACGAGAGATATTTGCAACCTCTACAAGATATTAAATTTCGAAAGCATTTCCACCGCTCGCCTGACCAGAAAAAAATTCCAAAAATCGACAACTTTTTTGCATGCTTTTTTTGGGAGGCTCTAGCAAAAAATTTTTCTCTATACGAAAAACCTCAAGTTTTTGGCTGAGGTGTACCGCTTCTCGGACTACCGAAAGATGAAATCCGCAGACCTCTGGCTATCACAGGGAAACTTAGATAAATATTAGAAAAAGACAAAAAAAAATTATTCTTTTTTCATTTAAAGCATTTTTATGGGCCCGATCGATACGAAATTTGGAACTTAGGGGTTTCCCCCGATCCCCGACCTGGTCCCAAAATTTGAGCTCGCTGGGACCACGGCTTCTATGGGTTTCACCCGATAGAGCCCTGTGATTTGACTAGACCTTTCGCCAATAACCCTCTAGCCCTCTGATTAAGATTTTTCTTCTGACTTGATTTTCCTGCGGATTCCGATTTTAGTATTTTTTTCACTCTCCGAGGGCGCCGCAAGTAACCAGAACACCAACGCGCCCTCCGACTCCCTCCCACACACAAACACACCCCAACACACACACCCAAACACACACCGCCAAACCCCCAAACAACAAAAAACACCCACAACAACACATCATCAACAACACCAACAACAAATCACACATTCCACCCAATCGCCACACTTTTAAAACCATCAACAAATGACCCACAACAACATAGCACACGCGCACAACAAATTTAGTACAGCCCGTACCTTACTTGTAACCAAACTTTATGTTTTACTTTTAAACACCACAGCCACTACTTAATTTACCAACAAACAACTCACACCTAACCATCAACCACCACTCAACCGGTAAAAAATTATTATTTCACCCTCTTCTTAAATGACACTCACACCAAACCTTTCTGATGGGAACCTCATTAATACTATCATAATCCAAAACATACCAATTATTATTAAACTCTCCTGAAATCATAACCTATCCTAATTTATCATGACCTCACATTCAAACCCAATCTATCAAATATTTCTGTCGAATTTTCAACACTCCCATCTTCCATCCCATATATCTTAGCATACATCATCATATTCTTACTGAATCACTCCACCAAACTTACACTACCCTACTCAATTCTTCATATTTTAAAACTCGACAGAATGTTGCAGAACTATTTCCTTAACGGAGACGAAATGATGATTAAATGCCTCTATCACACCTCTAATTCCCTATACAATCAATACTTGTTCATCTAAATGTTCAATATCAGTTTTCCCATACACGCCCCTCAAATAGTAAAAAGCATTTTCCAAAAACCCGTTCAATATCACTTAAGGGACAGACGTACGAAAATAGCACTACAATAGCACACGTAATAACCAAGTTTAATATGCTTCCAAGTTTATATCCACTTCCAAAAACCACACTAGCGTTTCACACTGAATTTCCGCATGAAAACTTCACTATAGAGCCCCAAATATTCACCAACTTAATGATATTTCAAATTACCATGAACAAACTTGTTCAAATCAACCAGAAAAACTCAATTCAAATTCATTTTCGTGAATAAATTGAATGAATGAGGGGTAAATGATAGAGTATTAAATTATCCATCTCCCATTACTCAAGAGATCCCATACAACCCGACTCTCCCCTATCCAAACCGATACGGAAACCCACAACACTAGAATAAAATTACCACGAAACAAATTTGCAAACAAAAGACGACATCCCACCGAAAATTAGGCCGCTTTTAATAGAGAAACATCGCTATTATACGCCTCATTTCGGACAATGATTGAGCAACACACGCGCAGTCGCGCGTTCAACTTTGAGACTAGAGTATTTTGGTGGTGACTTATGGGCCGCTCTGCGGGGCGATGCCCTACGCAGAGCGGCACAGCTATGGTCTTGATGCATATCAAAACCGAGGAGTCCTTTACTTACTCCGGATCACTCAAAAACTCTACAAAATGCCCATTAATGTGCAATTTCTGCCATTTTGGGCGGATTTATCCCGTAGACTTTTTCCATAAACTTAAACTTCTCCTTCTGCATGAAACTGAAATACATTTGTGCATGAATTCCCACATTTTTGTGATTTTTCATCGAAAATAACATTTTACCATCCGTAGACTTTTGGCGAATGTTTCCTAAAATTTATGAAATGCGAACGTTTCCCACCTTGCAACCCTTCCATACTGTCCAAAAAAATTGTTCAAAACACTCTTCCCTGACGAGAAAAAAGCCAAAATATTTGCAAAATATCATTTCCAAATATATTAAAAAATATTCATTAACAAATTTTTCATCGACATAATTCATAAGACGCTCTCGATTCCGCTTCTTTTGAGCCTAAAATCGTCTCTCTGGCTTGTTTCTAAGTGCCATTTTTTTATCAATTTAATTAGGTATGGAATTTTCGAAAGTTTCTTCTTTTCCCCCAAATATCGATTGGACCATTTTCAAATTTCAACCATACAAACTTCTCATTGATAACTAGATTGTATCAAAATTTCAGACTTCTTACTTGAATGCCAACGAAAATATGGCTCATTGAAATTTCACTCCTCTCGCGACCGAGAGTTTATACATCAATTATCAATGAAAATTTGAAAATCATAATTTATGTCTAAGCCCTCTCATTCTCTTTGAATGAAATACCAAATAACGCCCACCAAAACCTCCAGAAACCATTTTCAAGGACAATTGAAATAACGCAGAAAACGTTTACATGAAGAATTCCCAGGAAAACAACTGCCAGTCGAATTTTACCCCAAACAGGGAATTTTTTACCTGGAAAACGCTGGATGTTCGAACCTCTCCTCGGGCACTGAAACATGAATAATTTAGAACGCCCACCAAAATCAGCACAAAAATTTATGTTGGAATGAGTGATATCTCCATTTGAGCAGTAAATTTCTTCAAAGTAGAACATTTCACGAGCGCAAACCATTTGCAGAATTTCCATAAGTATACTTCAATCATTCACCATAATAGAACCCTCGACCAAGTCTGAGAGAGAATTTACAAATTTTCCAAATTATTATGAGTGATGACATTTTACTTTTCGTAAATAACACATATGAGACCTGCGAACCATATCTCTCGAAAATTCCAGACATCTCGGGGACACACATACGCACGCGCATTCACCATACAACGCCGATCCCTTAACCACTCTGCCACGGCGAGCAACAATCTTCTTACATTCCCATTCACAATAAAAATTGACCTCTGAAAAATACTGGGAGAAAATTTTCAATTCAAACGAACCTCGAATTTCATTTCTCAATCGCCAAAATTGATAAGAGAAAAATTCACTCATTGTACGCTCGTTAGTAATCGACAAATCCACCACGATGCACTTTTTCTTCAATGAGAATATAGGCATGATCACTAAACACTCCTTTTCCAAGGAGCACATTCCATATCGAAATCGAATGTTTATTTTCTTCAACATGCATACAGTACGAATTACCGATTCCCAACGTAAAAATACGCTGATAAACTCACAACACTCATTTTGCCTAAATATCGAGTGATTCTGGAGCCTCATTTACCTCATTTATTGAGTATTAAACGTTTTGTATCGCCATTGTGAACATTCCGACTAATATCATTAGCTGGCAACTGCAAACATTCTTATTCTTCATGAACGACCGACGCGACTTTGTTCATTTCGAAAACAGCGAGGAAATGCGAGCGATTTTCAATGTCACTCACTCGTAATGAGTGACAGTCTCTTTAAATTCATGAATTTCGACTGCGTGCTGACACTTTAATTGCGAACAAGAGAAATTCTCACACCCAAAGATGGAAGCAAATGGCATCTATTCATCGCCCGAACGTCGACAAAATTCACAACTGGTAGTCAAATTACGTAAAAATGAGTTAAATTTACGTTATATATATATATATAAATGACTCCCTGATGTTCTTACTCGTTAACACTGTGCTAAGAACGTGAGAAATTTCTTCGGAGAGATAGCCATTCAAAATTTTCGGTTTCAAAGTAACAACACTCTGACGTGACCGCCGCCAGCTCACACACTTTGCATCAGAACGGGCAGAAGCTGGACTTATAAAATTTCGACACAAAATTCAAATTCGGGTTTCCATCGTTGATGGAGGTAAAAAACACTGTGTATAGGTAAATCGTCAATTTCCAACACATTTCATCTCTATAAAATTTCTTGTGGAACGCCTCTAAAGTCCTCAAATAATTAAAAATTACCGCATCATCAAATGAGTGAAATATGAGCGACTAAAATTGAGCCTTTTTCGCTTGGCTCTCGAAACAAGAAATATTTCTAGCATTGCTAAAGACACTACCTTGCCCTCAAAAAATAGCTGCGTGCCCTCGAATGAGTGTAAAGTGAACAAAACTCAAATCACTCATACTTCATCAATAAACTCCCAGATCGAAATTGCTTAGAAAAAATTTCCATTGGTTTGCTCTTTCATACTAGTGCGAGTGGAAAAAAGGCAGAAAAAAGGATTTTTATGCCCTAAAATGGAGATCGCGACGACTCCGGGAAACATAAATCGAGCGATTCGGGCGAAATCGCCAAAAACGGCTATTTCGTAAACTACCGGGAATTTCGCTCTGAAATTTTCACTGAACACGTAAAATGATGCGACAAGCAAAACATGCTAAATGACTTTTTCTGTGCGGGCAATAGAATTTTTTTGAGAAGCGAAAAATCGAAAATCACTCATTTTTTGATGAGCTGCTGTGGCCAAACGGTGGCGTTTTGAGCGCTGCCAGTCCTGTGAGTCGTAGGTATTTTCGATGCCAACCTCTCATGAAATTTTGAGACGTTCAAGTGCGATGGATACGCCATGGAGAGCAGTCAAAAAATTCGACAGAAAAAACGCCTTTTTTTTAGGCATACTTTAAAGTCGAATAAAATAGAATCTATTCGACGAATTCTTTCGAGCCAAACTTTTTGAATGTACCAACATGTTTTCTGTGATGTATGGAAAAACCAGACCTCTTACTGTGAAACAGGAAAACTGAGACTGTTTGGCGCAGATGCCATTTTTTTCGAGGTCTTTTTCGAGAGGCATTTTCTCAAAAAATTGAGAACCCAGATTTTTTGTGATTTTTTTCTCGACAGATATTTGCAAACTATACATGATATCAAATTTCGAAAGCTTTTCCGCCGCTGGCCTGGCCAGAAAAAAATCGCAAAAATCGACACTTTTTTAGCATGCTTTTTTTGAGAGGCTCTAGCAAAAAATTTTTCTCTATACGAAAACACTCAAGTTTTCGGCTGAGGTGTACCGCTACTTTGACTACCAGAATATGAATTCCCAGACCTCTGGCTATCATGACAAACATTACATAAATATTAGAAAATGACAAAAAAAAATCAGCTTTTTTCCATTTAAAGCATTTTTATGGGCCCGATCGATCCGAGAGGCGAAACTTAAGGTTTTTTAGCGAGCCTCCATCCGGCCTCCCAATTTGAGCTCGCTGCGACCACGCGTTCTGGTACTTTACTCTTGTCAGGTACCAAATTTTTCCCCGTTGTTTCCGAGCACTAAACACAAGCACCCTCCCTTATAGTACTAGTTCTAGCATCTCTTCGAAATGCGTATTTTAGTTTTAGTGCTTTTTTCAAATCCGGAGGGCGCCGCGAGTAACCAGAACACCAACGCGCCCTCCTCCTCCCACAACACAACACACACCCACACACACACCCAAACACACACCGCCAAACCCCCAAACAACAAAAAACACCCACAACAACACATCATCAACAACACCAACAACAAACCATACACCCCATACACTCTTCACACTTATAAAACCATCAACAAATAGCCCACAACGACATAGCACACGCGCACAACAAATTTAGTACAGCCCGTACCTTACTTGTAACCAAACTTGTATGTTTTACTTATAAACACCCCGGCACTACTTTATTTACCAACAAACAACTCACACCTAACCATCAACCATCACTCAACAGGTCAAAAATAATTTTACAACCTCCTCTTGTATGACAATAATTTTTGAACCTAGCGATTACCATTAAACACACACAAAACGAGTTGTCATAACCTATTCAATCATAATTTATCATATCCTCAATTTCAAAACCAATCTATCATACATTACTGTTGAATTTTCAGCTACCTCATACCTCATCCCATCTATCTTGACATACATCCCCTTATTCTTACTAAATCACTTCACCAAACCTATACACTACCCAACACAATTCCTTATATTTTAAAGCTCGACAGAAAGTTGCATAACAATTTCCTTAACAGAGACGTATAGATGATAAAATTGCTCTATCACACCTCCAATTACTCCCAGGTTAAACAGGTTAAAAAACACACCCAATAAAATCAACACTTGTTTATTTTAATGTTCAATCAATTATGTTCGATATAAGTTTTCCCATATACGCCCCTCAAACAATAAAAAGCATTTACCAAAAAACATTCAATATCACTTTAGCGCCAGACGTACGAAAATAGCACTCCAATAGCACACGAGAATTACAGAGTTTCATATGCCTACAAGTTTAAACCCACTTTCACAAACCACACTAGCGTTTCATACTGAATATCCGCATGAAAACATTACTATAGAGCCCCAAATATTCACCAACTTAATGATAGATCTAATTACCATGAACACACTCTTTCAAATCAACCCGAAAAACTTAATTCAAACTCATTTTCGTGAATAAATTGAATGAATGAGGGGTAAATGATAGAGTATGAAATTATCCATCTTCCATTACTCAAGAGATCCCATACAACCCGACTCTCCCCTATCCAAACCGATACGGAAACCCACAACACTAGAATAAAATTACCACGAAACAAATTTGCAAACAAAAGACGACATCCAACCGAAAATTAGGCCGCTTTTAATAGAGAAACATCGCTATTATACGCCTCAATTCGGACAATGATTAGGCAACACACGCGCTGTCGCGCGTTCAAGTTTAATGCTAAAATATTTTGGTGGTGATTTAGGGGCCGCTCTGCGAGGGCAATGCCCTACGCAGAGCGGCACAGCTATGGTCTTGATGCATATCAAAACCGAGGAGTCCTTTACTTACTCCGGATCATTCAAAAACTCTACAAAATGCCCATTAATGTGCAATTTCTGCCATTTTGGGCGGATTTATCCCGTAGACTTTTTCCATAAACTTAAACTTCTCCCTCTGCATGAAACTGAAATACATTTGTGCATGAATTCCCACATTTTTGTGATTTTTCATCGAAAATAACATTTTACCATCCGTAGACTTTTGGCGAATGTTTCCTAAAATTTATGAAATGCGAACGTTTCCCACCTTGCAACCCTTCCATACTGTCCAAAAAAAAATTTCATAACGCGATTAACTAACGAGAAAACAGCCAAAACATTTGCAAAAACTCATTTCCCAATATATTAAAAAATATCAATTAACAAATTCTTCAGCGACATGACTTATAAGACGCTTTCGATTCCGCTTCTTTTGAGCCTAAAATCGTCTGTCTGGCTTGTTTCTAAGGGCCATTTTTTAATCAATTTAATTAGGTATGGAATTTTCGAAGGTTTCTTCTTTTTCCCCAAATACCGATTGGACCATTTCCAAATTGTAACCATACAAACTTCTTATTGATATCTAGGTTGTATAAAAATTTCAGACGTCATACTTCAATGCCAACGAAAATATGGCCCACTGAAATATCACTCCTCTCGCGACCGAGAGTTTATAGGTCAATTATCAATGAAAATTTAAAAACCATAATTTATGTCATGTAACCCGTCACTTCTATACGAATGAAATACCATATAACGCCCACAAACACCTCCAAAACCATTTTCGTGGGCAATTGAAATACCGCAGTAAGCGTTTCCTGTGTGTGAATTCCCAGAAAAACAACTGCCAGTCAAATTTTACCCTAAGCAGTGAACTTTCTACCTGGAAATTGCTGAAAGTTCGACCCTCTCCTCAGTCACTGAACCATGAATGATTTAGAACGCCCCCCCGAAAGCAGCACAAATATTTACGTTGGAATGGGTGAAAAATCTCCATTTAAGCCTAAATTCATTCAAAATAGAACATTCCACCAGCGCGCAAACCATTCCGCAGAACTTCCATAAGTATACTTCAAAATCATTCACCAAAATGGAACTCTCGACCACGTCTGAGAAAAAAATTTACATATTATTCCATATTATCAGGAGTGATGACATTTTACATTTCGTAAATAACAAATATGAGACCTGCAAATCATCTCATGAAAACTCCATACACCTCGGGTACACAAACGCACGTGTATTGACCATTTATGAAACACATACGAGCCATAAATTAAAGTCCACTCACTCATATTGAGCATTTAAATTCCGCAACCAATTAATGAGACTTTGTGTACATCCAATCAATATTCCTATATTCCCGTTCACAATAAAAATTGACCGCTGCAGAATACAGCGAGAAAATATCCTTTTACGAACGATCCTCGAATTTCACTTTTCAATCGTCAAAATTGATGAGAGAAAAATTGCCTCATGATACGCACTTTAGTAATCGACAAATCCACCATGACGCACTCTTTTTTCAATGAAAATATAGGCATGATCACTGAATACTCCTTTTCCAAGGAGCTCATTCCATTACGAAAACGAATATACATTTTCTGCAATAGGCATACAGTACGAATTTCCGATTTTCAACGTAAAGATACGCTGGTAAACTCAAAACACTAATTTTGCCTAAATATCGAGTGATCCTGGAGCCTCATTCATCTCATTTATTGAGTATTGTACGACTTTTATACTCATTGTGAGCATTCTAGCAAAATCGGTAGCTGGCAACTGAAGGCCCTCCTAAACGTCATCGACCGACGCGACTCTGTTCTTTTCTAAAACAGTGAGGAAATACGGGCGATTTTCAATGTCACTCATTCGTCTAAGTGAGAGCCTCATTCAATCAATGAATTTCGATTGCGTGCTGATAGCCCAATTGCGCACAAGGGGAACTCTCACACCCATAGATTGAAGCAAATGGCATCTATTTATCGCCCGAACGTCAACAAAATTCACTACTGAGAGCCAAATTACGGAAAAATGAGTTAATTTTACGTTTTATATATATCTATATATGACTCCCTGATGTTCTTACTCGTTAACACTGTGCTAAGAACGTGAGAAATTTCCTCGGAAAGATAGCCATTCGAAAATTTCGGTTTCAAAGTAACAACACTCTGACGTGACCGCACTCAGCTCGCACACTTAGCCTCTGTACAGGCCGACTGTGGACTTTGAAAATTTCGACATCAAAATTCAAATTCGGGTTTCCATCGTTGATGGAGGTGAAAAACACTTTGTATAGGTAAATCGTCAATTTCCAACACATTTCATCTCTATAAAATTTCTTGTGACTCGCCTCTAAAGTCCTCAAATAATCAAAAATTACCGCATCATCAAATGAGTGAAATATGAGCGACTAAAATTGAGCCTTTTTCGCTTGGCTCTCGAAACAAGAAATATTTCTAGCATTGCTAAAGACACTACCTTGCCCTCAAAAAATAGCTGCGTGCCCTCGAATGAGTGTAAAGTGAACAAAACTCAAATCACTCATACTTCATCAATAAACTCCCAGATCGAAATTGCTTAGAAAAAATTTACATTGGTTTGCTCTTTCAAACTAGGTCGAGTGGAAAATATGTAAAAAAAATGATTTTTATGCCCTATAATGGAAATCACGATGACTCGGGGAAACATAAATCGCGCGAAATGGGCAAAACGGCGAAAAACGCGTTTTTCGTGAAATACCGCGAATTTCGTTCTGAAAATTTCACTGAATACGTAAAAAAATGCGACTAGCAAAACATGTTAAATGACTTTTTCTGTACGGGCGACAGAAAATTTTTAGGAAGCGAAAAATCGAAAATCACTCATATTTTGATGAGCTGCTGTGGCCAAACGGTGGGGTTTTGAGCGTTGCCGATCCCGTGGATCGTAGGTACTGTTGACGTGAACCTCTCATGAAATTTTGAGACTTTCACGTGCGATGTATACGCGATAAGAAGCAGTCAAAAAATTCGACCGTAAAAACGTCATTTTTTAGTCCCAACTTCAAAGACTCACAGAAAAAATTCTACTCGGAGAAACCTTCTCAAAAAGTATTTTTGAATGAACCAACATGTTTTCTGTAATGTGTAGAAAAACCAGACCTCCTACTTTCACCCAGAAAACTTAAACATGTTTGGCGCAGATGCCTTTTTTTCCGAGGTCTTTTTTGAGAGGCATTTTCTCGCAAAATTAAGCACCCAGATTTTTTGTGATTTTTTTGGTGAAAGACCTTCCCAATGTCTACAAGATATCAAAGTTTGGACGCTTTTAAGCGGCGGGCCTCGCCGGAAAAAAATGCCAAAAATCGACAACTTTTTTGCATGCTTTTTTTAGGAGGCTCTAGCAAAAAATTTTTCTCTATGCCAAACATCTCAAGTTTTTGGCTGAGGTGTACCGCTTCTCTGGCTACAAGATTATGGAATCGGCATAGCTGTAGAGTCGCCCAAAAATTATTGATAAATAGAAAACCAAACGCATTTTTTTACCACTCTTTTATCATTTAAAGCATTTTTATGGGACCGATCGAGCCGAGAGGCGAAACTTAAGGTTTTTTAGCGAGTGTCCACCTGGCCTCCAAATTTGAGCTCACTGCGACCACGCGTTCTGGTACTTTACTCCTGTGTGAATCGGGATTCCGCCCATTGTTTCCGAGCACAAAACACAAGCACCCTCCCTTATAGTACTAGTTCTAGCATCTCTTCGAAATGCGTATTTTAGTTTTAGTGCTTTTTTCAAATCCGGAGGGCGCCGCAAGTAACCAGCACACCATAGCGCCCTCCTCCTCCCACACACAACACAACACACACCCACACACACACCAAAACACACACCGCCAAACCCCCAAACAACAAAAAACACCCACAACAACACATCATCAACAACACCAACAACAAACCACACATTCCATCCAATCGCCACACTTTTAAAACCATCAACAAATAGCCCACAACGACATACCACACGCGCACAACAAATTTACTACAGCACATGCATTACTTGTCTCCAAACTTGTATGTTTTACTTTTAAACACCACAGCCACTACTTAATTTACCAACAAACAACTCACACCTAACCATCGACCATCACTCAACAGGTCAAAAATTATTATATCAACCCCTATGACACACCAAAACTTTCTGATAGGAACCTCTTGTATACTATCGTAATCCAAAAACCTACCGATTATCATTAAATTCTCCTAAAATCACAACCTATCCATTCCTAATTTATCAAAACCTCACATTCAAACACAATCTATCATATATTATTATTGAATTTCAAACCCCTCATTATCTATCCCATCTATCTAAGCACACATCCTCTTATTCTTACTAAATCACTTCAACAAACCTATACACTACCCGACTCAATTCCTTATATTTCAGAGCTCGACAGAATGTGCAATAACAATTTCCTTAACAGAGACGTAAATATGATAAAATTCCGCTATCACACCTCCAATTACCCTCAGGTTAAACAGGGGAAAAATTACACCCAATACAAACAATACTTGTTTATTTAAATGATAAACACAATTATGTTCGGTATAAGTTTTCCCATATACGCCCCTCAAACAATAAAAAGCATTTACCATAAAACGTTCAATATCACTTTAGGGCCAGACGTACGAAAATAGCACTCCAGTAGCACACGAGAATAACAAACTTTCATATGCTTACAAGTTTATACGCACTTTCAAAAACCACACTAGCGTTTCATTCTGAATATCCGCATGAAAACATTACTATAGAGCCCCAAATATTCACCAACATTATGATACTTCAAATTACCACGAGCAAACTCGTTGAAATCAACCAGAAAAACTCAATTCAAATTCATTTTCGTGAATAAAGGGATTGAATGAGGAGAAAATGATAGAGTATTAGATTATCCATATTCCATTACTCAAGAGATCCCATACAATCCGATCCTCCTTCAATCTCAACCACTACAGAGACCCACAACATTTCCATAAAATTATTACAAAATAAATTTGCAAACAAAAGACCACATCCAACTGAAAATTAGCCCGCTTTCAATAGAGAAACATCGCTTTTCTACGCCTCAATTGGAAATATGATTATGCAACACACGCGCAGTTGCTCGTGTGTTGCATAATCATATTTCCAGGTTAAGGCTAGTAGTTTTAGTTGTAATTTTTGGGCCGCTCTGGCGGTCCATGGCCCGCGGCAGAGCGGCACAGTCCTGGTCTTGATACCTATCGAAACCTAGAACTCTTCATTTACAGAAGTTCACTCATAACCTTCATAAAATCCCCAAAATATGGAATTTCTTCCCATTTTCGGTGTGTTTACCACGTAGACTTTTATCATAACCTTCAACATCTCCCTCTGTATGAAACTGAAATACATTTGCGCATGAATTCCCACTTTTTTGTGATTTTTCATCGAAAATAACATTTTACCATCCGTAGACTTTTGGCGAATGTTTCCTAAAAAACATGAAATGCGTTCGTTTCCCACCTTGAAACCCTACCATACTGTTCAAAGAAATGGTTCAAAACACGCTTCCCTGACGAGAAAACAGCCAAAATATTTGCAAAAACTCATTTCCAAATATATTAAAAAATATTCATTAACAAATTTTTCATCGACATAATTTATAGGACGCTTTCGATTCCGCTTCTTTTGAGCCTAAAATCGTCTCTCTGGCTTCTTTCTAAGTGCCATTTTTTAATCAATTTAATTAGGTATGGAATTCTCTAAGGTTTCTTCTTTTTCCCCAAATATCGATTACACCATTTTCAAATTTTAACCATACAAACTTCTTATTGATTTCTAGATTGTATCAAAATTTCAGACTTCTACCTTCAATGCCAACAAAAATATGCCTCATTGAAATTTCACTCAATTTGAGACCGAGTTCATCCACGAATTATTATTGAAAATTAAAAATACTCAAAACGTATCGTCATATTCAGTTTCTCGAGATGAAAAAAACGCTATCTCTTACGTACATCATGAAGCAATTTTCCTGCATATTTCAGCATCGAACTAACCGAAATGAGCGTTTAATCGAATTTCGAAATAAATTCATGTTTTGTAATTTGAAGCTTCAAGTGGCCAATTTTCCTCCAGAAAAACAGAATGAAATTGATCCTCTCATCGAACCCTACAGCCTGACTGAATTGGAACGCATTCAAAACACAACTTCATCATCCACGCTAGAATGAGTACCTATTCACGTTGAGGATCATATTTCCTCAGAATGAAACAATTTGTGAGCGGAAACAATTTTCCAGTGTAACCCGACCTATTTCTCAGTTACTGACCGACATGGAAGCCTGAACAAAGTCTGAGTGAGTATTTACAAATTTTTGAAAATATTCCAGTCATAATATTTTAGTTTCCGTAAATAATGTTTTTACGACCCGCAAACACTCTCAAAAATTAAGTACATATCGGAGACACATCCTCATCAAATATGAACCCTGAGTGAGCCTCTAAACGATGTCCACTCAATGACAATGAGTGGCTCAGAGAATCTGCGGATGCGATTGAGAGGATTTTGGTGCAGTCAAACGATGAGTTATAATATCTATTTCTAAACGGAAATTCAGTGCACTGTTGAAAAGTTCCTGGTCTGAAAAATCTAAAACTTGCAATGTTGTAACATTAAAACTAATGCGAGAAATAATAACTCAAAGTACCGTGTTTCGCAATCGAATCGGTCCCAGCCAGATGCGACAATTTTCTGCTGTAATTAAGCCATGATCACAAAGACCCAAATTTTCAATGAGCTTTTTTTACTCACGGAGTAAAAGGTACAGTTCCTGACCTATGAGCAGACACAATTCCAGATTTCTAGCATCGAAAACTGCTGGTGGGCACACAACACAAATTTGCAAAAAGAGGCCTTAAAACGAGGTATCGCAGTGCTCATAAAATCTACCAACAAGGCGTTTTCAAAGTCTCACAACTGTAGATTTATTCAAATTTTTACATGTTTTTTCAGTTTTTATGTATAACTGTCGTATCAAAAATCTCCAGAGAGAAAATGAAAACCCCAATCACTCGATATACGCAAGAAAACTCGAGTCAAAAACGCACTTCCAGCAGATTCGCGACTTCGAACGTCAAATTTCACTGAAAAGGCATGTTTGAGAGTCCATTACGACGTATTCTCGACAACGGTGGTTATGTGAAATGAATGAGTAGTCTCACCTAGTCATTGTTAAAATGCAGAAATTATAATCTACTCCTCATATGTTATAGAAAAAAAATCACGTCGATTCAAAAACGCAGAGTTGAGCAAATGGACCATTCTCTGTTCGGCGTCGTAAAAACCCGACGATGAGGCAACTTTGAGTACAAAAAACACCTACTTCTCACTGTTTTCTTGATGATTTTTCACTTTAGTGTTCATGACAAGCACACATTCTAACAGTGTTCAAAAATTGAAGTACATAACACCAAAACAGCCTGAGAAAATCAACTTTGAAAACGCAAGATTGATGAAATTTTACGACGATTCGCAGAACACGCGCGGGGCAACGAGAATATATACGATGATTTGGACTTTGAAAATTTCGATATGAAATCATTTATGGCTATTATTGACCGAAAAACGTTTGTTGAACAAAATAAACACTACTCATGGGTAAATCGTCTATTTCCAACACATTTCATCTCTATGAAATTTTTTGTGGGACCACTCCAAAAGCCTTAAATAAATGCATCACTCAATATGAGTGATTTTGAGAGGTATAAATGTCATATTTTCGACTCAACCCTCGTAGCAATAAATATTTCTAGCAACTCTAAAGACACTACCTTGCCCTCAAAAAATAGCTGCGTGTCCTAAAATATGTATAAAATCGAAAAAACTTTAAACACTCATCACTCATCATTAAGCTTTCGGATCGAAATTGCTTAAAAAAAATTTTCAATAGTTTGCGCTTTCACACTATTTCGAGTTGAAAAAAAACCAAAAAATAGTTTTTTATGCCCTATATTGGAAATCGCGGTTACTCAGGGAAACATAAATCGAGCGAAAAGTGGAAAAATCACCAAAAACAGCTATCTCGTAAACTACTGCGAATTTTGTTCTGAAAATTTCACTGAATGCGTAAAATGATGCGACAAGCAAAACATGTTAAATGACTTTTTCTGTGCGGGCAATAGAATTTTTTTGAGAAGCGAAAAATCGATAATCACTCATTTTTTTTATGAGCTGCTGTGGCCGTACGGTGCCGTTTTGAGCGCTGCCGATCCTGTGAGTCAAAGGTACTAATTATGTCGACCTCTCATGAAAATTTGAGCTTTCCACGTGCGATGGATACGCCATGAGAAGCTGTCGAGAAAATCCGACCGGAAAAACGCCTTTTTTTACACCCAAATTCAAAGACGCATAGAAAAAATTCTACTCGGAGAAACCTTCTCAAAAAGTATTTTTGAATGTACCGACATGTTTTCTGTGAGCTGTCAAAAAACCAGACCTCTTACTCTGAAACAAAAGGCTCAAAAGTGTTTGGCGAAGATGATATTTTTTTTTGGAGAAATTTTGGAACGCATTTTCTCGAAAAATTGAGCACCCAGATTTTTTGTGATTTTTTCCTCGAGAGATATTCGCAACCCCTACAAGGTATCGAATTTTGAAAGCTTTTCAACCGCTGGCCTGGCCAGAAAAAAATCGCAAAAATCTACACTTTTTTTGCATGCTTTTTTTGAGAGGCTCTAGCAAAAAATTTTTCTCTATTCGAAACACGTCAAGTTTTTGGCTGAGGTGTAGCGCTACTTGGACTACCCGGAAATGAAATCGGCAGACCTCTAGGACCCGTAATTGAAACCTTTTAAATGTTTGAAAATGACCAAAAAAAAAAAGATTTTTTTCATTTAAAGCATTTATATGGGCCCGATCGAAACGAACAGCGGTACGGGGGGGTTTCCCCCGATCCCCGACCTGGTCCCAAAATTTGAGCGCGCTGGGACCACGGCTTCTATGGGTTTCACCCGATAGAGCCCTGTGATTTGACTAGACCTTTCGCCAATAACCCTCTAGCCCTCTGATTAAGATTTTTCTTCTGACTTGATTTTCCTGCGGATTCCGATTTTAGTATTTTTTTCACTCTCCGAGGGCGCCGCAAGTAACCAGACAACACGCGCCCTCCTCCTCCCACACACAACACAACACACCCCAACACACACACCAAAACACACACCGCAAAACCCCCAAACAACAAAAATTCCCCACAACAACACATCATCAACACCACCAACAACAAACCACCCATACCACTCACACTCCTCACACTTATAAAACCATCAACAAATAGCCCACAACAACATAGCACACGCGCACAACAAATTTAGTACAGCCCGTACCTTACTTGTAACCAAACTTTTATGTTTTACTTTTAAACACCACAGCCACTACTTAATTTACCAACAAACAACTCACACCTAACCATCAACGATCACTCTACCGGTCAAAAAACATTCAACCAACCCCTTTTTATAAGACACTCTAATCCAACCTTGAAAAAGGAAAGATTATTTATAATATTACAATACGCCTGTCGACAACAATTCAACCAACCTAAAATAAATGATCATAACCTAACCAACCCATCATACATCTTACGCATATTACATCACCACAGTTCAGCAACCACGGTTCGGCAAGTTTAGCAAATGAATCGTTCTCGGTTCGGCGTCGTAAAAATCCATCGGTAACGCGTAATGCTTGTAACACTGAATGTGTTATACAAATAATTCTATCACAATCTTCATCACTCAAGACACCATCTGTACTCTTTTAAATAAACCTTCGCCACTTTTGGATACACTCTATTCAAAGGTAACAATTTCATGCAAAAATTGAAAGTCAATTCCAATCAACTTTCCAAACATCATAAACAAAGGGACATTCATATCACACCAACTGACTGTGATTACGACACATTTAATGCCGGTCAAACACAAATCATTTACAAACATAACTTTTTCCAAAACTATACCATCAGTAATACACCTGTCCCATATAATCTTAAGCATAATATCGTTTATCTTATTTCCCCCCCCTAATTGTAAGCATAATTCGGAAATTAAATAAATTATCCCATCTCATCACAGTCCATACAAATCTAACCCAACCTGTATTAACGACAATTCTAACCAACCACTAATACACACCAACACATCCAAAACTAACACAACAGACCGTGCGTAAACCTACAATTATTCTCGAGATAAATTTATTGAACTCAAATACAATTTGTGACACTACTACAATTCTAAAACAAATTGACTACCCAAAGCATTCTCCTTCCGCTACAATAACGGAAAATCTTACTGAAATCTTACTCACAATATAACCGGAAAACTCCATAACCCAAGTTTAAACACCATCTCAAATTTGAAAAACACATTCAGTAATATAACGTAATATATGAAGCATAAAAAACACTGATAACTTCTAAAAGTTGTACAACAGCTACGTTCATCACCCACGTAAAGTAAATTAACCAAACACACACCAAAATCACCACCTTCAATCAATTTTAAAGCCCAACATTAAATATCATTCACTTACATAGTTGCCATAAACCTCACAGAAAGTTGTGTAACATTTCACTTTTAATGAAACGAATAAATGCCAAACCTAGCGTCAACGATTTGAAAAGTAATTCAATATCAAACAAATACAAAGTAACCACAAAAATTCTCTTCCTTAACTCACCAACTACTCCCAACCTAATATTCGATTAAAAAATCAATTACCCCCATTCATTTAAAAATTTATCGAATTGGTCTCCCCTTCACATTTCCCTACAATCTAAAACACACACATTTACTTCAACTGCGATCATTGATGTTTGTCTCAAATTCTTACCGTAGTCACTTTGATTCGATAACCAAATTGAATGATCGAAAAACCTTTCCAAAATATACTTTACACGCTCAAATGTATTCCTTAAAAACCAAATGAATTCCAATTTATATTCCATGCAAATATTTCACCAGTTCAAATTGATATTTCTCATTTCAAGGCTTACCAAACACTACTCTCGCCAATTCCTCCTTTGAGATCGCCAAAATGAACATGCCATCGCTCAAGCTCAACATGCTCCCCAATAACGACTCTTGCCACAGTATTTCCTCTCCAAGCTCCTGACGCGCGCACTTCCTCATTTTCAAGTTATTCACAAAATTACAGAACTAAAAATCTCTCTCAACACTGGACAATTAGCAATTTCTCCCTCAAACTTTCTCGTGCGCCCTTCAATTAATCACCACGGACCCTTCGTGTTCATTTTTATTCTCTCATATAACCTAACAAAAAAAAAAACAATTCCTAAGCCTCAAACTTGGGGAATTTTCTCATTTGCAACGACGCCATCTATGTGCTTCTATTCCCTGAATCTTGTAACAACTCAGCCTTCAACACAAAATATGTGCAAAATCATGCACATTCTTCTTCGCATCCACATAACTTTCCAATTCGTCTTTTATCTCACAATGCATTCGTTTCGCAGTCCCCAAGCACTTAAAACAGGTTTCCAGGTCTCCAAGTGTTCACCTTCATTGCCTTCCCATATTGCCTTCCATATGCCGAAATATACAACATATTCTCAACGTTACTCCACACAATGTTCCCAACCAACTTGATGCGAACATCACACACACTCCTGCGCTGATTTCAATTCTCATTTCACCCACAAACTCCTCAAATATCCATTGACATTACTTTACGTCAATGCATATCATCTTTCACCTTTAATTCGCACGTTACTTCTATGACCTTGCTGCATAAAAGCGTCGTCTAGCACCGTTATCAAACTCTGAAAAAAGAACAACTAAATGTTTCGATAATTTCCCAAACAAATGATTACCCTCACTCCGCACCTATTATATTGTCATCACAATGGAAACACTTCTTAAGCAGACCCACTTACATTGCTTCATGTCCCAAACCTACCATAACTTACAATCAAAATGAATCAACTCAATCATTTAAACGAATAATTTCCCCCCCAGATTTTCCTTTTCCTTCAACGACTGTGATACTTTACCAATTCCACCCTACAAATTGACAAGCTTCACCGCTTTTAACAGTAACAAATGCACCGAATGCTCACCAACATTCTTCAAAATCAAAAGAGCAATTCTTTTTACACCATTTTTGGAATCAAAAAATCATATTCGGCCACAATGAATTTTGCTTAAACCATGTGCTGAATTGTTAATTCCAACGAGCGACTCGTTCCATTTTTTACTCAACTTCTGTATGTAAAATTCAACCCCAATCTAGCAAGCAATCATTATCAACCACTTGGATACATCGATTACCCATGCCTTTTTTTCGCATTCAATCGAAAAAAGGAACAATAGGCTTTTCGAATTGTTTTCTATCTGCCTACCATATTTAAACAACTTCCTTCCCGGAAGCACCAATTTCGTTCAGAAAATATGGCTACACGCTAAACAGCCCCATTACCTGTTGCAGCAAAAATATCCTTTCACTCCTATTCTAGACTTTAATGCTAGCATGTTGTTTAATTTTACATTTCCCCCCCATCTTTCTCCTTCCTCACCATCCGTAAAATTAGAATCCTAAAAAATACCACTTTTCAACTGTACTACATTCACGTACAAATTTCTTCGTTGCGACACTGAAAAACAAGCACCACGTTTCACTATTACGAGCCTATAAATATGACTCTCGATCGACATCTGGTCACAACTTCCTTCGTATTCCTGGTTTACAGTCGCAAGTGCTAAGACAATTGCCGCAACTCTCAAGATATCCTGCTTCAAAGCTCCAGGTATGGTAAAAGGTACTTTTCATAACTATTGTGGCAAACTTTTACTGATCTCAGGATGATGGAATACATAACTAATTTCGTAAACGTTGGTAATGACTTCCGTAGTGTAACTTCGTTATAAACCAAGTAATTCTTCCGGTATGTAAGTCGTCACCAAATGGGGAATGATCACGCGCTAGACCGTTCCTCTAAAATCTGCTTTCCATTTGAACGAACTTTATTGTTTTCTCTAACCAGTCCTACTAAACTCTACAGCCTATCGCAACCTTCCTGCCTAAATGATCCTCTCCACAGCTCGCATTCATGTCGAGTTATTTCTATTCCAACGCCTCTTATTCCCCTACAACTTCAGATTGAATCGAGCCTCGTATATTAACCCATATTTAAGCGCCGATCTCAGTGTCTGTAATAGTGTAATTAAAACATTTGACTTGGCTTCGCTGCAAAGATTACCTTCACACGGTTTTTCTATTTCAAGTGTCCTGCATATACTATGGCTGCTGCTTGATATCGTACGTAGAATACCTGTTCCTTTTTCTCTTTCACACTTTACCACTCAACTAATTAGCCGAGTTGTCCTGTGTTGACCGCGCTTAGTGTCCTATATTCCCCACTTTGTGGATTGTTACCGAAATGTTCTCGATTGTTGGATCAGTTCATGTAGTAACTTAGCTAACATACCCCCAAGTGTTTCTTCAAAGTCCCCTGACTGCATTGAATAATCGCCACGAATGTGTTCTGCAACATTCTTTAAGAAACGTCAGAAGTTAAGCCATCGGTCTAAACTCGTAAATAGATTCCATTTCATAAATGTAATATGCCTATTTAAGCGGCTGGGCCAATATTAGGATGTCCTATCCCAGCGCAATTCTCGGCCTCTTAATGGAACAAATCTTGATATTCGTGCAAATGTTAACTATGTACTCAGACTTATTATTAGAATTGTAAAGCATGTTTCTCCATGCTTTTTCTCGGGGGTCTCCAATTTAAATCTACTATGTAGATTTAACCACCCTGAATACCGTTTTCGCCTTCTTGAACTAAGTATAAACTCTCTCGGAATGATCTAGTCGCCGAAACGATTCTATGAGCACTAGCACAATCTGCTCTAAAGATTATTCTCACCCCTGTAATACTTTTCTTTTTAAGCTTCTTTATGCTTTCACGTAAAAGACCAGTTCTGTTATTTTCTCTTGTAATCGTGTTCCTGCAGCGCAGAATGTTTTTTTATTGGTATCAAAAAAGCTATACTCGGTTTACGCTTCAAAGCATTAATTCGTAAAAACGTTGACTCTGCCTGGAATCATAAATTCGTCAATTTCCTCCATTGGCCGTAGATCCGTGAAACCACTCTAATAGTCCCACTTCCTCGTGTAGTATAGTATCAATTGAGTAAAATTTAATCAATTGACCACCTGTTGTGAGGTTTGAATACTTAAGCTTATCTTTGAACTTGCACCTAAAATGCAGTTTGCAAGTAGTGAATCTGTGGAATAATTTCAAAACTTAATGAACTACTGGATCTTCTGTTTCCAAGCATTCCATCTTTCCTGCGAGATAAATACGGTTCCATTGAAATATACTTTAGTCTTCAAGACTATGCCAGTCCGCTCTACGCACGAGGTGAATCGAAAGTTCGATCAAACACTAAATTTACCATTACCTTAAAGTACAAACTCGTATTCTTGAATAATCCAAAGTAAACTTTCTCTCTATTTATTTCTCGTTTCTTTCCAGAACTAACAGTTCCCGACAGTTACTTCAATTAAAGTCGCCGAACCGTAACTTGGACATTCTAAACCCCGAATAAAATTGGTAAAACTTAATTGTAGGTAATTTATTGTTTTCGTAGCCACGCTTATTCTTCAATACGTCACTACGTGACTACATTCTGCACTCTTTACATTATCTCGTAAAGTAATACTCATGATCTCGCAAGCTCACGTCCTACCGCACCCATCGATATTTGAATAAACCTTTTACAGTAAAGCAAAACTTTAGTTTACCGACTACTGTAAGTAGTTGTTCAGGAGCTGAACTCTCCTATGCCTCACTGGTGTCGATCTCGAACCATGTTTTATTCTAAACATTCAGCTAGATAAATTTTTATTCAGCTGCCCTGAGATCTCGCTTGCATGTCCTGAAAACTAAGACCCTCTCCTATGTCTAATAATAGCAATCGAATTAGCGAGGCTCCTCAGTTCCCCCGTTCTCGAACATGAAACCTTCTGATGCTAATCGCACACCTTCCTCATCAGCAAATTTTTTCTGAAAACGAATAACGTTTTTCTAATTTTCCTCCCAGATTCCATCCATCCAGCGCTCCATCCATCCAGCGCTCCATCCATCCAGCGCTCCATCCATCCAGCGCTCCATCCATCCAGCGCTCCATCCATCCAGCGCTCCATCCATCCAGCGCTCCATCCATCCAGCGCTCCATCCATCCAGCGCTCCATCCATCCAGCGCTCCATCCATCCATCCAGCGAGCAAATGTAAGTAAGCCTTACGTTTCACAGCCACATCATGATGAGCAAGTTTCCCAATTATTAACGCGAACACTTGGTTTTGAAATTGCAGAAGTTCCTTAATTTACCCTTCATCTTGAACGTCAAAATTTCCCCATCCTTAGAGTCATTTCAATATTCAGTTTCAAATGTGCAATGAATTTATCGTACGACCTTCCATCCTGCAACATTTTATTAAAATCGTGCATAATTTACTTTGTTGCTCCTGATGCGGCCAAAGTTGTACGGCAATTTACATTTCTCCACCATTCTAGTCTTGAGCTAAAGTAATTGAAGTAATTTCTAACTGCTCGTAATACTAAACTTCTCCTTACTGATAACGAATGAGTAAAAGCTTGCCCCCAATGATGGTTCTTAGTTTAAATCCTAAATGTTCGTTTCCTCGACTGAATGCAAGGTTTCTTTCCCTGTGTGAATAAAAATTTTCCCGTAAACTTTACTCGTATTTTTCTATGTCTCGAATTACGAATCGTCAACTGACTAAATGTTGCCTACAAATTAATACCAACATAATTTCTTGGACCTCGTCAGTTTTTCTAGCAGTATCAACAAACGCCAAATCCTGACCCCTCTCTCGTTATAAGTTTTGTCGGTAGTACAGTGTACGTCATATGGTGAACTTGGCCACGCAATTTCTTACTAAGTGACTATGATTTCTAAAAGTAAAGGACTATGATTTCATACGTGCAAATCATTGTATCACGAATCTGGTGTCAGTTTGTACCATGCTCGACAAACGCACTGATAACGCTGGCTGTTCTTGATTCTGACAAAACGTTACCATTTGCTCTGTGTCCTGGAAGCCTAAATCTCTTATCAGGGGTTCATAAATAACTAAAGCAAAGCGCTAAAACTTGATCATAATTGCTGCCAGTTTCTCCATGCACACGCCCTTTGTTTCCACAATTGCAGCAGCACGAAATCCCCAAATAAGGGGCTTGCTTGTACTCCACTAAAACTTCCTACACAAGCGCACCGGCGCTTCTAAATTTTCTTCGAAATTCATGCTAAATTTCTTTCCAGATGATGCGAGAAATGGTTGTTGACGGTCAAATCGACGAGGCCCTCTTGTGGCCATTCCGGCCGATAGTCCAACCGACCACACTGGACATCGTGATGGAAGGCGTCAACCTCGAGGACAGACGCCTATCTGTGCTAATTTTGAGCATCAAAGCGCCTAAAGATAACTCAAGGCCCTTGAGATACACGAACAAGGAGCGGCCCATAACATACCACAGACTAATTCTCTGCAGGTCAGTTAAATTGGTTAACCCATCTCAGACAAGTTAGTCCTGTTTAGTTCCTACAATTTACATTCAAACGAGTATACGTTACTTCTTTCTTTCTCTTGTAAGAAGTACCAAGACGTGCTCTTCGAATTTACTGAAATAAATCAATAGATGAATAAATAAATAAATAGTGTGGATAACTTTGAAATGCTTCTCAACTTAAAAGAAAGACTTTAACAATCACCTACTTAACTTATAGCCAAACCTGATCCGTAGAAGTTGGCTGCTAACTAATTCAAAGCTGCTTCGCAATAAAATATTTAACATTCTTCAATAATTTGTCCTTTTAACTGATAGTTTTGCCACTTTTGCTCTCTTCTGACGTTCTCGATGAGATCCCTACGATCATGAGACATGTTGAATCTGGCATTTTTTAAAAACATTTTAACACGATTTTTCTCCTTGCAGGTGCCTCTTGTCAGGTAAGGACTTTTACCTTCTTACCGACGCTCCAGAGACAACCGACAAATATTTCGCACTACTCCGAAGCACCACTTTCTACGGGCAAGAAATGGTACTCCTGGAGCCCGAGTACACGGGAGAAAAGATTCTCGGTATACCGCTCCTCGGGCTCCAGGAGCCCATCGTGCCTTCCACGTCGCGGGCCGACAACTACCACCTGAATGATGTCGTAGTCGACTCGGGCGAGAATATCGTAAGGACTTTTCTCGTCTCTTCGCTAGACGTCAACCTACTCTTCGTGAAATTGCTCACTTCGTGCCCAGCGCACTTCTGCGACTCTCACCATGAAAATAAAGCGTGTCCATCACATATAACCTTGCCCGCGTCTGCCTCGCCCCGAAGAGTGCTGACGTTTTCAGTGTCGGTCCCCGACCGATCGATTACCAACATAAAATATCGAAGCGCAACAACGTCGAAATATTTCGTGGCCGAGAATCTTCTTTCGGTAAATGTCCATTAAATTTTCTTGTTTATTTTGATTGAATACTTTCCTCTCTAGTAAATAATGTTGTATATTCCTTTCTAAAATCGGTAAAATCCCTGTCCTAATATCTTCTTCCTTCTCTTGTCAGTCGCGCAACCTCGGCTTCAATCAAGACCTACTAAGAGCATCGGTGCGTCGCACCCTCGCGTTCTACAAAAACGCGGAGGTTCCCTGGATCCTGTCCGGGTGGTACAAACGCAAGACAGATTCGGACACCCATAAAATACATCTAAGCTATCTCAAGCCACGGGAGGAGCTTGTGGGTGCCCCAATCTTCGAGGCGAACCCGGACAGGATCCTACCAGAGCTTCATGCCCAACCGCGCGAGCGCCGACGGCGGCCCGGGAACGTAGTAAACGACGAATTTCCCCGTTTACGGTGAGCTCACATTGGTATACCTCACATTTTTGTCATTTAAATAATAATCACGATCGTCCGTACCTATAACCTTCAGAACTTAACACGTAAACTGCTATGAGTTTAACTGAGGTTAAATATTCAATTCAAATTTAAAATCAATTGTGGTAATCAACTTTGGAAGTGGTAAACATTAACTGGATCGAGCCTTTATTTTACTTTAAGTATTGATAACAAGTGAGTTAGTGGCTGCAGGTGGGTCAGCAACACTATCAAAATCTCCTAAGTGACCACCGGTGGGTCCCTTCGCAGGAAATTTGTTTAGCTCTCCGTACTAATAGACTAAGACTAATACTAATCTCTTCTCTGGTCTATCCATAGGGAGCCTTTACGCCCTGCTGGTGTTGTTGCCGCTGCCGATGGTTCTGCTGATGAAGATGATGATGCTGTTGCTGCTGCTCCTCATCCTCAGGAGGAATATCCTACTGAAGATCCATTCGGCCTTCCCCCACTCTCTCCTCGAGAGGAGGAGTAGAGCCTAAAGATGTTGGCCCCTTTGTCTTGGCCCCTTTGTCTTGGCCCCTTTGTCTTGGCCCCTTTGTCTTGGCCCCTTTGTCTTGGCCCCTTTGTCTTGGCCCCTTTGTCTTGGCCCCTTTGTCTTGGCCCCTTTGTCTTGGCCCCTTTGTCGTGTAATATACTAAGTGTAAGTGCTGTCTTTAACTCTTAATGTTATTAGTGGTACAAGAGCTGAATTTAACGTTGCATGTGCTACTTATTAGTACATGCAACATTTATTTCAGCTCTGATACCAACACCACCAACACCAATCTAACAACCCATTAAACTAATATGAATCAGACAAACGTCTTCCTCTTTCATCCCGATTCTTGATCGTTCTTAACGAACTTGCTGCGCGTCAAACGACTGCTCTTCCAAATTGCCTAATGTGGAACATTCACTGGCACCACTAAATCTTGCCAGTGAAAACATGGCCTGAGCTTTAGATCTTCTCCAATTGACACCAGCAATAGCAGTTGAACTCGTCGCACGAAAAATAAAATTTCGCCTAAAAGAAACCAAAATTGTTTGCGTTGCCGGACATTGAAGATATTTGAGACGGGCATTACAGCCGCAGTCTGCACAACGCGCTCTACGACACGAACTTCATTTGACTGCGACTACTAAATATTAAGTTCATTGCTAAACTCGGATTCCAAGAAAACTGTAGTGAACTATTTCGAAAGTAACAAACCAGAACTGGATCGTGTCTTTTAGCTTTTGTTTATGCAAGTTGAATTTGCGGATACTCGTCAGTCTAGAGCATTATGAAACTTACCTCAAAGTACCACCGGTGGCGCACGTCAGTCAGTGTTGGGAACGGTTAAATCCCCAGTCTGAGAAGTTTCTAAACCCTTTACGACTGTTCTTTCAACAGTATGTAGATGCTGTGGAACTTCCGCTCGTGACCAGAAACTTGCCAATTTCGTTACTTCCATTGACGACACTTGATCCCTATCTTGCGCAATGTCTCGCAACCTTGAATGTCCTTAACAGTTCAACCGCAACTACTTACACTGAAGTTCAATATTCAACTCAAATTTGAAGTCAATCGTACTGTGCAATTTAGAAAATGGCAAACATTAACTGGATCGTGCTTTCATTTAGCCTTAGTTATGTACTTAGGGAAAGTGATTATTAATAACTTGATTGAATATTTATGAAAGGTACTTTTTAAATGCTAAATTAAGGACTCATGAAAATAGAGGTTTTGACTTCTGGTCAGTCAGCAGAGCAATGAAAATCCTCTCCGTGGCCACCGGTGGCGCACGTTGCGGTCAAAGTGTTAAATCGTCAGACTACCGTTCATGTAAAGATTTTACTTCATTCCATGGCCAACTTCTCTCTACGCGAACGAATACTCTTTAAGCGGTAAAATTTGGTAGATTAGATTATCAATTTTTAACCTATCTGCCACAAAGGCGATCAGAAAGAGACAGACACAATTTCATTTACATCTGAGAAACGTGGAACCTATGCAAGAAAGTTATAGCAACAGTGACTTGAAGAATTTGAAACGTGAAAGTTGAAGCAGGAGCTGAAAAACAAATCTGTAATGAAACAAAAGATATTCATTATCAGAAATATCCATTTTATTTCATCAAGAAAGCCTACCTAACTCTTAGCTCGGGCCCTAACTTTTCCCCCGGGGACTGTAAAATTTCATATACTATAGTAAACATCTAACGATTAACTCGAATATAGTGAACTATTGGTCTCTTGAACGCTCTAACTTGAATAGGCTTGAAATTTGAAGACTTCTCTGAACTCGTACCTTCTCGTTGCCGCCGAAAAACACTAAAGATGCATTCAAACTTTTCCTATCCTTGTCAACCTACTTCGGTTGGTCTACTGAGATTTGTATGAATGACGAATTCAAGCGGCGTTAAGAAACATACTGCGTTAGCCTCAAATTTACGAAAGTCCTTCACCTTCGATTTGGACAATTTTTTCAAGTCAAACGTTGCCATGAACGTGTCTACTTGAACTTGAAATTCGTTTCTGCTCTCTACAGTTTCATAAACAGTCCAAATTCCTCGAATCTTGTACCCTTGAGGAAAACTGATTTCAAACATTGAAAAGATCACACGCGTTCACATCCGACATTTCGGGAACAAGTCGTTTTTAATCGTGTACACGGCCCCAACTGCCTAATTTCATCTCTTGAGCACGTGTTCATATTATGTCTAGCCTGATATTTTGTGACAATATGCACCAAGTGCTAAATCATTGGTAACATTTTTTCTTCACGGCAACTAGAAACCTAAGCCTTAATTGTTTGCAAAAGAATCGTCCTACGTATTTTCTCTGCAATAAAAACGAAACACTACACTTAATACTGAAACGCCTATCGGTCAACATTTCTCCCATTCGCTCTCCTGAAATCACGTTGTAAAACTTCCGTTCAATTTTTTTCCACCACTACATAAGGTCTTGCACATTGCAGCGCCTCCAAAAAACATCCAATTCCGATTCGACCGAAATAAAACGATCTAGCCAAACTGTAAACCTACGAATAGTGATTTAAATTCGAGTGTTTTCAATCTTTTACAGTGTGCCACAACGATCCATTTGATTCTTCCTAAGAGTATATAGCGTATCTTTCTCTCTCTCTCTCTCTCTCCCCCCCTCTCTCTCTCTTGCAGGGGAATTCAAATTTCAGATCAATTCAATTATTTTGTAGCTTCATTCATCACTTAATTAAAACGTAAGCCGCTGTACACACATCGACGAACAACTATATCGTTCCACTACTTGCACTAGAGAATAACAATACATTCAATTCAACATTTTAATGAAATAGCGACTTAAATTAACTCCAATTCCCCAAATTTACGTCTCCCAATATTTGCCTAAATTAATTAACATAAATTAACACAATATGCACGCGGGTAATTCTCAAATTAAATGCCCTACCTGTAGATATCAAAGATCAATCGAAATAAAACACAATGCACAATAGAAATACAAAAAGTACACGTAAGAACTTTCAACTTGAAACATTATCACATTTCAAAAAAGTACCTAGAATGAACACTTTCGACCTAAAACTTGAAGATTATAGTTGATGTAAGTTTGAACATCCCTAACTGCAACAAACACGTTCCAAAGAGAGATAGAAGGAGGCCACCATTTGAATAACGTTCAAGAGATGCAGAATCTGTTCACAACAAGCACACAAACAATCCGTAAAAAAAGAACTACAAATACAAATGAAACTTGTACAAAAAAAAACATTACTTGCTGTAAACAAAATAGCATTGAGCCAAAAAAATCCGTAACTAAAGAAAAATACCTTTTCTCTCATCACAAAAATAGCCTAACTAACATTTAGCCAAAGACCTCACATATTCCCCTTACAATAACTACTCATACCAATGAATACAGTATTTCATTCAAAAGATTCCCGTTCAAAAACAGCGTTCAAATAAGTACATACACAAACACACACACACACACAGCCGGTTTCCCAAATACATTACAAAACTGTAAGGTCATTTTCACACGCAAACTCACATAGCAGCAAGCCGAATTTTCTCACCTTATACCCCACGGCTAAAAATTTTAACCTGAAATCTTACATTTTCTGATATTCATTTAAAATAAAATACCTACACCCCCCAAAGTTTTTTCTCAACATTTAACACTTGATAACAACTCCTACCATTATCTTCCCAAATTCTATTGCTTACCAACTATTTACATAATTACGTTTAATTCATTCAAATTTTCCGCACAATTTCAAACATAATTATAAAATAGAAACAAAAAACTTCGCATATAGCAAGCATTTGAAATGAATTACATTACATTATGTTAGTTTAAAACTCCCTAACCGCTACAAAAAGAGCGTATCGAAAACAAAAAGAAGAAACCAACCATCTAATATGGAGATAACGCAATGCGGAATCTATGCACAAAGAACATGAAAACAGACAATAGAGAAAGAAGTTCACGAAACAAGATCAACTTGAGGCGTAAAATAAAAAGTGCTGAAAAACAGGACAGCAGTAAACAAAAAAAATGACCTCTCACATGCCAAAATCTATTTTATTTCAACGAAAACGAAACCTGCCTAACTCTCAGCACGTGCCCTCACACATTCTCACCGCGAGTGCTAATTCCCATAGATAACAAAGTTATATTCCCCTGAGGGAAGAAGAAGAGTTAAGAAAATGCGAATCTATACATAACCTATGTTTCCTCATTCCCACGAAAGACATTCGAACACCATCTTACAAGCTTATTATTATTATTATTTAAGAAACTTTTAACCTGCCTTAACCCAACAAATATGTTCCAAGAGAGCAAAGAAGAAGGCACCATTTAGGGTGGAGTTGAGTGAACGCGGAATCTATGCACAAGGTGCACAGAAACAGTAAGCTAGGAAAGAAGTTCATGAAACAATAAAAAAGTTTAAGAAGAATGTAGTAGGTGCTGAAAATCAGGACAGAAGTGAACCGAAAAAACAGGTCCGTTACAAAACAAAAACCTATTTTATTTCAACAAAAAAATAGCCTACCTAACCTTTACCTCGAGCCCTCACATGATTCCCCTGGGAGCGCTAATTCCCATAGATACAATACTTGTATCCCCCTGAGGGGACCATCTTACATGCTGACAAAAACAAAATCACCTACATTAATTATTCTGCCTATATGCCAAACTATGAAATAACATAACAAAATCAAATGAACCATACCATTTTAACAACATGAAAGTGTACCTAAAGTTCAGGTCGAGTCTTTCATATCTATACCCACAAAATTTTATCCCCCACACACAATTATGTAACCAATCTTTCCCAGACTTAACGCATTACGACTAGCGTCCTCTCAAAAAAATGAAAATAAAGAAAAACGTTCATTTTCAAGTTGCCACTTGAGATGCATGCCAACATATTGGCTTTTAAAAATTTCCTGATATAAGACGTCCTAAAACAAAAGTTTCATACGAGGAGTTCTAATTGACAAACCATCCGAGGTGCACCAATAGATAAGCCATACGAGACATAATAATAGACAAACTATACGACGTGTACTAATAGACAAACTATCATACGTGTAAAAATAGATAGACCACACGAGGCGTACTAATAGACAAACCAAACGCGGCGTGCTAATAATCTAACTCTATCAAGGAGTAGTTGAATAAGAAATAAATTATATCCTCTCTTCGATATTTTATATTCCAAGAAATGGCTAACAACTTATAAATAACTCGTATACTACTAAAGAATTCTTTGAAATTAAAATAACGAAAACGCTATACAGAACTACATTGAAACCATCGTAAATGACAATCAAGTATTGAGAAAAAGTTAGTCGCGAAGTTCTAAAAACATCGCGCAACACAGCGCGTACGTCTAGAAATGCGTAAACAAACTTACACTCAAAAATGAAAGGCATACCTTATTCACCATACGAACATAGAGATAATTTGCAAGTGCTACCACCGTAACTAAAAAGACGATTACAATACCTTTCAATGGAAAATTTTATTATGCTAATTGAAACTACCATTTCACAACAAAATAGTAAAAAGAAAGACATCATTTACTCTAAACATGAGCGGGCGCTAAATCGACGCACAGAGCCATAAAAACATAAACTTGCTAATATTTAAAAAACATCAAGTAGAACAACAACAAATAAATAGCTGCCGAAAAAAACGATACCAACACCCATAGAGATTTCCAAAACAAAGAAAAACCTGCATCAATACACTTTAAAAAACAATTTTCTGAATAAATAATTTTTATTTTAACCTTACGGACCCACGTTACACAATCCATCCTTAATATGCTCTGCCCCATTACCGCAAAAATCACAATCTTAATTCTACATGCATACAAGACGCCGCACCACAACTGCCCAGATCAATAGCAGCCCAGCACAACCCTGTTCCAGTCAGGCTTGACAGCCATAGCTGGCTTATCCCAACCGCTTTATTTCTATGCAACCTCCCCACACACATGACATATGATCTAATAGATCGTTTTTTTTTTCAAACACCTTTCAACTACATCACGACACAAAGACGGGTTACCCCCATTCAAGCCAATACCCATTCCCGACACCTAGCTACATTGGAAAACTGTGCCTCCTCTTTCTCAACACAGGGAAATCACCGCCCGGCGCTGCGATTCAAACTACCTTCAATCTACCGTTCGATCTGCTGACCGTCCCCATGAAGAGAGCGTGACGCCAATCTCTGGTCCTGTTCACGGTTCTCCATAACGACGTCCGCCAGCACCAACATCGCCCAATCTGCACAAAACAACTTTCCTCAAACAATTCGTCTTCCACAACGATACAACAACAAAAGTCACTCAACTCGGTTATCCCTAAAATATATTCTAAACATTTTTTACTTAAAATATATATTAACTAAGCCAAAATAGCCACGTCGTAACCTGTTCTTCATCATAATTCTTTTAATTCCTTCAATTTCACATCAAATCATGACCGACTTGCTTCAAATATCAATAAACTATTCCCCAATACTCACATAAAATAATGCATTGCTATCAGATTATTATATTATAAATTAGTTTAATCCTCCCTAACCACTACAAATAAGAGCATATCGAAGAAAAAAAGGCACCATTCAGTACGAATATTACGGAATGCGAAATCTATGCAGAAGGGGCATAGAAACAGTTAAGTTGGGAACAAAGTTCTTGAAACACGATAGGTTGAAGAAGAAAGTAGTAAGTACCAAGAACAGGACAGTACTAAACCGAGAAATTCGGTCCTTAACATGGCCAAAAAACATTTATTTCATAGTAAAGAAGGCCTACTTAACTCTCAGCTCAAGCCCTCACACATTTTCCCCCTGGGAGCGTTAATTCCCATGAATAAAATAGTTGTATCCCCCTAATGGTGCACTTCAAGATTACATCAAAGAAACTAAATGAAACAGAATAACCATTGCAGTCCACCTCAAAATTATAGTCTACATAGAAACATCTCTTATGAAATGAACACCATAAAGCCAACAATTTCGAAAATAAATGTCATTGCTAAACACCCAATACCGACTTGATTCTTCATAATCCTTACCTTTTCCTACACAGAACCATTCATCTTTCTCTCGTCAACCGCAATAAAAAAAAATATTAAATATTCGATAAGATGCTACGTAAATAGCCGAAACGCCTCAACCAATATAATTCAAATTTCGTAATAGGTTAAGGTGACAATATGGAAGCACCATTTCTAAAAGAACCGCCATTGAGTGTGCTCCTACACAACTGCCTTCCACATGAAGACAACGTACGAGAAAGGTATTTATGAGCACTATTTTAATCAAAAAAATGGTAATCACACAGAAAAATAGTGTATAATGGATTTTGACAACGACAATAAAAAATATACCCAAGTATGAGAAAAACTATCAAAAATAAATAATGGACCACAAATCAGATACAAATTCTCCACGGTAAAGGTACAAAAGAAACTACTTTATCCTCACCTCGGGATCCTACATTTGACATTTAAAGGCGATACCATAAATAAAAATTTGCATCCATTCTTACCTTCGATGAGACCAATTACCCCACAGGCTGAGCCTTGCCATGCATCCAAGAGCACGCAGAAGTATCGCTGCGCGCGTTGTTGCCAGCACCACCAGCACCAACATCTGAACAAAAAAACACTGTAAACACAAATTCATACATCTTCAAAATTTCTCCCCATAACACGTACACCACCAAACAAATTACTCGCACACACAAAAAAACACGCACACGTTGAACAGTACCTAAAATTACAAATCGAAACAGGACGTTTATGAAGTAAAATCAAAATTGAACACTCACAAATCATTAATAAGATGGTCCATAAATCAAACAAAACTCCTCTATGATTCTAATACACCAAATCAGAGGTACTTAACCCTCACATCGTGATCCCATATTTTATTTCTAAAGCCGATACTCATAAATAACAAAGTTGCATCCATTCTTACCTTCAATGAGACCGAGTTACCACAGGCTGATCCTTTGCCATGTACTCATATACCAGAGCAAGCACAGCTATCGCTCCGCATTTCGTTGCCAGAAGCGATTAGCGCTTCCAAGCGCCACTTGCCAGCACCACCAGCACCAACATCTGAACAAAAAAACACTGTAAACACAAATTCATACCTCTACAAAATTTCTCCCCATAACACGTACACCACCAAACAAATTCCTCTCACACACAAAAAAATACGCACACGTTGAACAGTACCTAAAATTACAAATCGAAACAGGACGTTTATGAAGTAAAATCAAAATTAAACACTCACAAGTCATTAATAAGATGGTCCATAAATCAAACAAAAATCCTCTATGATTCTAATACACCAAATCAGAGCTACTTAACCCTCACATCGTGATCCCATATTTTATTTCTAAAGCCGATACTCATAAATAACAAAGTTGCATCCATTCATACCTTCAATGAGACCGAGTTACCACAGGCTGATCCTTTGCCATGTACTCATATACCAGAGCAAGCACAGCTATCGCTCCGCGTGTCGTTGCCAGAAGCGATTAGCGCTTCCAAGCGCCACTTGCCAGCACCACCAGCACCAACATCTGAACAAAAAAACACTGTAAACACAAATTCATACCTCTTCCAAATTTGTGCGCAGAACACGTACACCACCACACAAATCGCTCGCACACACACACACAGATATACACAACAATTTAATTTTGTACTACCGTTCCAATGATAACATTCACTAAATTCCATATTCTTAACAACCACACACCCGACACTATATATATACATACGTCAAATATCTAGAAAATGCCTGAAACTAAATCAAACTATCAAAACCAATACTTACAATTTTAACTTTTCATCATTCAATAAATCCCTACCACAACAACCAAACGACACACACAAACAAGCCCTCATGACAAAAATATTTCTACATTACGCCTAGATTTTGTTAACTTTCTTCTCACTTTCGATCCATGATTAAAACCACACACGATCGACCGCTCAATTTTCAATTCATCACAAAACTGAACATTTTACCATCATTAACCCCACAAAATGCAATCAACTTGAACATATATTTTCATTTACCTCCCAATTTAACTCACCTTCTCTTATAAAAATAAACATTCCCAAAAGAACGTAGAAAAAACTACCTTAACAACGCCTAAATTTATGCCTGCGCGCTCACACCCAGAATATCCTGCACATAAATACTTGTGAAGAAAACTTTATAACAAATTATAACGACCGCCGAAATTATAACGAAAATTTGCACATTAAAAAAATCCAATCCCAAGTCAGAAAACTCCATTCTGAAAATAAAAGGAAAACCTCAATGTGCATAAACCGTTGGATCATACAAAAATTACTCCTTAAAAGTTGAGGACGTGAAATCTACGCACAGCGAAACAATAATAGAAAAAACCTGATGGAAATGAAGATTGACCGAAGTACAAGATACCAAACACTAAAGCAAACAGAAAACAGATGATTGGTTACAAAACAAGAAACAAACATATTATTTTAGCCGAAATAATCGACCTACAAAACATGTCGCTCGGAACCTCACATGTTCCTCCTTGGAGCGCCATTTCCCGAACATACAATAATTATATGCCCTTCACGGGATACAAACCAACGCTCAAATACCAATAATGCCACCTCAATCACAATGACCCCTGATTCCACGAGCAGCCGCAAACAAGGAGTTCTTCACTCTGATAGTGTAACCTTTGTAACTAAAATTGTATGCTTCTTAAAATTATATGAAAAATCACTTCCATACCTAGTACTAGTTTAAAAACACTAATAAACCACAACACGTGCAATGAACCGATTCATCATGTTACTTTCAAGCTCCCTTAAATGAACACACCATTTAACATCAAATTAATACTAAGTGGTATCATCTATACAGAAGCTATATTTCCGCAAAACATCTGTCTCCAATAAAACAAGAAAACGAAGAAATATTAAGAAAAACAAATCTAAATAATGACTTCAAGACAATATCACAGATAAGATTAGATTAGTCGTTAGTTTTAGCCTCCCTACCCAGCAAAAACTGCTATCCAAAGAGAGAGAAAGAAAGGAGGAAAGCACCATTTAGTATGGAGTTAAGGAAACGCGGAATCTACACAGAAATAGCATAGAAACAGCAAGTTGTGAAAAAAGATCATGAAACAAGACCAAAGTTGAAAGAGACATTAGTAGGACCTGAAGAACATGACAGCAGTAAACCGAAATAAGGTAGTCCTTAACATAACAAAAACATTTTATTTCAACAAAAAAAGGCCTACCCAACTCTCAGCTCGAGCCCTCACATTGTCCCCCAGACAACATCGAACCGAAAAAAGATGGTCTGTAACATAACAAAAACCTATTCTATTTTAACAAAAATAAAGCCTACCTAATCTTAAGCCCAGGCCCTCACATAGTCCCCCTGGGAGCGCTAATTCCCATAGATACAACAATTGTATCACCCTAAAAGAAGACGCGCGCATTTCTGCGCCTAAATTAACAAGTTCTGATCCTTATTTTGGGGGCCGTGCAGGGCCTCTACGTGGGCTACGCCCCCTCCGAGGCCGCACGGCCACAGCCTTAATTTAAACAACAACACCGCGAGCAACATTCCCTCAATCTCACGCGTTTCTCAAATCTCAAATCCATGGACAGCATTTCTCATTTCAGCAATCACACATTTAACACACCTATATTTTCGTTTGTTTATTTCAAAAACCCGCGAATACGCAACACATTCTTATTTTCAGCATCAAACACAGTTTCACGATCTCACCTTCAAACTGCATAGAAGACGTCTGGAACTATGGGCCCCTTCAAAACGATTCACCTCGAAGTGAACGACGGAAGCCATACGAACGCTCGAAGCTACGTCAACGCTGGGCTGTTAATTACTTTCAGGGCGGCGAGTTTTGTTGGTGTTAGCTCAGTTGTCCAAGCACCATGAGGTGCGAGTTATGTTCGCCGCAAAGAAATAAATTTAAAGTGCAGATTGAAACCATGCACTAGTTTACTATCTCTGAGATAAGAAAAGGAGGAACAACCAATCTCAGGTCGTTAATAGAGGCATGAAGCTAATAACGTTCACGCCTGCATAAAAATTGAAACGAGCGAGGCTCCTAAACAGTCGAAGGCCTTGTCTGCACTCGAGTCAAATGCACACGATTAGAAGGAAATATAAGAATTTTCGAAGGTAAGCAATAGATGTGTGTCTGAATAGATGGCGGCAACTGAAATGATATCTGATGGATGGCGATTACCAAAAACTATGAATGTTGGCGATGTTGAATGCCCTGATGCTGTGAATTAATTTCGCATCAACTGGGCATGTTCATGCCGTAAGATGAATTTTGAACCAAATTACACTACCGTACTGTAGAAAATTGTTTGTACAAAATATGAAACCATTAATAATCTGAAAGGGAAAGACATATGCTTGGCATTTTATAGAATACTTGACGTAGGCTTCCGATCATTCATGCATGGCCGGCTGTTTTACACACACACTTCTGTCAGCCGAAGTTTTGTCCTATACCACAAAAAGTGTTCCAACTCCAAATAGATATCGGTCAATGTCGACAAATGAACACTTTCATTTCAGATAGATCCTTTGCGAATCGAAACACATTTGTTAACTCGCTTCTGAACACGCAACTTTCTGGAAATTCATGGGATATAACTATACACAACTATTCTTCAGATCATAAAAGACTACTTCAGTCCCATCGTTCGCTGCATGATACTGCATGCTCTTCCTGTATGACAGAAAGGTCGAAAATAACGTGACTTACCGGCTTCGCACATCTGCCTCCATCTACCAATTCAGCTCGTTAATGCCACCATTTCCCATTTCAAATTCCTTCACAAAACTAGCCAAATCAGCTCAAGAAATTTAACCAGTAGCTGTCGTCAGCGTCGGTGCATACAAACCGAGTGCACTTTCGTCATGTTTAAATCGCACGTGCTCACTGACGAATATTTTGTGAACGCGCCTGTGCCACGAAACCATACAAGCAGTCAGGTGTCTCAATTCTTTTCCAAGGCATTCTCTTGTCCAGATTAGTTACACCGGACTCGATAAAGCATTTCCAGACCAAGAAACGAACATATCTATTGCGCAATTTTGAAACGACCAACGGGCTTTTGCAACAGTAAGAACAAGGTGACACCCCAAGTCACTGTTCCTCGCCCTAGAAAATGACTCCTTCAAGGGATTGCTGCATTTGGTGTGACTTGCGACAATCACCCTAAAATAGTCAGCAACTTGAGTGTGAGCACCATGAAAAAAACATTTTCTGTCGCCGAAATGCGATAAAATTCTACAGCAGCCTTCTCGTCATTTTCGCACAGACTTCTCCGTACCACTGAAACACGCATCCAACACTTTCCAAGACATTAATGATATTACGCACGAGTTAAAGACCTTCAATACACTAATGTAGAAAAATACGCACCTAGACTTGCAAGCTGATAAAACAATTGAACAACAGGATGACCCTCAACTGCCTTCAATTAATGCATCCTTCTCATTAAAAAACTTGAGGCCGTTCTGCGTACCTCACCTTAGCCGACGACCGGATGTAACAATGAGCGACAGTGTCACGTATTTATAATTGCAATGCCTCGCTCTTTATCGCACTTTGCGCTCTCAAGTTTCATTGTAAATGATTGACATATCAAAAGCCATGTCTTCCAGCACAACTTTAACAGTCGAGTGATCTATGGTAGTGGAAAATTGAACTCAACAGTTGGCGCAAACAACACTTGCCTGCAGAAACATCCTAACGGTTAAACAATCTCACCATTCCAAATCTAGTCGTTCCTAACCTGAATTTTCCATATAGTTAGTCTAAGTTTAGCATCTTTCTTGCGAAGTTTCCATCATGAATATGAATGAGGGTGACTTTGACGTACTGGCAAAACACTCTTACGCACAAGCGAAGTTATCACAAATGCTCACGTACTCCCTATCGAATGACGCTTTGAACAAAAAAACTAACACTCCGCCGCTACCCATTGATGCTACATGTACATAGTGCGTTTCAAACTGAACGCTATGGGGTACAACTATAACTTAGACACGAAAACCTCAAGTGGTCTTTAAAGCGAACGGGATGAATTTACAAGGGCAGCGACTGAACGGGAACTTGTCATTTGCTAGCGTACAGGGATTGGACAAAAATATGGTGGTAACACTTGTAAAATTTGCAAAAACATGATTTCATACGGAATTCGATCTTTTTACCCTTTATTCAATTCGTCTCCAAATATCTTAAAAAAACTTCTCGACTTCTACCATCGGATGTTTCAGCCACTCTTCTATGAAAACCTGCTCAAGCTCCTCAAACAAACAAATCTCGGCATCAAAAGATGCTTTATTTCTAATGAAGCCTGATACATATCACCTTGTACATTGGTTTTTCAAATGTCTTACAAGCACCAGGATGCCATGACGGTACACGTTTCAGACACCTGAATCCATTGGGGTATTGTGCTTTGATTTTTCCCCTATGTCCAACGGAAAGAGCCGCCACACAGTGCGCGGTTATTCAAACCCTCGACACCTTCACAGTTGACGAATTCTTTAACCACACGGCAACGTCGACGAGGAATAAAAAATAACGATTCCTGACTCGTCACTCGAGCGAGTGTACACACCACAAATGCTCAATGATATTGAGATCAGGAGATCATTCAGAGCGTTTCATGTATTCATGCTCTTCACACCGACATTTAACGATATGAGACAGCATGGATAGAAGCATTATCGTCTTGGAAGATGAAGTCACCTTCTACTTTGGCACATTGGATGATGCACCCAATTGCCGTAGTTCGCAAATCTCTCAATGGCGGTTTGATGATCGCCGCTCTCCATAAGACAGCTTCCAGCACCGAATAAAGTCAACGGTTTTCGTAACGAAGGCATCAACGGATGCATTATTTTCAATTCAAGCCTGATACATATCACCTTCTACATTGGATTTTCAAATGCCTTATAACATGACATTGATGAAAGTCAGATCATTATTTCGGAGAAAACCGAAAATATAAGATAAAAAACTAAAAAAATCTAGTGTTCCAAATATTTTGTCCAATCCCTGAGCGTGTCTCGTCCTGAAAATGAGTATCTTTAAGATATTAGTAAATGAACAGAGCAAGAGACAAACTAATACGCGTTGCAAAAGAACCCCCCAAATTCTCACAGGCGAAAGATCCGTTGAAAATGACATCACACGTGCTGCCGAACCGAATGGGCCCAGGGCATTCAGTGGGATGTTCGCACGATCATGATGAAACATCGCTTGAGCAACCATAATTTGCTTGCAAAAAAATTCTGAAAACCCATCATCCCAATCCCACAGAACTCCGTTAGCGTCAAGACGCCAATTTGAGAAAAGGTTGATTGACCGGGAACCCGGTGGTAGTTTCTACTGCCACGCATGGTAGCGCTCGAGCACCTAGTCTCCCACCTGCGTGCCTGGTCGTGCAACTGCGCTTGATGATGCAGAAGGTGTCGCAACCGCTCCCCATGACGTCAATGAGATTGACGATGACACTCACAGCATTGCCGACGCGATGACAGGCTGCAGAAATGAACTGAAACCTCGAGATGACATACTGATAAACAAGACAGATTTTGAGCCGACAATTCACGCCTTGGCTCGACGTCACCCCCAGTCATACGAGCGAAATTAAGCTACGCTCCTTCTCATTTGAAAAGAATTACATTGTTGACATATCCACCGAATATTTCGAAATCGTAACCCCCGGTCACTTTTCAGTGCTTCCTACACCACCTTTCAGCTGTACAACGAAATAATTTGTAACTCTTTTATCCCTGAGGAAGTTCTCATCCATTCCTACAAAACGAATAAGATTTTGTTGTGTAAACACACCAGCACCTGTTGATTATTTTGAATAAGAAAAATGAAACAGGCATTGTGCTGACCCATCTGAAGGATTACGGGCAAGTCAGTCCAGCAGAACCGTGCAAACTTTTCCCAACGAGCTCCAGACTATTTGGACCATATATCTTTGACGTGGTCTTGAACCAAACCTGCGGCATATCCCGTGCATCTTTCTTATGAAAAAAAACATGGAACACGCTATTACTAAAGCTCAGTTGAAAATTGAACACATCTGGCTAAATGATCGATCACCCTTTCTCATCGTTCTGACAAAGATATTGAGCTACACAATTCGCAATGCACTGGAAATTTCCGTCACGCTTACTCTGAAACAAAATTGACACTTGCAAATCAGTGGTGAGACAAGCAACCGAAACAGTTCATCCTTTTGAAAGTAAATACAGGTTTGAGCTGAAAAACAGTGTGTCATGATGTCGCGCTCATGCAACTCGGTCAGTAGATCAACTTCTTTCAAATCATTTTCCCCAGCTCTAAGATACCTCTCAGTCGTGTCCATCACTGAAGTAACCTACACGAAATTTCACGAATAAAAAAGTCGCATTAGAAAAAAAAAAACCGCACGTTCAAGCACGAACACCGGCAAAGCGTAGCTAGAACCTGTAAAAGAACACGACAAAATTGTCAACAAGAGAACTTGGGCAAATTTTCTCCCCAACATGTAACAGATTTCGATAACCATAGAAAAAAGGCCTAACAAGAAATCACAGAATCAAGCTAGTTTAGTAAATTGCCAAAAACTTAACGACACACCACCGCAAAAAACCTCGCTAGCGGTGACATTAACGATTAACTGGGAAAACAAATGCATGCTGTAAGCCTCGTCACCCTTCCACTTCTCTTTGCTTCATTTAAAAAGCTCCCACTTCCAGATTGTACGACATGACGCTTTTGCAACGTTCATTTGAGATCAACCGAACTCATGAAAATAACTATGGTAGACTTCAAAAAAAAGAAGAAGAAACTCATTTTCAGCGATGACACTCAGGTGAACAGATGTTGCACGTGTGCAAATGGAGCAAAAGCTTTGAGTTATTTGCAGACTTCGTTCATGAACGTTAGATACGCGATGAAACACACGTGAACATACGTACCTCATATAAATAAAGACATAAGTGATGTCAACAAACAACATGTCCTTGTACTGACCGTTAAAGATGTATTTTGGAATTTGTGCATGTTGATGTCAGAACATTATACAGCACAAAAATAACGGAACTCTGGCACAGGCGAGCGACAAAATTATGCCAACTATCAGAAGCTTCTAACGAAGAAAATTCCTCCACCAAAGATAATGCAATTTCATCACCGACCGCCTTCCATTACATTTCAAACAACGCTTTTGCGAAAGTATCCTCCGAGCCCCTTAGTTACGCCATGCCGTGTTCGCAAGTTCAAACAGATTAAACAGACGGTCAATTTCCACAGACGCGAATCACTCAAGTGAACAATAGTTTGTGCGGAACTGGCTGCTTGACGCCAGTAATTACACAACAATACCACCGACAGCAGCTCACGAATAAAAATTGCATAATTATCCCATTAATGACGAGAACTATTTTCTAGACTTTTTTCGTTTTTTCCATGAAAATATCTCACTTGTGATGGTAATATACCATACATATGTTCAAATATTTCCTAACCATGAGGCAAATATCTGTGAGACTTATGGAAGCATAGTAAAACGAAGATCGCGTATACGGTTCAAGGCCAGATAGCCCAGTTAAGGACGTTACTATGATACTGTAAACAGAAGGTCTTAGACTATAATGGGGGATAGCACTCCAGGTCCTTGTGCAAGCTTGCACACGGTATTCTTATTTCCAAATATTTATTTTTGAAAATAGATGGAAAAATATCACTTGGTTCCAAATGGAACCGCTCGTCATTAATGGAATAATCCTCAAATCCAAGCTGATCAAATCGCCAAAACTACCACTTTCAGCGTGGCTCCTAGTGAATTGCGGTCGGTTGAAAACCTTAGAGCATATCGCAAATAGTTTGCGTTTAACGATTCCAAAGTGTTCGTTCCCACCACCAACTTCGGAAAGCACCTATCATTCACAGATGCTGCACGCGCGAGAAAATCAAAGTGCACTTTTACCCGTAAAGAAACACTTCACAAAGTCTGAATGATCAATAGTACAGATACACCGAACTATGCTGAAAATCAGGCAACCTTCAAATAGGACGATGTTTAAACACAGAGCGATTATCTGAGATGTTGTGAAACTTCGTCTCCCCTGATCAACGTAACGAACGCTTCGAAGTATTGTCACCAACACGTTTCAAAAGTTCCAACAGTAGTATTCTCACCTAATTCTGAGATGAAAACTTCCAACACCGACTTGGAAGTGTACTGATGTCTACTCGCTAATACTCACCCTCACCACGTTCAACTCTCAAATTACCCACTGGATCCTACTAAAAATAATGCTCAAAATAATTGACCTCAAACCTCATGCACGACCTGCTTTTCTTCTACTCCACATGCCATCGTGAATACAACTGTTAGATTGCCAAGTGCCTTCAAATTGAAACAGTTCATGGCACAACTACGATTTCATTCGTATCTATGCCGCTCGCTGCCAATTGCAGCATCTCG